>OY856410.1:1110804334-1111404334 GCA_963693085.1 Alisma plantago-aquatica
CCTGAAGATATCAAACTCATAAACGAGAGAGGATTCCCTAAAATCTATGTAGCCCCAGAAGCGGAAGAGATTATGAGTAAACCCTTCAAATACGTCATCATTGTAAAACTCATCGATAGACATGTGGGTTTCCTAACCATGGCAGAGAGGCTAAGGCTGCTCTGGAAACCGGCGGGCCGGTTTGAACTTTACGAGCTTGCTGAACAGCACTGCGTAGTGCAATTCTACAGCAAACTGGATCAGGAAAATGTCCTAACTAGGGGGGCGTGGTCCCTGTTCGGTAGATGTCTTGCTGTATGGCCTTGGGACGGGTATTTTGAACCATCCAAGGGTCTCCTGAGCCACCTTGTTACATGGATTCGAGTCATTGGACTCCCAATCCATTATTACAATCAAGAAATGTTCCAGAAAATAGGTGAAGCAGTGGGGCGACTGATGAGAGTCGATGATCACTCAACCAACCGAATGAGGAGCAGATTCGCGAGGTTGGCAGTCAAAATTGAAGCATCCAAACCCATCCAACCAGCAATCCTGATCAACGGACGTGAGTACAAAATCAAATATGAGTCACTACCAAATATGTGTCTCAAGTGTGGGAAGCTTGGACACGATGCGACAGACTGTAATGGACCTGAGAAGGAACTTGCAAAACTGGACACCGGCCCATCCGAGGATGATGCGGGTGTCAGATGGATGGAGGAGGAAGAGAAGTGGCAAGTCTATTATGGCAAAAACATCATGACTAAAAGACCACAACGCAACAAAGAACACCAGAAGAAAAACCAGACAATGGGCTTGGGAAATAAGTTCCAAGTCCTAGATGGGGATGAAGAAGAAGCTAATAGGGCTGAAGAGGGTACGATTGATGACCAACCAGAGCGTCAAGAGGACAACCGAGGTCCAAAGATCTGGAGGAAAAAATAGCGAAGGAATGAGGATGAGGATGTATCATTGAAGAAACATACAGAGGTTCCACAAGTGACAGAAGAAGGGCAACCCAGACATGAAACAACATCTCCAATTAACATTGTCCCCAATCACACAGTCATTAAACCAGTGGGCAACGAAGTAATCTCTGGCAGACCAGTTGACGCATCCACTGAGTTGAACACTGATAAACCTAACACTCATGATGAAGGCATAGCCATTACAGAAAGCGGTAAATCCAGGGAAGGGACGAAGACACTTGCAGTACCTGGCCAGAAAGCCAAAGAAAAGGAGAACCAACAGGGCACAGGTAGCCCTCACAGCCAATATGTGACAAGGAATAGAATGAGAAGAACTTCTAATGTTAATGATAGAGGCACATCCTCCTCCAAATAAGCACCCCTTACCTTCATGATTAATACAATCGCCTGGAATATTCGAGGAGCTGGAAAGAAGAAAGCCAGGCATTTCCTTAAAGACCTAGTGTCTAAACATAAAGTCAAACTTGTATCCGTACTTGAACCTCGAATATCTGGTAAAGAGGCACAAACTACTATTAAAGACATTGGGTTTTCGATCTCCCATCGAGTAGAGGCCAATGGGTTCTCGGGTGGGATTTGGATCCTCTGGAATGAAGATGAGTGTGATGTATAGATCCTTCAAAGCCACAAATATTCCATTCACTGATGCATCAATGGCAACATGCTATGCACCTTTGTATATGCTTCACCTAATCTTGGGGGAAGGCCTATACTCTGGGAACACTTGATCCGGTTGAGTCAGTCTATCAACATGCCTTGGATATCACTGGGAGATTACAACTGTATGCTTAATCCTGATGAGAAGTTAGGCAGCAACAGATTCAATATCTCTGAAACAGCACGGTTCAGCAATGCCATTATCCAAGCCGACCTCACCGACATCGGCAGCACAGGCTACGCGTTACCTACAAGAAAGGACTCCTACATGAAAGAATCGATAGAGCTTTGGCTAACAGGGAATGGATACAGAAGTACCCAAACTTCATCTATGAGAATCTTACTTGTTTTGGCTCGGAGCACAACCCAATAGCTATGTTGAACGTTGCTGCCCCGACACAACAAGTAAGATTTAAGACCCGAGCATCATGGAACAAAGATCCATATTTCCGCAACCTCCTTGAACTTCATTGGAAACCTAACATTCAGTTCCACGTCGCGCTTCAACAAGCAAAACCCCATTTATCTAAATGGGATACCAACGCCAGGCGACTCCACGGCAAGGCCAAGCAACGAATCTTTACCAAGATAGCTCACCTGCAACACACACTGGAGACACAGTATACTGAGGAGGCAGATCTTGAATGACTGAAGCTTGAAAGTGAGGCGGAAGAACTCCTTGTGAGAGAGGAGGAAGATTGGAAGCAAAAGAGTCACCTCAGCTGGCTGGTTGAGGGGGACAACAATACTATATTTTACCATATGTATGTCAACAATAGAAGGAGAATTAATAATATCAAGAGCCTATAAAATGATCAAGGACATTGGCTGACGAGCGAAGCTGAACTCAAGAATCTAGTGTCAACTTATTTTGAAGAGATGTTCACATAAAGCCACCCGTCAACAACAGCGGCGTTGGATAATATCCCAGCAAGATACAAGAACCTGCAACCGAGGCAGATCAGGAATCTTGGAGCTACACCGACTGAGAAAGAAGTTTGGAAAATCATTAAGGAAGCATATCCATTCAAAGTCGCATGTCCCGATGGCACTGACATGCATTTCATCAAATCAAACTGGAAATGCATCAGGAACAGTATCCTTCTAACCATTAGAAGTATGCTCAATGGCAATGACATTCCAGACACGGTAGCAGATACGAGCATTGTACTGATACCAAAAGTGAAGCATCCCACCAATTGCACCCAACTTAGACCCATTACTCTAAATAACGTATGCCTTAAGCTGGCATCAAAGGTCGTGGTAGGAAGAGTTAAGAAATATATGCCTCAATGGGTGTCGCAACAACAATCCAGTTTTATCCCTGGCAGATGCATATCCGACAGCATTATCATTGTCCAGGAGATCATTCACAGTCTAAGGCGTAAATCAAGTGCACCTTACATGGCCATAAAGGTCGACCTCTCGAAAGCCTATGACAGAATGTCTTGGAAGTTCATTGAGCACACGCTCAACCAGATGACCTATCCGCCTAACATTAAGTCTTACATTCTTAAGTCCCTATCCTCAGGAAGCATGAACATCATCTTTAATGGGGGCTCACTTCCTGCTTTCAAGAAGTCTAGAGGACTCCAACATGGAGATCCACTATCTCCTTACTTATTCGTTCGTTGCATGGAATGTCTAACGCAACTAATCAACCAAAATGTCAAAGCCAAGAAATGGATTCCTATTAAGCTCTCCCAACAAGGGCCACACATATCCCATGTCTATTTTGCTGATGACATAGTCATCTTCGCAAAAGCATTAATACAACAGATATCTACCATTAACAAATGCTTTGCAATGTTTGAAGAAGCCTCGGGGCAACATGTCTCAATCAAAAAATCAAAAAATTTCTTTGCCTCATCAGTCAGTAGAGCAACCAGGGCAGCAATTTGCAGGGCCAGCGGGATTAAGGAAATGGATGATCTCGGTAAATACTTGGGTGTTCCACTGCTACATAAAAGGGTTAACAAACAAACCTACTCTTTTCTCATGAACACTATGGAGGCAAGAGTTAACGGTTGGATAGCAAGAACTCTCTCTTTAGCAGGTCAGATATGTCTGGTTAGATTAGTGCTGACATCTCTACCTACATATTTCATGCAAACAACCATTGTCCCTAAATCCATTTGTACTAAACTTGACAGAATAATCCGCAAATTCATTTGGGGGAGTTGTCAAAATGCCAACCCAGTATCCTTGGTTGCATGGAAGAAAGTATGCACCAGCACAAACAACGGTGGCCTAGGAATTAAAAGCATGGCGGACTGGAACAAATCCTTAATTTGGAAGAACTCTTGGAAACTGCTTCACAATAAGAATGTCCTTTGGGTGAAGGGACTGAGTCAAAAATATAAGAAGTTTAATGAACGGTCTCCTGGCAGAGCTACACTTTTCTGGAGAAGTGTTCAGATGGGCCTGCAGTTCATCAAGAATAACTGCATTAATATTATAAAGAATGGGGACTCCACCCTAGTGTGGATGGATTACTGGGTTCCAGGTTATAGATAGCTGCAATCTTACTGCACAACGCCCATCACCAGTGAAGTGATGGACCTCACTGTTGGATGTCTACGTAATCTGGAGGGGAATTGGGACAGAGATTTCCTGCTCAACTATCTCCCAGATCACTATGTAAACCGCATCATTGATCTGCCTATTCCGATTGGGAGAAAAGGTGAAGATACATGGAGTTGGGTGCACGAAGAGAGCGGAAAATTCACCACAGCCTCCGCGTATGAACTAATCCATGATGAACTTCAGTATCCTGTTAACAATATATGGTCTACTCTTTGGAAACTGTAGATACCTAGTAAAATCAAAGTGTTCATCTGGACAGTTGCCCACAAAGGAATCATAACTAATGGGAGACGCAAGCAAAGGAAGTTCATTGAATGTGCCATTTTCCCTAGATGTGAAGCACAAGTGGAAGATACACTTCATGCTCTCTGTAGCTTCCCTTATGCGAGAGAATTTTGGATCAAGACAAACCGTAACAACAAGGACAGCCTGATCCATGCCTCTGTTCAATAGTGGCTGACGTATCACCTGCAAGGGAAGGAGGAAGACACTGCTCATTTCACCGTAACCTGCTGGATCATCTGGAAGGTAAGGAACAACATGGTGTTTGACAATGTCCATGTTAGCACTACTAAACAATTAACTCAAATTGACAACCTCTGTACCAACATATCAAAAGGGAAACGCAGGAAAAATGATGATAAAAACCAGGACAAGGCCTCCACATATGAGAAAATTGGAGTGTCGAATGGACACATGATGGTGTACGATGACGCTGCAGTCAAAGGTAAGGAAGCGGCTATCGAGATAGCAGTTCTGAATGAGAACATATTATGGCAAGGAGGATCGGCCATGTATATACAGGCAGAGTCAGTTACAGAAGTGGAGCTACGGGAAATAGAGTTTGCTCTCAGAGTATACATTGCGACCATTGTGGGACCAGCAGTCATCCTTACTGATAGCTCTAAAGCTACCAAAGCAATTTACGACCCTCCAGAGAAATTCCCAGCCTTCACCAATTGGGTCCAGTCCATCCAAGATATGATCAACGACAAACCAGAGTTATAGGTTGTTTATCGCCCAAGAGAACAAAACATGTTGGCAGACACTTTGTCCAAACATCACCTTAAAAACTATAAGGACGGCCGTACCTATACGACCCCCTCCTATTGACCCCATGGGTCAACCCCCCACCCCCTCTGTAATGGTAGGAGTCCTACCAAATTTCGGTTCATAGATGATAATGCTTTAAATACCAGTCTAATGCCTGCAAGAGAAGCGCGGGATGAATAAAAGTATCTTCTGACTTCACCCAAAAAAAATATAATCTTATATTTCATTGTTTGATTATTTTTATATGACATTTTTTCAGATGGCGTCTAACCATGAGTTTGATGACCGTAATGATGATTATTGTGAGGATGAGCAGGATCACGATGTGCACCTTGTGTGAGTTGTATATTGTTTTATTATAGAGATATGCATTTTACAATATGTCTATCTTGTTGTATTTTTGTATCATTTTATCGCATTTATAAGTTATATCTTTTTATGACCTATATGTGTTTTTTTGTCAATTTTAGGTTGAGGATGTATGCCCTAAGGATCTTGCTCAGCTTGATGAGCAGCATCGTAAAAAGACAAAAATAAGGGATATCACCATGATGAACAAGTTGATACAACAAAAGGGTAACGAACTGAAGTTGGTCATTGAGTTTGATCGTGCAAGAAATACTTTTGGAAAAAACTATAGCTCTTTTGTGGCATATCTAGGGGTTGTTACTCTAAGACATTGTAGTGTAGCAGTAGAATCTTGGCATAAAATTGATAAAAGCAAGAAAGACTTCATATGGAAAGAACTATGTGTGAGATATTATCATTTGCAATTCTATTTATAAAGCTATTTACAATTCTATTTTTGAGAATATTCCATTAAGTATATGAACTTTTGTAGAGCATATATGACCTGGATGAAAATTTATATCATAAAAAGGTGACGCATTTCTATGGGAGGGTACTGAGGAATTATAGGACAACTCTGACAAGACTATACATATGGGATGTTGAGAAGAGTAAGAAGGCAGCCACTGAGCAATCGAGCTATCTTGACCCAAAGATGTGGGGGTGTTTGTTGATATGAAAAATATTGATGAATTCAAGGTATTAAGCCTCGCTCCCCATTATGAATACATTCTTATGAATTCATTGTTTTACCTTGACCTTGATTGTTATGTTTTACTTAGCAATTACTATTTAATATTGTTACTAACTAGGATGCAAGTGATGCTCAAAGAGAAAGGTGTGCAAAGAATATGTACAACCACATGATGGGTCCAGATGGCTATGCACATCTTCACCAAAAGCTACTATAGGTGTCTTCTTCTTAGCAGTCTACTCCTGGGACTGTTGAGTCCTCTACTACTACTACTAAACATCTTCTTTGCCATGATATATGGATAGCTGGGAGGCGAAACAAATCTAGATATATACCCAACCTTGCAACTACTTAGGCGGCTGTAAAAATGGTAAAATTCAAGGTGACACGAGTCATGTTTCACCATTTCCTTCATATGGGGTTCGTGTGACGTTGAACCTTATCTACGCTCCTTGGAAGAAGAATCCAATGCCATATGTGCACCTTGAGCATGATATGATAGGTGATGTAGAAGGAAGAGTGGTCGTGTCACCCAAAGCTGGAGTTATCTATACCGATGTATGGTAAATTTACATTGTGTTTGTATCTTTATATACATGACACCATTGATATAAGATTATATATGTGTAGGACATAACACCTAAAAAACCCCTTACAGCTCATCCTCCACCTACACCTCCACCTCCTCTTCAAATACTTGGTTGGCTTTAAAAAGACATGTTTGACTCTATAGGTCCTCAGTGCAGGGGTATGGCACTATGGATAGGCGAACATGATGTATGGTCATCTATGATGGTTTCTATTAAGGAGGACGTTGTAGGTCAACCTCATGATACTAGTATATTTCTACAAGATATTTTCGAGTTGTTTAGTTATACTTGGTTGAATACATCTGTGATAGAACTTTGGATATGGTGAGATTTGATATAGTTATATACCTCATTTTATATATGTTGATTTGTTTTCTTATATATTAATGCATACATGATATATGTTTTTCAGCCACTTACATAGGGTTTGTAAAGAGTTTTCATTGCCCTATGTTGCATTTCTAGTTCCATCCTTGATTAGCCGTGTAATTAAAGATCTTGTATCTATTGCCCAATACTACTCTATCACATTTAAATATTTCGATAAAAATAAAAAGAGTGTGATGTTAGATTTATACAATGTTGAGTAAGTTTACTTACTCTGCTTATAATTTTGACTTAATAAATTACATTTCATTGTGGATTTTGAGTTATATTTTGTTTGCCTTCTTATTACTCAGGAGTAAACATTGGGTGTTTTTTGTTATTGTCTTAGTGATGCTAACTGTATATTATATAGATTCTAAGGGTGACAAAATAGACAGTGGGGGACACCATTTGAAAAGGGCATTATTCACATGAGTAAATTTTTATATTTATATTTTTTAACATATATTTTACATGAATATTTACTAATGCAATTGAATATGTTACATTAATGTATATGCCTATAAAAGAATTCAAAAAAGATGGAAGAAATATGGACAAGAAAAAGAAAGTGATACTTTGGGAGAATGTTAAGGTAGTTTTCTGACTCCAATGCATACTTATGCCAACTATGCTTACTTTTTTATTAACATTTTTTATTTTGAAATTTATAATGTTGTATACAAGGCAATGTTGGGCACATAGATACTATGTAATGCAGTATATGAACATGATTGTTAGATATGCGGTAGTAGACATCGACGAGATATAAAATGTAATCCATATATATATTCTTGATCATTAAAAGTATATAGTCTCATAAGATAATATGAAAATATCAAACTTATTAATTATATATGTCATTATCAATCTAGGTGTTTAAAATGAAAGAGTTCATATTCAAGAAAAGCTAGAAGACGTATAAATGTCATATACGATAGAGCAACTAGATGAGACACGATAACAATTGGCAGAATCCTTCGAAAGGGAAGTGAAATTTGAATTTGATTGGGATAAGGATTGACTTTTCTAAAGTTTGATGTCATTATTTCTATCTCAAACATGTGGCGCTTATGTTGCAACTTTAAAATTGATGCGACTAAATTATGGGTGCATATACATGTGTGTGAATGTGAAGATGAATGAATGAATTGTGTATTAATGAATGTAATTATGGGTGCATATGTGAATGATGATCTATATACATGTGTGTGAATGTGACGATGAATGAATGAATTGTGTATGAACAGATGAATTGTGTTTCTACATGTCATGAGAATGGAATTGGTGTATATGTAAATGGAGTATCATGTGTGAGAATGAATGTGAAGATTTATGTTTCCACATGTTATTGAAATGTAATTGGGGAATGAATAGAATTATATGCATAATTATGTTTGCGATTGCAGGTTTGGTGGCATGCTGTTAAGATGAACTCACATGATGTTGTTAACTTGCAGTTCATAACTCCACTTCTAAACTGCATGTTCTGCATCATGTTGACCAGCTGGGCAGTAGGCCCGCTATTTAAAAAAAACCATAACTTAGGTGTCAGTTGTAACATAAAAACTGACATTATATACATGAGTCGTCGGTTTGAGCAAAATAACCAACATTTAAGGACAAAACCAAAATAGTCATGTTGGACAGTACGGCCTCACTGGATAGCATGTCATAGTCGTTGGTTTTGTATATTTAACTGACACAGTACATCATAGTCATCAGTTATTTGGTTCGCAACTGAAATTGTACATCGTGACAGGTGTTAGTTGTTACCAAACCGATGATGCAGAATCCTTTACCAGTTAAAAATGTGACCTGGTATGGCTCTTGAGATGTCAATTTTTGAAATGCAATCGACACCTAAGACTCCTATCTGTGTCGATTTCTTTTATCCACACAACTGATCTTGGATCTCTAGACTCAGTTTTTTCATCCCCACAGAACTGACAACTTACACTTGTGGTTGTAGTGCTACCCACCTAGGTATCAGTTTATAACTGACATTATAGGGTTCTTTTAATCGACGCTAGAGATATTTTTTGTACTAGTGCTAGCATTCAAGATAGAAGGAAATTTTCAAAATGATTTGAACTTCAAGGAGCTTAGTCACATGATTCACTCTTACACAATTCAACCCAAAATGTCAACAATGACTGCTGAAAACCAATTGACGAAAGGTTTAGGGAATCATTGCTTCAAACATGTAGATATATATTTGAATTGGAGTAGACTACACACATGTATGTTAAGAAAGACTTGACGTCCTCCTATTTCTAAATATCAAAGAAACTTTACTAAACTTCATTTATGCATCATTTTTCTCCTCCTTACACTTTATCTAGGCAAGAAATCATGGGAGCAAATAAGAGAGAAGGGAGTTAAGGTTCTTAGAGTTTAACAGAGAGATAATCAGAGGACGTACAAGTAATATGTAGGTTGTCTAAGGAGATAATGAACTTATTGATGTAACCATGATTCTCCATTTTATTGTATCACCAATAACAAAATAAGGTCCAAAAATAGAAAATATGTATCTTTCCCATCTCATTCCTAGCTTCTCTTCTCCTTATGTCACACCCAAAGTGATGGAATGGTTAACATATTTCGATTATCTTATCCAAGTATGGACCTAATATATGATTGTTTCTGATTATCATTTCATTAAAACCTCCAACGTCATTTTTCTTCTTTATTCATCTATTAGTGGTCAATTGATTTTTCTCCAAAAGACCAACCAATAACATTTTTTTCCTCAAAAAAGTGTATGGTTGGATGATTTTTGAAAACAAGACATTGGATCCTAGTAAAAATTCCAACATCCTTGGTCTATTTATTTCTTCTAAGAAAAATGTATTTGACCAACATTGTTGTAGCTCCTTCATTTGGACGACTGATTTTTTAAAAAAGGAGCGTTAGATGGTTAAATATAATGAGAAAATTTCACCCTTAAGACCTAATTTGACCCAAATTAGGTTTTTATCTTCCCCAAAACTTAACCAACTTCATCTAGAGCATATTTAATATGTTTTTATGGTCTTTATGCATCTCATAAATTATTATTCAGTAATTACAAGAAACCAACATCAAAAATACAAATGCAGCATACTCAGATTTTGATATAAAGGTAAAAATAACTATTTATATCCATTTGAAACTTTTATTCAATCTTGACCCTAAATTTGATCTTCAAATGACAAATCTTCATTGCTAATAAATGAGCATTGATAACATTTGATAGTTTGAAATTTGTGACTAAATATCTTTATCAGACTTTGCATCCATTTATCATTAATGTTAAAACTAGCGACAGATAACTTTAAATTAAAATATATTAAATGGATTTTTGTATATTTATTTTTAAATATTTAAATTTAAACTATGCTCTAGAATTAGAATATTAACATAGAGATCTCATATTTTTAAATCATTTAGCACAATTTAAACTATGTGGTCAAATTTTTAGGTATTTGTCTTTAAGGTTTAGAACATATAAAAAATGAAATTGATTTAGGTCGGAGCATTTATGGCTTTTAGTTATTAATCTCACAAATAAGTTAATCTCCTAAAAACCCCTATCTTTCTCTTTTTAAATGTCATTAGCTGGGAATTTAAATAGGGAAGATGAAATTGACCCTCCACGTCTTATAACAACATGATTGAGAAAGGTCTCACCTTCTTCATGCTCCAAACCCCCACTCCAAAGGCGCATTTTGAAGTAATGTAAACCATAAGTGTACCACCACAACAACCTTTCCTTTATCATGACCTAAAAGAAATGAATACCTAAAATGAGTCTCCAATACCTTCTTGTAAAATATTTAAACCTCCTAATACCAACCTTGATCCACCTTGCTCCCCAAGCCCTCGCCATGGTAATTCATCACCTTATATAACTATCAAATCTCAACAGTGAAATACATTTTTCTTAAACCAAAAAGTAGTTATCATAGACATAAAACATAGCAAGTGCACCATCGTAACCTAGTCACATAGATGTGAACAATCTCTTTGATATCATCCATTAAATACTTAAAACCTCTACAAATATCCCCAATCCAGTAGGGAATCTTTCAGAGCTTGATCTTGTAGGGAAATCAAGGTGATAGATAAGGCAGTAAAACAAAAAAATTAAAGCTCGATTCTCCAAAATAGCAAGATCGTGTCAAAAAAATGTATCTAGGAAGAAAAGTAATAAGAGTTATACCTGGTCCTAGAGCAAATTTAGTAACAACTCTTGATGCAGTACCGTGCTTATTCTCAAAGTAGAAACATGCTTCTTATTCAGACAGTAGCTTGCTTCTTCTTCAGCAGCACTCGAACAGTTGTCAGCAATGGCCTAATGGTCTAGTACCACAGATGGTGGTTGACAGTCTTCTCCTAGTCACAAACAACAGCCTCCCACCTCTAGAGTAGTTCATGCGGGCCACCGGAAACTCCAGTTGCCCTACTAGAGACAATGGAAAGGAGTTGTTCCTTTTGGACGACAACCTACTAGAGTTGATTTGCTCTCCCACAATTGTCTCTCCCTTACTATCCCTCCCTTTATCAGGTAGTACTTTCTCAAGCTCTCTATTGGTTACTAAAACTAGAGATGACAACAATTATCAGAGCAAATGTTGTGTTTGAGAAGTCCTCAGTACCCCTCTATTTATAGGAGAGTCCAGGGTCATGATTCCCAATCTGTGTGGGAGTCAAGGGGATGGATTTCGTGAATTTTCTAGAAGTTGCACATGGTGAACTGGTCAGTTTGCATGCCCAACTAGTCGGTTCATGTAGTTTCCTATTCTAAATCACATTGGTATTCAATGTACAATTAATGCACAACATGACGTCAACACCAATCCTTGATCCAATCGAATTGACCATTGAATTGGGCGGCTCATCCCATGAAATGGTGGGTTGGAACCTACGAATCCATCAGTTCACTGTGTGAACCAGTCGTTTCATACCCTGGTTCAGCCATTGATCAGCCAATGTTGATTCTAGTTGACTTAACACTCCAATCGATTGGTTCAACACTTGAACCGATCAGTTCAAATTCCAGTGATTCAACTTTGAGCCCCAATTATTTAATTTGAATACCTAAACACTTTTAGTATTCAAGTTAAGCATCATTCATAAATAAACTCATATTCCAAGTGTATCATATGTTTGTGACCCTATAGGTCCAAAGTTATGCCGGTAGTGAATGTCCATAGCCAATTATGATAACAGCAAAGAGAGGCGCCTAGCAATACATCATTACTACCCAAGTAATTTAGAAAGTTAGAGAACAACTTCAGCGTACAATCTAATATCAGTGTTACCGTGATCGTATAGTTCCTTTGTCTGTGATATCTGGATTGAACTTGAGGCATGGAATTGTCATCCTCTCAACATTCAATCCATGTTCCTTGAACTAGAGTAGACTATCTGAGATGCATGTGAGTTCATATATCACATATTGAATCACATGAGTATGATCATACTTTTCTTATCCTCACTTATCAAGTGGCCTGGATATCAATCTCTTGTAGAAGGTACAAATCCCATCTAGATCACTCACACTTAGTACCCATGTGTCACAATGCACTCAACCACCACCTTTATGACAACCCTTTTTAGGATCACGATGGATGATGTCAAAGTACATGTGATGAATGTAGTGACTACATGTTTAAAAACCATAGTCACCACTATCACTATGAGAGTTGATTCTGACACTCATTCCATGGTCTCCATGTATCACTCTCATAGTGGGTTTGTCTGATACAATGTTCTCTAGCAAGTACCTATGTTCTTGACTTGATATCACATATCATGACTAATGAGATGTTGTCGTCATTCAACACACACTCTAGTCTTATGTATTATTATTTTTCGATTTTGCTTTCACAATAATATCTGACTAGGGACATAATAAGAATGTATGTACTCTTATCATACATATGATCTCATCATTCAGGTCATCAGCCCAAAGACATATGTCATCGAGTAACATCATTATTTAGACATATATTATATCTATGTCATCATCACATGAGTGAGACAAACACAATAGACAAAATTACCTTTTCTCATGATCAAATCAGGTATCTAATGCCTCATTCCAATCATCACATGATTGGATGTCTAGGCATACATACCAATAGACTCCCACTTGCACTGAGAGACAATACCCATGAATCTTATTCCAAATGATCTTAACATGTCCATCACATTTTCACTGCACTGGTGCTTTTATAATGTATTCGCAGCATTTGCTTCAAGTCGGTATTTGCAAGTTTCACATATCCTTGTTGTACAACATCTCATACGAGATGGAAGTGACGTAGTATGTTATCTAAGATTCCTAGCCTATCTAATAGCTCCATTGTTGTCATAGTATCTCTACTATGTCATCAATGGTACGGAACCTCTCACAAGTTCATTCACATGAACTTCTGATCCGTACAATATCCTTATTTGTTATCATAACACCAAGATACTCAGCTTCTATTATAGAATCAAACAATTGTCTCCTACTAGGAACCCTTTCCAACTTACAGTTCTCGATTTAAGGTCAAGCACTATTTAGGTTGTGATTATTAATTTTATTTGTCACTTTAGAATCTTGCATCGGTGTAACCTTCTATACCCAACTCTTCCTTATTACCATAACCAAGAAACCAATCCTTTTCATGCTTCTCGAGCACCTAAGTATGTTCTGTATGATAGTCCAATGACCTTCATTGGAATTTGACAGACATCCACTCGTCATGTTTAATACATACGAGATAACTTGGATAAGAATATATATATATCCATTTATCATGTCCAATACATATAAGATTACTAGATATTTTCTCATCATATCCAATACATACGAGATAATGGGATAATTACATAGCATTACATACATGATAGATCCAATTACGAATGTGTATGGTATCTATCCATGTGTTCCTATTCTTCACAAGAACTGGGACACTGTGCTCTTGAGATACTAATTCCATGGATATGGATAATTTTTTCTCTCATTGAGTCTTGCATGTTGAACCCTTTATCATCTTATTAAAGCTTTCCAAATCTATCTTTATACTTCTTGATTCCTATCGCATGGGATACTTCACCTAAGCCCTTGCCAAGTTTGAATATTTATAGGATAATGATGTTATTTCCCATCATTATGTGGAATATAATATGATCCCACTAAATCTTTTGTAATCATAGATTCCATATTCATTCTGACTCAAGTCAAACCCTTTGACTATCATGTCAAATAGAAGGTTCAAGCTCTGAGGTGCTTGCTTCAAACCATAGATTGGCCTTTGTAGTTTATAGACTTTATTTGCAATATTGCATTTATAAAACCTTTAGGCTGTGTCACATACACATCCTCATAATTATTACAAGAAGGAATGTGGTTTTAACATCCATATTCCAACTCTCATCGTCATACTAAGTTGCAATAGTAAGCATGATCCTGGTGGATTCGACCATGGAAATTGGTGAAAATATTTCATCATGTTCAACACCTTGAACTTATTTGAAACTCTTTGCAACCAAACAACCCTTCATGTTGGTCTCCTTTCAAAGACCCAAATGCACCCTATGGGTTTTACCCCTTCAGATGGATCCATCAAGGTCATACATTGTTGGTTTACATGGAATCCATCTTTGATCCCATGGCCTCAAGCCATTTCTCAGATTTTGGTTCCTCAATAGCTTCTAGGTAGGTTGTTGACTCATCATCTATGATCAACTCACTCCTTTTGAGTTATAAGATAACATTATCTTTCAAGCTCAACATGTGTTTTATAGGATTACGAGTTTTGTGTGTTACATAAGGAACTTTGAGATTCCACAACATTTTGTGATTCTCATTGCTCCTACTATACCTCTTTAGGTTTAATGTTTTCTTATTTATATCAAACTTTTTGAGTTCCATTATTCTCCCACTGATTCCTTTGGAATTTAATTTTCTGTTTAGGAATTCATCTATACTGGCAACAAACACTTTGTTGTCGGATTGGAATAAAAGTAGTATTCAACAAAATAACATCTATGTGATTTAGGAAAAAGACTTTTAAGAAACTATTTTCTTACACAAGATTTCAATACTAATCTTTCTAAAAGATATATCGGTACATCTCCCATGCCATATCTCATATGGTGTCTTTTGGACCAATTTAGACAGTACATTGTTTTACTATAAAGCATGTGCTCAAAAGAAAATGGAAAATCATCTAGATTTCATTAATAATCACACCATGACTAATAGGGTGTGATTCCTTCTTTCTGATACACTCTCATGATACACTATCATTGTGTTTCAGGTGGAGTCATCATGATCTCATGGTTTTCAGAAGGTGCTCAAACTCTTGGTTTAAAATATCTCAACATCAATCACATCGAAGTATCTTAAAAAAAATTCCAAGTTAGTTACATACTTCATTTATAATCTCCTTGAACACTTCAAGAGATTCATATTTGTATTTCATTAAATACAACCTTCCATATCTACTGATAACATCAATAAATATATAATGAGGTACTTGCAACTACCTTTGGCCTTTATTCTCAAAGGTCTATATACATCATTATGTATGAGCCCTAATAGAATGGTCTCTCTCCTACTACATCTAGCGAAGATGCTTTTATCATCTTGCATAATAAATAAGACTTGCATGTCTCTATTGGTTCAATAACCAAAAGAATTTAGATAACACAATATGGATTCTAGAAATGCATTTATCATTTATGCTCTCTAGATGGCAATGATATAGGCATTCATTGCTTGAGTCATCAATTCATTCAATATATATGTCATACACATTTTGTCTTTACAACTATCATTTATAGATTGTGAGACATAGGGCATTTCCATACAATATCTTATCTCTTAAAATGAAACATCAACATATTCATAATTATCTTGTCCATACGAGATACATTATGTTTTCATCAGTGGCAGGTATATAATGGCAATTCACTAATCTATTATATGCCCATGAATGACAAATTAAAATTGTAGTGGTAGAAACTCTTGTTCCGTACAGTTCTAGCTTACTTTTTATCGGGTCCTGAAGTAGAGATCTATATCTCTTTTTCTCTTCCTTTGTTCCTTTAAGTGAAAAGAACATATTCCTTTTGCACTTACTCTTCTCCTTATCTTGAGTGTAGAAGACTTGGACTTCATCTTAGCCTCAGAACTCTTCTTGGCCTTGCCTATGCTTTCGGACTCACTTTTGTTGATCACCATCACTGATTTGTCCTTCTTCATTCATACTTCAGCATTAATCATCATGACAAGCAACTTAGACAGTGGAT
This sequence comes from Alisma plantago-aquatica, assembly GCA_963693085.1. NCBI lineage: Eukaryota > Viridiplantae > Streptophyta > Magnoliopsida > Alismatales > Alismataceae > Alisma > Alisma plantago-aquatica. The sequence goes on from OY856410.1 coordinate 1,110,820,891, forward strand.
TAGCCATGTTACTCAAGTGATAGCACTTGATAAGCTGACTATATATGATTCAAACAATGATTGTAGATCATATCCATGGTAAACTCTTGACCTAAAAGAAATCCCAGTCACTTTAGATGTTCCACGTGCCTAATCATATTAAGCACATGGGGCTCTATTGGATCTCCCTCTGTCAGTTTGCACTCAAACAACGCTTTTGAAGACATTATACCTTTTTTAAGATGTGTTACCATATTGAGAATGTCCATGTTTTCATGTTGTTCATGCAACTTAAAGTTTATATAGCATATCATAAGGTACTCAATGTCTATGATCATTGGCATGATTCAAGTAAGCATCCATTTCAGCCTTAGGTGCATTAGGAGTGGGTTCCTCTGGCTCTGATCTTTCAAGGACATAGAGCTTTCGCTCATTGGTGAGAACACTTCTCAAAGTCATTAACCAGTCTTGTTTAGTGTTGTCCTTCTGAATGACCGAACGCAATGTTTGATATAAGATTCTACAAAGAAATTTCGCAATTTTGTCAAAAAAAATATTTGATTTGATTTGATAAGTTAACAATATTAATTAGACATTTAATTAATTATTACTCCCACTATTTTGTTCAAATTGATAACCATCATTAATCAATTCTGAATATTGCAGTGTACAATCTTCTAGTGAGCCAAGATCCAAAACAGTTGAATTATTACCCAGCCAACTCCACCATTCATAACCAATCATTAAGGTAGGAAACTTTTGTCAATTGCATATCATACAATTCTTAGATAGATGGTATGTGCAACTCCTTGTCATAGTCCATATGCATGCCTCTAGGTACTTAATCTCATTAAGGACACCTAGTTAAGCCTGACCCAAAATTCAACACGATAGTAATGCACCCCGCTTGGAAGACCTACATAACTACAATCACACTTCCACAAGATAGACACCGCACCACCCTTGGGGTGCCCACGCTTAGTCGATCAAGCTTTTCATGTATGTTGCTAATGGAAATCGTCTAATATTTAATATTGTATTAAGGGATTTTTTTATATAAATGCATATACATATCCAATCACCACATACTTATAGTGTGTATCATATACAAGCTATAACCAACAATGAGAAATATATAATATAAAACACACAAGTGATGGTTACAACCGTTCTATTGTAATTCCTTGGAGACATAAGGAATCACTACCACCTAAGGTCTACATCACATCCAGCAACTTGTTGTTGGTGAAAATATGTGCTCTATCCAATCTATGTTGATCGGTTCAACACTTGAACCGGTTAGCTTTCCTCTTGGTTGCTCGGTTGGGCTTCTGAAATGGTCAATTAGTCTTCAGGTTCAAGCGATGTCTGGACTCCTCCAGTTGATTGTTTGGGCCACCAGTTGATCAGTTTATCCTCTTGTCGTCTTGCCTTCTCCATCTTCTAGACGATCGGTTCGTCTCATAGACCATTGTCTTGTGCAAAACATATTCTCACGACAAAACATAAATTAAAACTGTCATATTTCTTATTACATTGTATAAGGGAAAACCTCAAGTTACATTCGAGGGGAAATAGGAAGAAGAGCATTAATTTACATTTGTAAAGGATAGAGAGGCTCAATATGCAAACTAAAATATAAATAAGAATAAACAATCACAACCATGCACAGACAGATCAAGGGTTATTGGCCATAACCATGCTTCACATCCACCATCAAAACCAATTTTTAGGGTGACGCGTGTAAATTGCATATATATGGGTCCATATTTATTGCTCGCACGGGTAGCTACCCGCCCACCCTTCCCACCACTTTTTTTCAAAAAAAAATTCACAATTGCAGAGGAGAATTTTATCTAGCTCTCCAAAAAATTTCATCCAAAAATAATATCATTTGCCCCCCCCAAATCAAAAAACCTGTCTTTATATATATATATATATATATATATATATATATATATATATATATATATATATATATATATATATGTGTGTGTGTGTGTGTGTTGTATATTTTGTACAGAGTTACTTTTTTAGTCGTGTAGTTACTTTCTTATCACCATAGTTACTTTTTTGACAGCAGAGTTATTTTTGTGGCCAGAAGAGTTACTTTTTTAGCTGCGGGGTAGTGAAACTCCAGGCTACCCGCACAGGTAATGAATAAATGGCATATATATATATATATATATATATATATATATATATATATATATATGTGTGTGTGTGTGTGTGTGTGTGTGTGTGTGTGTGTGTGTGTGTTAGGAAGTGTGTATCGGCCGATACATGTAACTTATGTGTATCGGTCATTGAAATAGCACATGTGGAGTATGTTGATAAGGTCCAACCATATAGATTGATCTAATAATATATAGATTAAATGTGTTTAAAAAATCATTACCATATCTCATATAGATCATGAGATATATCAATATATCATTTAACGGTCGTTGCAATTCTCCAACTTACCGTTGATTAGAAAATGTACATTTTTTTTCATAGGATGATCTATGAAATATATATTAGTTTTCATATATATTAGTTTGTATATTAGTTTGGGTTGCTCATGATAATACATATATATATATATATATTAGTTTGGAAATCGTATGTGGTAATCAATCAGATATGTACATTAACTAATTTAATATTCGCAGCATATGCAACAAAAATAAAATTGATCATATTGATTTGAATTCAGATACACCGTAAATTGCCATGGATCTGATATCACTATAGGAAAATTGGGGTGATAGATAAGGCAGCAAAAACAAAAAAAATTAAAGCTCGATTCCTCAAAACAGCAAGATCACGTCAACAACAATATATCTAGGAAGGAAAGTAATAAGAGTTATACTTATTACTGGAGTAAGTCCAGCGACAAGTCTTGATGTAGTATCGTGTGCATTCTCCAAGCAGTAACATGCTTCTTCTTCATGAATCAGCTTGCTTCTTCTTCAGCAGCACTTGAACAGTCATCAACAACAGCCTCTTGGTTTGGTACCATGGACGGCGGTTGATGGTGTTCTCATAGAACCAAACAACAACCTCCCGCCTACATAGTAGTCCATGCGGACCACCTGGAACTCCACATTATGCTATTAGAGCCAATGGGAAGGAGTTACTTCGAACGTCAATTTGCTAGGGTTGATTCACTCTCCCACAATTGTCTCTCCCTTGCTATCCCTTCCTTTATTGGGTAGGGCTTGATTGGGCTCTCTATTGGTTACCACAACCAAATGAGATAACAATTGCCATAGCAATTATTGTGTTTGAGAATCCCCCAATATCCCTCCATTTATAAGAGAGGCCAAGGTCAGGATTCTCAATCTATGTGGAAGTTGAGGGGACAGATTTTGTGAATTTTCTGGAAGTTGTACACGGTGAATCGGTTGGTTCACATTCCCAACTAGTCGGTTCGTGCAGTTTCCTATTCTGAATCACATTGGTATTCAATGTACGATTAATGCACAACATGATGTTAGCACCAATCCTTGATCAATCGAATTGACGATTGAACTCAGAGATTCATCTCATGAACTGGTTGGTTGGGACCTGTGAACCAGTCACTTCACTATGTGAATTGGTCATTTGATACCCTGGTTCAACCATTGATGAGCTAATGTTTATTCCAATTGACCTGACACTCCAACCAGTTGGTTCAATACTTGAACCAACCGATTTAAAGTCCAGATAGTCAACTTTGAACCTCAATTGTTTAATTTGAAAATCTAAACACTTTTAGTAATCAAGTTAAACATTGTTCATGAATAAATTTCTATTCCAAGTGTCTCCTATGTGTGTGACCCTATGGGTCCCAAAATTACGTTGGTAGTGAATGTCCATAGCCAATTATGACATCACAAGCAAAGAGTGGCATCTAGCAACACGTCATTGCTATCCAAGTAATTTAGAAAGTTGGAGAACAACTTCAACCTACAATTCGTAATCACTATTATTGTGATCGTATAGTTCCTTTGTCTCTGATATCTGGATTGAACTCAAGGCATGGAATCATCATCCTCTCAATATTCAATCTATGTTCCTTAAATTAGAGCAGACTGTCTAAGATGCAAGTGAGTTCATATATCACATATTGAATCATATGAGTACGGGCATACATTTCTCAGTCTCACTTATCAAGTGACATGGATATCAATCTCCTGTAGGAGGGACAAATCCCATCTACATCACTCACACTCAATACCCATGTGTCATAATGCACCCAAGTATCACCTTTATGGCAACCCTTATTGAGGATCACTATGGATGATGTCAAAGTAAATGAACGACAGGTGATGAATGTATTGACTTCAGGTTTAAGAACCATGATCACCATTATCACTATGAGAGTTGATTCTAACTACCATTCCATGGTCCCCATGTATCACTCTCATGGTCGGTTTGTTTGGTACACTATTTTCTAACATGTACATGTGTACTTGACTTGATATCACATATCATGACTAATGAGACCCAGTCATCATTCGACACACACCCTAGTCTTATGTATTATTGTTGTCTATTTTGCTTCCACAGTAATATCTGACTAGAGACATAACAAGAATGTGTGTACTCTTATCATACATATGATCTCATCATTCAAGTCATCAACCCAAAGATGTATGTCATCCAGTAACATCATTCTTTAGACATCTATAATATTTGTGTCATCATCTCATGAGTGAGACAAACATAATAGACAGAAATACCATTTTGCATTATCAAATTATGTATCTAATGCCTCACTCATGATTAGAGTGAGGCATTATGTATCTATAATATTTGAAATGCAATATATATATATATATATATATATATATATATATTGCATTATCAAATCTATAATATTTTCTATATTAGAAATAAAATATGGAAATTTGAAATATCTTTATATATATATATATATATATATATATATATATATATATATATATATATATAGAAATAAAATATGGAAATTTGAAATATCTTTATATAAATCTGCCTATTTTTTGTAAATAGAATTTGGAGTAAAAAAATTAAAAGAAGTATATTGTTATAAGTATGAGTAAAAATGATTTGATACAAAATTCTAATAATTTCCCAATAATATGGTTACTTATATAATTAAATGATATTACAGTGGTGTACATTATTATGGGATATCTATCAAATATGACCTAGTTAAAGCCCCTACAAAAGAAGATAGTAGGAAATATGTGAACAATACTCATATATGGATAACATGATCACCAATCACACAAATAAACATTAATAGTTGAATGATTCCCAATGAAAAGTAATTAATGTTGTCCTATTGTTGTAGATTTATCTTGAAGATCCATGAATCTTATTGCCTAGCACGCTTATAATTAGCTTATTTTGATTCAAGCTATAAGATTTGCAAATTCTATTTGTAAAATTATTTTTATCTATCAAACTCATGCATGTTAGATAGGTTGGATGGACTAAAATTGATTCTAAACCCTAGAATTTTACTTTGAAACTTTTTCAACATTTATTATTAATGTCAAACATATAACACATTGTTTGAACATAAAAATAAGGGCATCATAGTTATCATTAGTTAAGTAAAATACACTTATGTGATTGTATATAGAGAAGGGATTAGTTTGAATTTTAGTTGGTGTATTGTCATCCTTCAAGGGAGAGAATTTGCAACTTCCCCAACATATTCATCAGTATGTGCTATCTAGTAAAATTTTGAGCTCTCTTTTATGAGATTGAAAATAGAACTTGTTTATCTTGGCAACAATTTCTCTAAAAATTTATGATTATGTTGAGTGATTTTCATACTCTTGTTTAAACCTCCTAGTGAGTATAACATTATTATTTTAAATTCAATAAAGGATTTTGTACTAGTCATTTGAATGAATTTTGTATTTCTCTTTGGTCCATGTGTTGTGTCATCCTTTAAGAATTCATGATCAAGACATAAATAAAAGTTTCTTGAATACACTTTGAAGGAATGACACAAATATTTTAAAGGATGGCAATTACCCATGGTTTAGCATTTATCCTTTTGGCGGCATCCTTATAGTCACAGTGTGACATCTATCTTTTTATGAACTTGTTGATGTAATTCTCCAAACAAATAAATAAACATACAAAGATTTCAAAATCATGTTTGTGCTAGTATCTAGTCATATCATGTAAGGTGTCCAAGCTAACAACAATCAAAATCAATCATCCTCATTGATTGCTTTTAAATCTTATCTATAGCATTTTTAAATAGATTCTCATCTTGTAGGCCCAATCTCAATGATGACAAAATTTGAGATGCAGTCCTCCTAGAAGGATAGTAAAGATGAGCATCACCAATATGATCATCATCTATGAGAACGTCCCTCGTCTCTATCTCACAAATTTGAAGCAAAAAATGGACTAGAACTTAAGGAGGGAATAGTAGATCATATTTAGGTGAACACTACCAAAGGACGCATCATTGGCTAATTCATCAAGATGAAACCTAATGAATTAATGGCATAGAATGAGAATTTCATAGTAGAAGACGTAGAATATCATGTACTCTCAGTAGTGGCTAAAATGGGATCTCAATCAGAGAAACCTAGCATAAGCTACTTCCACCAACTGTCTATTTCATGATCTCATTATGCCAGTTGGACTTCTTCTTTCATTCATCATATCTCATGTCTATAGGGAAATCACGATTCATGGAACTCTCATAATGGCTCATTTGTAGTAACTCTTTGTTTCTAGGTATCAGTTGGCTAAAAGAGTTGGGCATATGTGCCACTCTATCTTGTTCATAGTTAGCTTAAGAGCCCACTTGGATAACTCATCGTCTAATATGCTAGTTGATCTAGCTCTATGTTTGAAGTTTGCACTTTGTAAGATGTATCTTTTTTCATGATAAAATCTTGAGGAGTTATGTACTTTATAGGGAGCGGCTTGATCTAATTCATAAGATTCCATGCAATCTGACTATCAGATTATATGATCAGTTTACAATAGTAGTTAATTGTAATTATGCATTTCGTTGCTTATTCAGTAGTGGGGAGTTCTACTTGCAACATATCTTTCCCTTAGAATCGATTGGATTGTCTATGATCCATTCTCCCCTAGCATTCCTTCAACATGTGTCCGATGGTCATTAGGTTGGACTCTTAGTTGTAGCACCGATATTTAGTCCCACAATGATGACGAACTTGACATGTCAGTTAGAGTGTGTGGGTTGTCTCTTCATGTCCTTTGATATCCATTGGTTTGGGATTTCAAATCCTATTACTTGAATCTTCTTGGTCATAAGGAATCCCAAATGGGCTTCACCAATCTATGATCTCAAAGGCGGTGCAAGGTTGTTTGCTCCCAACTGCCACACCTTAGACATGTGTTGCCAGTGGCTATCATCCTATGCATCGTGATTGAGTTTGTTGTTAAACTATCATGCACGACTTACCATAGTAGGATTCTCGTTCTATGTGGAACTTGAAGTTACTAGATTGAGGTTTGTTTGCCTTGGTATATATTCTGATGCTACTTAATAATTTGTCTATAAGCAAAACTCATTTTGAATTCACCTAATAGGTTATAATATATTACTTGACCATCTAACATTCATTTGTCCTTATCTATACTACTATAAAAAGAGCGAGTTTGTTGAATAAATTACAAAAAACTGCCACCGACCAATAAAATCACTCCATTTTAAAATGGTGCATTCTCCTTAACTCTCTCTCTTCTCTCCTTTTTTTTAAAATTTCACTTCTTTTTAAATCATTTTTGCTCTACATAGAAAAACTACTCCTCTCCTACTTCTCCACCCCACTCTCTTCCTCGGACACTCATTATTCAAACTGATTCACTCCTCAACACACGATTCAGCCCCCTACCACCCTCCCACGTACACACTTTTCCCCCTCCTAATCTCCTACAATGTCACTCACCCTCTTCCCAACTCCTCCGGTCATAACCTCCTCCACCTTTTCCTCTTCTCCTCACGATCCTTCTGTTCCTTTACCCTCTTTTCCTTCAATGTCCGTTTTACAACGTAAAACAATGAGTTTGTTTGTGTTTTCATTTTTTTTTCTCAACCGCCAAAAACCACTCAAAACTTATATTCTACTATTTCTCATATTATTCCATTACCTACGCTGATTATCTTTTTCTAATCCATCCTTGTCACCTTCCACAACCATTTCCCACCTTCTGTTTCCCACTCTCCTACTTCATCCACTTTCTCCCTTTAACTTCGGACCCTTCGCCAAAAAATTGTTGACTCCCTTTAACTATGGACGGTTTTCTAAGAAATTATTGAAGCCAAATAACACAACTAACTATCATTATCTAAGTCAATTTAGAATTTAAAAATCACATAAAATTCAAATTCAATCACAAACCATCCTTAAATATCTCCCACCTCCCCACTAACCCCAACCCCATTTCAAACAACCCTTAGTTCTCCTAATCGCTCTCTCCGTCCACTCATTCCGAATCCAACTAACTCCCACTTTTCTCTCGGCACAGTACACTATGGAGGATAGATAAACAACGAAAACAAACACGTGGCACAAAAAATATCAAACCACAATGTCACGAAAGATTTGGATGGTAGAACACGATTTATGCTGAAACAGAGGGACATGCGTCAATGTAGTTGTTATCAAGTTGGTTTTTATGGGAAAGAAAAAGTTACAGTTGTATATAGTTGTGAAGACATGGAAAGCCGTCAAGAATTGATGATAAACATGCTCAATGGGGGCACGTGCATATGCACGTGTGTGTTGCTAGTAATCTTAAAAAAGAAAGTTGTTAGCCACTGAACTCATTTCTCCTCCATACTCTTTAGATATCTATTCGAATGTCATTTGGGCCTAAAGCTTTTCCCAATTTTCATAGTTTTTTACTTAGTCAAGTGTGAATATTACGTAAACAATAACACAAAAGTGTTTGATATGTAGCAGTTCACAGAAATATTTTTATATAGGTTCTTGAAATCGTCATTTTTAATGAATACTTTACATCTTCATTTTTATGCATTTCACTAGCCAACAATTTTCCTTTAATTTGTCTTATACCAGCCGTTTGTATGCTTCATTTACCCAAGTTCATAAATGTGCGTCTAGATTTTAGCCTCTTGGATTGTTTTCTCATCGTCCTTTTCCAACTTGTATCTATAGAGCGTAGCATCATTTCAAGATATGGGTGAGCTCCCGTAAAACTCTCATTTAAGTTTTGCCTTTTATCGTACCAACACTATCTCTCTTCCTGTCGAGTCCCATGACCTTTTGATCCATTATATTTCATGGGATATTTTATGCCACATTGTGTTCGCTTCGAAATCTAAGATCCAAGTGTAATCTGTAATAAATCTCATTTTCATCTATCCATCGAGTTCAATGCACTTGATTTTATGAGATAGGTTTTTACTTAGGGCTAGTTTCGTTATATGTAAATAATTTGTCAAGTAATAAATTGAAAATGAGAAGCCAAGGAATACACAAATAAAGTGCAACCAAAAAGTGAGTACTTGAATTCATCTAGCGTTTTCATTTGGTTGGAAATAATTAGGTTGCTGGCAGTTTACTCCTTCAGCACCGCAAGCCGCACGATGCTTTTCTCTGACGTGAACATGTGAACAGGAAGGCTATCTAGCAACTTGTGAAAAGCAACTGCACCAAAATTCTGTGTTTACTGTATAGGATTCAGTTCATAGATGAATCTCCATCTGTTAGTTAAAATGATGTGAATTACAAGTGTACTTATAAGTCGATGCTTTTAGCTCTGGCCTTAAAAAACTGGCTGTTAGCGAAATATCACCATCGGAATACCGTGTAATTACGGACTGTCCTGCTAAATTCCAATACAACTGTATGGATATACTATTTAATATCAGAGACAGACAGTCCCTTCGAATTCTCCTTTGAAACGGGCCCTAGGATGTGGCACTGAAAGATGTTTCGAATCCACCAACTACGTCTATACCCAACCAACCGAATAAATCCACTCAAAAACTAGATATAAAAGTGGCACAAGCAAACCTAGTCTAGCGAAAATAGCCTTAAACAGAAAACACTTCCCTTGTTTAGTATATAAAGAACAAATGGGAAGCCTGACACGTTCACTGACAGGCGAGCTTACAGAACACTGGCACCATCAGAGAAACAATATGATTGGAAAAGCAGATTAAATAGATACAACTGGTTGTGCATGTTATGCTATAACTTGATACACAGGACTGCTGCATCTACATCAGTCGTTTAGATATGTTTGGAATTGTCATAGTTTTTGGACCTTTTTTTTTTCTCTTTGGAGCCAGACCTCATGACGGAATGCCATTTGTTGGGTGATCAAAAGAGCATGCTGGCCCAAGCTTGCATATTCCATATCGGCTGTAATGTGTACAGATAGATTGTCCCTGCACAAACCGAATTAGGTACTACAACAGATAAATACAAGCAAAGCCATAAGATACAACTCAATGATGATGTTCCCAATCATTAACTGTGATTTACACACATTCTCGTGTTAGCGTGCAAGCACAGCACCACATGAGTTGGAACCGGCATACCAATGTGGTTCAGATGCTTAGGGAACTCCCCAAAATGCAGCAAAAGATGGCAAAAGCAGTTGACTTACAGGCCTAAGAGGAAGACCACTGGGGGTAAGCACACATGAAGATTGATCCGTTAGGGGATCCTTTGGGTGATGGAATTTGCAAGATTTATATTTGCAGCCCCCTTTCCTCAGATAATACGGACACTCCGGTTGGCCAGGCCTCTGTGGCAGATCAGCGATTTGCACAGATTGTCTAGAATTTGAGCCATTACTGCTGTCTGTTATCATACTGGATGGAGTAACTGGAGGTTGGTTTTCGCTCCCATTGGCAGCTACGGCAGCACGGGGACCAAAAGGATGGTGCATTGGCATACCGTCTAAAAATGGATCATTGGGAGCCTACAATGATGCTAAAACAATCATCATGAACGATAAAAAAGCAGCATGGAATCATTCAATTTTCCATTAAAAAGACAATTCATAGAGCAACACGAAAAGATCTCATAGGCATGTACCACACAGCACTTCTAGAATTAGCATTAGGTTTCTGGGGGTTCTCTCAAGCTAAGAGTAAAATAGTGGTGTGCATTTTTATGAAGGCTTGTTTAGGGGCAATTATAGGGATTTGTAATTGCCATTAAAGCTCTGTTTCCATTGTAAAAATTATGGAATGGTACCTTATCATACTACAGAAAACTACATCACCATCTATTCAGCCAGCAGAGACAATTTGGGATATAAACATAACACAGGTTACCTGGCAAATATCCCAAACATGATTTGCATGTAGCTGAGTCATCATAGGCATCTGGGGCATATAAGAGTGTGATGAATCAGCAAATAGAACTGAACCATCTTTTGCTATTTGATGGTGCCAGGATGCAGGATCATTGCCACCAGTTACAGTGGGGTTGGGATGATGATAGCGACAGTTGGCGGAGAATTTACAGGAGCCAGTGCGCATGTAGAACTGGCATTCCTTTTCCGCCTGAAACATGTGTCAGCATGTTGTAGGCACAAATTGCCCAAACAAAAAATGCTTGTACTTACAGGCCGTACAGGAAGACCCAAAAAATTAAGCTCCACTTTTTCTTCACTTTTGTCTAAGAAGTGACCATACCTACAAGCATCCCCGTACTTACACCCTCCAGGAGTTCCAAAATACTGCAAAGTGATCATATTAACAGGTATAAGTAAACAGCCAAAAATGATGTCTCTCGAAACTTACATCTGTCACACTAAGAACGATAAAATACTCATTTGAACCATTCTTTAAAGCTCAAACGGAAACTTAAATGATCACTGGATTACCCGTTTATTTTTTTAGAGAAAAAGGGGGAGCTAGGATAAATCTACAGTACCCGTGGTATAAAAAAAACATACACTTGAATATATCTTTTGTGCCAAAATTCTCTGAATACATCATTATGGTGCCTTCACTTCATGAAATCAGTGAAATGAAGTATCAGGATTTCTGAATAGAATTTATCTTGTATATGGCAGTTACTTAACATCTGCCTTAATACAAATTCATTGCAAAACTGTGTTCAAGTGTTCAACCTTGTCAATTGTAAATTTCAATGAAGGAATTCTCCCTTAACCCACAAACAATGTATGCTCAACAGACGAGGTAGATAAAGGAATGGCAGTCACAGTTTGTAGACGCTGACCAGTTTCATTATACTAGGAACGGTCATTAGGACGAAAAAAGATTATTCCTAGCTAGAGTTGGTTTTAATATAAAAATTCCTTGTTACTAGCTATTTGCTCAGGCTCATCGAGTCCATGACAGCAATACCTAGTTGTAGTGCTAGGTACCCGGATTTAATTATTAAAAGAAGCTGGTATTTTCGCCGCCACCTTTGTTGTTTGCTACATGTCCCATTCTCTAGTCCAGCCAGTTATCAGCATAGTCACAATATACTCCGACTTTTTGAGAAAGTCGCGTTTAAAACGCAATTTTTTCCCTAGACGCATCAAACGACCAAATAACTCCCAATTTCCAAATATTACGTTTTATTCCCATATTATTCACGAATTATCGCCTTTAACGTTTTCTTCCCATTTTATACGTTACTTTCACATGCTTTCTCGTTTTATTCTATTTAAGACTAACTTAATTTTGAGTGTATACATGTGTGTATATGTAAATACTAAATACACACACACACACTATATGTAAATACTAAATACACACACACACACACACACACACACACATATATATATACATATATATATATATATGTGTGTGTGTGTGTGTGTGTGTGTGTGCGTAATAGATGTATAGATGTGTACTTATATATGTATACAATTACATATATGTGTGTGTGCAACATATATATATATATATATATATATATATAGAGAGAGAGAGAGAGAGAGTAAAGCTTGAATACGCTCGAGTGTACCGGAGACGGTATACACCTCAATCATTTTCCTTGACGAAACAATTATTTTGAAAATCTAATCCGTTGATTTTCTTAAATATCTTAAGAACATACTATATAATAAATCTGAGCACATTTAGACGCTTACAGGTCATGCATCTAAAGGAGGCAAAAATCATGCATTTAACATTTTAAATTAGTTATGTGTTGATTTTGTTGCCCTTGGATGAGTGACTTACACTTATCCAAATGGGTTCAAATTTTGTATGTGGCCTATTACTATCGTAACAATGAAGATCAATGGTTTAGATTTTACAAGAATATGATCTAGACAGGCAAACACCATTGCGGTGTACGGTGTGATCTGTGCACTAGAGTGTATTATAATCTAACATATATATATATATATATATATATATATATATATATATATATATATATATATATATATATATATATATATATATATATATATATATATATATATATATATATACAGAGAGAGAGAGAGAGAGATACATACATATATATATACATACATATACATATACATACATACATATATATGTACAAGGCTTGGTGAATAAAGATATCAGAACTTACACAATCAGAAAGGTCAAGATCTTATCCCACCTACTGTTCGCGGATGACATACTTATTTTCGATGAAGGGAGATCAAGAAGCCTTTCCAATGGCTGATGATGGTAACTGAGGAGAAAAATGACATGCTTTGTAAAATACCGGAGGAAACAGAGGTCAAGAACGCAGTCTGGAGTATTGGACCCAATAAAAGTCCAGGTCCATACGGTTTTAACTACTTCTTCTATAGATACAACTGGAACACCATTAAAAAAGACTTGACTCGAGCAATTGGGTGGATCTTTAAAGGTGGGAATATGGTTAGAGAGGCTAACCATGTCTTCTTAGCTTTGATCCCTAAGAAAGACATTGTCACTTCACCGGCAGATTACAGACCTATCTCTTGTTGTTTGGTTCTATACAAAGTTATAACGAAGATTATTACCAGTCGACTGGCGTCTATACTCCCTAAGATTGTCTCTATCCATCAAGGGGCGTTCGTCAAAGGGCGCAGTATTGAAGATTGTGCTATGTTGGCCTCGGAGTTTACTCTGAATTACAATGTAAGGAGGAGTACTCCATCTGCGTGTATCAAACTCGACATAACTAAAGCGTACGACTCAGTTAAATGGCCGTACCTTTGGAATGGTCTGAAAGGATGTGGCTTCCGTGAATCTTGGATTAATATCATTCGTCAATGTGTCTCTACGGCTTCACTTCCTCTTCTACTGAATGGCAGCTCTGAAGGTTTCTTCACTAGCTTGAACGGCCTTAGGCAGGGTGATCCACTGCCACTGCTGCTTTTCACTCTGGCCATGGAAGGGTTGACGAGGATGATTGACAAAGGCTTGGTGAATAAAGATATCAGAACTTACACAATCAGAAAGGTCAAGGTCTTATCCCACCTACTGTTCGCGGATGACATACTTATTTTCGTTGAAGGGAGATCGAGAAGCCTTTCCAATCTGAAAAACATCTTGCTTAAGTTTGGGGAGCGGTCGAGTATGAAACTGAATGAGAACAAGTCCCATATCTTCCTCTCCACCTCGTGTAGAAGGAAGGAGGAGCTGTTCAATGCCATTGGTATACAGGAGGGTCAGTGGCCTACTAAGTACCTTGGATTTCCTATCGCAGGAGGTAATTTGAGTAGGAAACATTTCCACGAATGCTTGGACAAACTCAAAGACAAAATCAGTAAGTGGCCAGGCTCAAAATGTCTATGGCAGGTCGACTTGTCTTGGTGAGAAGTTCAGCTATGGGAATCAATCATCAGATTTTGGATGTGACATGGTGAGATACCCAATGCGGTTATTAGACGTATGGAAATCTTGCTCTCTGACTTTGTTTGGGGCAGTGCTTTTCAACCAGCAAGCTGGAGTAGGCTGGCATTTCCAATTGAAGAAGGAGGGTTAAATCTCATCAATCTTTATGACCTCATGGACTTTCACTCGGTTAAGAGGATTCAGAAACTCTTAGAAGGTGATTCCATATGGGCTCAATGGATGAACACTAGATATACGGATTCCTTAGCTCAAGTCCCTAACCACAGATGGGGTTATTCCACCACATGGCGTAGAATGGTTGAGGTCTGGCCTAAATGGATGAATCTCTGTCAATGGAAGATCTTTGGGAAGTCTGCAGACAAAAACAATCTAAAGACAACTGCTGCGAAGTGTTATGGGGACCTTGTCATTCTCCTCGATGGAGTCTGACCACTTACAGAGCTCACAAGGATTTCCTCCCTACCCTCAGTAGGATACGGAGATGGATACATGAAGTCACCTCAGTGTGTTACCTTTGTGATGAAGGAGAAGATAGCTCTGAACATATGTTCAATTCCTGCAAGATCTGGAGATATCTTTGGAGTCGGGCCAGACTCAAATTGAAGATGAAAGGCTGCTCTAGCCTCACTGAATCTCTCAAAGAACTCACAACCATTCACGGTGGGGTTAGGACTCTGTTCCTCTGGTGTCTTACTGATTGTGTGCAAATCATAAGGAAAGAAAGGAATATGAGAAGAATCTATGGAAAGAAATTAGATGAACTTCTACTTTTCAAGTTCTTAGAGAGGGATATTAAACTTATGTTTTCAGTCTGGTATGTTAAAATACCTGAACTGAATTATATTGTGAAGAGAAATTGGGGTCTTAGCTAAGTTAGCTAGATGTTGATGCTTGCATCATTTCCTGTGTGAGTAACATGTAACAGTGTGTCTTGTAATTTGTACCCTTTTAGGCTTCGGAATATATTTACCAAAGAATTCCGATACATACATATATATATACATACATATACATATACATATACATACATACATATACATACATATATATACACATATACATATACATATATACATATATATATATATATATATATATACACACACACACACATATATATATATATATATATATATATATATCCTGTGATTTTTTTCCATGTTTTTCCCGAATCATTGACCGTATTTTCACCGTATGTTGACCGCTTTTTAATCGAGTTTCCCGCATAATTCTTCAACTCGACCGAACATATCACGAATATCGAATTTGTGGCTATGGTTATCAGGTCACAGAATTTCTTAGAATAACTGTTTTTTTTTCTTTTATGATATTCTCTGTTTTTAGTTACCATCTCAAGTGTGTTACTATATGTTGTTCTCATTTCTGACCATCTTCTTTATGTAAGGGGTCGTGTACTCTGCTTCTATACATAGATACATACACCTTGATTTATGGTCTCTATTGGTATCAGAGCACCTGTTCCAAAAAATGCCTATGACTTTGATGTCGCTCCTCTTTCTTCGATACCTTCATCATTGTCCGACCACAACTGGATGGTGAATTGTAGTGTGGTACTGTAGCAAAACACTATTCCATGGTATTCTACAAGTGTGTTGCTACTTCTATGGTTTCTGCATCTCCTTCTGTTTGAGTGCCCCCTTGGGTTTTCCAGTCAGTTGTATTGTGGGTACTTGCTTTATATATGAAAATCCCTATCGTATGTCTGCATGCCTTGCCAGTCTGACCTTCATCGTTGGTGTCTGCCTATCTATAGTTTCTACCATAGTTGATCGCCTTCAAGTCTTTTTTGACAAGCTATATGAGAAATCTTTCTTTTGCGGTTGCTCAATTTGCTCAATTTTCAGTTGATGTGCATGTCTCAGGGGTGGTTTCATTACATGAAAGATTCTGCCCCAAAAAAAGTTATCAACACATGTATTGAGAAAGCAGTGGACTACAATAATGGAGACTCTCATGATTCCTTTGTTATATCCAGGATGTTGAACAGCGCCATCAGTGAATTAGTGATATTTTAGTTTTATTTGGTTGTCCATAACCAAGGGGCTATCCAGTATCAGTTGGCTAAAAAGAATTCAGGCAAGGTGGAAGAATATTGTAAGAAATTTTTCTCTCAGGCTCTCTAAATGAGGATGATAAAAGACTATCATTATCAGTTAGTGAGTCTCCAAGACAAACTCTACCATCCTCTCTGACTAGTTCACTAAATCCAAGCCCAATGCTGGGAACATCAACTGATTCAGTTCATAGCCAACTTACAGAAGGTGCTTTTGTTATGTTTTCTAGGTAGATTATAGCCAAAAACCGGCTGCCAAAGTAGTAAAGTGTGCCTACTTCTACAGTGTTTTCCTATATCTTGGATTGCTTCTCAAAACTTCTTTAATTGTAACTTGTTTTGAAGAGGTTGTGGTAAAGGATGCAGAGGTCCTGGTTCACAGAAGTGTAAGATCGCCTGATATGATAAGATACATTCTTGGACAATAAGCTAAAAGGAAATCATTAGTAAACACATATCAACAACCCACGCTCCTTTTAAAAAAACAATCACTAGAAACTTCAAAGTCAAAGCTTGGCCCGGAGCAACTTCTAAGATGGATGACCTCTTGGAAAGTCTTTCCTAGGGAGCGTGAGATAGAGACAAGACACATGGAGACTTGTGTAGGTTTGTGGGTTCAGTAATCACTTTCAGCAGATTGTAATGACCTGACTCAGGGTTCGAAGCCTAAGACGTTACAAGGATTCAGGAGCTAGGAAATGATGCAATGGCAAGAGGATTAACCAATATCTAATCTTAAGGGGTCAACATTCGTAAAAATCATAAATATATGTATCTGACAAGGAATCTTTTAAAATCGATGACAAACAAATTAAGATGCCTTGGTGAGTTGTAGCCATAAAAAGTGCGTGAAAATTATGACGATTTTGTGAAAAATCAATCTTTCGTCTCGGGCCTACCCCTGCTTCGAATCTAATCCAAACAACTGCTATGTGGGGCAAGGCGGAGCACATCCCCCCCCCAGCCCAGCCCGTTCTACTGCTATGTGGGGGTGGTTTCCATTTTGAAATGTATTGTGTTAGTTTACCTACCATAATCTGCTTTTTATCCAAGTGAGGCACCTTTCAGCCTCCCAACTCACCTCCCGCAAAGCCAGCCACTCTCCATTCCCAATTAACTGAAACCGATGTGAAGCACACAATAGCCGTGTGCCACCCCCGTTAACTAGCTACATGATGGAATTAAAAAGTTAAAAGATAAAGAGATGGTGAGAGTGAAAGGCAAAAGAAGAAGAAGAACTCGCTCCCTAGACAGCGTACGTTGTGGGGTGTTGTGCTGACTTATACTCTCAATAAAAATTCCCATCTTGGTGACTCTAGAGAAAACTCATCTCAGCTTAAAACCTATGTTATCGGGTGTTGCATAATTGACAAAATGATGGGTAATGAAAACATCGTTGTCATTCTCGTTTAAAACTAATATGGCATCTTAATGTTCTAAATGATTATTGACAATCATGCTCCCTTGATTAATATTCATTATGGTGAATCATAAAGGTTATACCCCGAAAGCAACCAAGTTTTATTTTCTTCTCTTGATCCCGAGTACCAAAAAAGTTACACCCTACTCTTCTCTAGCCTTGACACATTTGCATCTTGGGTCCTTTTATTTTTATTTTTATTTTGTCAGCCTCTTGGATCCTTTTATTGATTTTTGGTTCTACTATTTAGTATTCATGGCCCTTTTTGGTCCTAGAAATCCAATCAAAGATTGTC
The DNA here is from genome assembly GCA_963693085.1 of Alisma plantago-aquatica. Taxonomy (NCBI): domain Eukaryota; kingdom Viridiplantae; phylum Streptophyta; class Magnoliopsida; order Alismatales; family Alismataceae; genus Alisma; species Alisma plantago-aquatica. The sequence goes on from OY856410.1 coordinate 1,110,839,429, forward strand.
ATTCATTTTAGGTGATTAATGCTCTTGTAACTAGGGCTTACTAGATTTCATGCAAATTTCAGCTTTGCTCAAGCTTGCCCCTCATTTTGAGGATAAATCATAATAGATAGGTATAGGTATATCGTGGACCATGCAACTATAAATGTATTTTAAGGGGTAAACATTCATGATAACCAAAAATATATGTATATGATAGTAAAAACTGACTGAGGTAGAAAAAAATAATTAAGATGCCTTGAAACTTGTCACCATGACAAGTATGAGGAAATATGAGGGTTTATTGGAAAATTATATCCTTGGTCTTGCTCTTATCTTGAGGATTAACTATAAAATTTATCCCATAAGGGACTAATACTCAATAATAATAAATATATGTATATGAAAAGGGATTTTTTGAAATTTGCAACAAAAAAAATGAGATTCCTTGGTGAGGTGTCACCATAAAAAGTATGCGTAAATTATGACGATTATGTAAAAAAATTAATCTTTGCTCTTGGGCTTGCCCCTGCTTCGACCAAACTGAAACAAGTTAGTCGGGCCTTGGGTCAGATCAAGGTCCAAGAAACTACAAAGAAGTCTCGCAACTCTACTCATATTTTAGAAATGGGTCCAAAAACCTAATTAAGTGGTAAATAAATGCCAACAAGGGAATTATATCCCCTAAAAATGAGTAAATTTGCTCTTTATAGTAACACGAATTAAGCCACACTAGCAATAAGTGGAATAGTAGCATATGTCCAAACCCACCATAATCATCATCTAAGATTCAATTGCGACCATGTTGGGGTTGGCTACATGGATCCTTATGTTTCAATTCACTTTGTTAGGGGTCATTCTGATCAAATTGTAAAGACTCAAAATCCATCTTTATAAGCTCTTCCCAAGTTAATGTAGACATGCATCTTCTTTTATTTTGTGCTCAACTAAAATGTATTGCTTGGAATGTGTGTGTTTGTTGCTCCACGTTACCATCTCAAGCGACCCTCATGCAACTTCTTCTCAATACTCACCACCCCCACTTTGTTCCTTATATCAAGGAATGAGGTTTCATCAAATTGGCAAAATTTCAAAAAAAAATCGATTTTGATGGAATTTGCTACCGAAACATGCGATTGTGTCGATTTCAGTCGAAATCTCGACCAAGATTGCATCTATCAAAATTTCAATAAAAAATTTGACGATTTCGATGAATTTCACCTATTTCAATGGATTTCGAGGTTCTTTGTGCACAACTCAAAAATTTCAATAGAAATTGCGATAATTGCAATCCTTGTTTGAGAGAGGGGGGGGGTAAAGGGGGATTGAGGTTATTTCACTCTTTAGTACTCATATATGGTATAGACTTATAGTATATCATAATTGCATTGCATTCCCTAATATCTACTATTCAAATTATATATATTGATGCAATGCACACACTATGTTTTTTTTATTTTCTTCAATACGGACTCGACATTTATTATGATGGTGGTTTATTAAACAATGAGGGTGCTAGGAAGCCAGCCACGTTAAAAATAATGATTTTGCTTGGAAACATTGCACTCGTGCTCTTCGGGCCAATAAAATGGTTGCTTGTTGAGTGTTGAGCCAATATGAACAACAAACTATCAACCCCAAGTAAAATATGTGATATTATAGCACAAATAAGTACATGCATGTGTGTAGCTCATACTTAAAAAATTACATAACTTAATTCCTACATTTTGCCATCGAAATCCTTCATCAAAATCCCTAGGAAACAGGAAAGTTTCCTTACCTACCAGATCAAGGAACCCCCCTCCAATCTAACCCGTATAAAATTTTATTGCATAAAATGATGCATTTAGGTGTAGAGATCAAGCCTGCAAAATTTCATGACTTAATTCATTCATTTTGGCATTGAAACAAGCATGGTTACATTTATCAAAATTTTCGTCAACATTTGCACAAAACTCTATTTCCACGCCATCGAAACGGCATCAAAATCAAATACCTCATTCCTTGCCTTATATCGTCATTTTTCAAGCGATCTTTCCTTGTCTTCCCACCTTCATCTCGTCGTACACATTTCGATCACACTCGTCTTGTTGAGACTTTGTTTCTTCACTGCCAAACATCTATTCACATACATCACGGTTGGGCGTCTAGTCGTTCTAATATGAGTGGGATCTTCTAGTCACATACTACTCTAGTTGCAATCCTCCATTTCAACCATCTTGTTGTGATCATTACAAACATCCTCTTGAACATCACCATCCATTTGATTAGTAGAACCCAAGTAACAAAGCCTAAAACGTTTTGGAACATCCACTCCATCCAGTTTGGCCACACCACCCACAATTCTAAACTGGCTGAAATTACAATGCATATACTATTAGAGAGTCTGGTTAATTTAGTTAATTAAGTTATTTGAGTCTATTTATATATGGACCCAAGTGTGTCTTAGCCCATTATGGTTTAGTCTAAAGTTTGTACACTTCCCCCTTCTCTTATATAAAAGAGGGGGATTGCGCTTATCAAGTATATCACAAAGCCTTCTTTTACATTACAACATAGTATCAGAGCAGTGATCCAACCCTAAAAGACAAACTTTTTCTTCCGTCTGCGAGCGACAACTGCCCTTCTTAGCCTGGCCGCCTATCGGGCATCTATCGAGCCTTCGCTTTGTCGTTCACCCACCGCCTTTCTTCTCTCTTCATAGCGAGAGAACTTCTAGTCACCACCCGCCGGTCCGACATAACGGTTGTTTTAGTCAAGCAGTGGTGAAGTTGGCTCCCTTCTCTAGCTCCTTCCCCTGTGTCTTCAGCGTCTCAATAGAGTTGGGCAGCGAGATGGACAAATCCACTACAATCTTCAGTGTTGTTCTTTCCTGTGCATCTCTACAGATGCCCAACCATCATACTTCACACCCCCACCGTCTCCAGACCTTGTTGCCATCACAGCCATATAAGAAATAATTGTTTTGGAAAATGTGTTTGTGAATTGGACCTTGTAACATCAGTAACATATCTAGAGCTTGTACAGCGTGATTACTTTGAAATAAAACACAATTATTGTTGGTTTAGCAACACCGTTGAGCTCTGGGGTGGTCTTGTGGGCTATAAGATGTGTGGTCCCTTCACCCATTGCCAATTTATTTTGGGTTGAATGTCACACATTCTAATATGGTATCAGAGCAGACCCCACAAGACAAGTTTAAGGACCACACTCTGCCTAAAATAACATGTGCAAGCACACAAAAGTGGCTGCACTTGAGGGGGGATGTTGGAATAGTCCAGTACCACTGAGCTCTGGGGTGGTCGTATGGCTTATGAGGTGTGTGGTCCCTTCGACCATTACCAATTGGTTTTGGGTTGAATACCACACATTCTAATAGTGGTGATTGATCATATCCATGAGCATGTATAGCTGTAACCTTCTGACACTCATTGCCAAATGAAAAAGGCTCTTATATGCAACAGTAGCTTCATTAAGGACGTCCTCCCTCTTCAATTGGGATGAGAGTATCGATGGCATCATTCAGCTGAGCAATCTTCTTTGTTAACACTTTCCTCGTCTTTCGGCTACTAGGGTCATAAATCATCCATATCGATGGAAAGGCATGCCTCTAGAGCCTTCTCTTCATTGTAAGGAAATTTAAGGAGCATCTATTGGCTATTGAAGCTGGTGTCGGCCTCAACTTTTGTGTCCCTTAATTTTTTTACTTCTCATATACAATCTACCTGATTTATATCGGATCTATAACCAATTTTTTTTTACCTAATTAGAGCCCCCACGCCCCCAATTGTCAACCTAAGGGTCGGACAAATTTCCTTTTCAGTCTCACGAGGATCCAATAATTTTCCTACCCGGATTTGTCAAATCGGGTCATGTTGCACATTAACTCAAGTTATCGGTTGACATCCTCCGCATATTTGCCTACATATTTATTTCCTTTGCTATTGTATCTGACTTGTCCACCCCAACCACTCTTGGTTCTTTTGTGGTTAGTGTGCGGGGGAGAAATAGAGGAGAGATGGGAGGAGAAGATTATATTCTACTACTCTACATATTTGTGGGTCTTTATGTACCTCTTGAAGAGTTTGTGAACTTCGGCTATTGATATTTGCATCTGAAAATCTTTTACTGCTATATGCTTCTAGGAGAACTATCTAGAGCCTCATGTTTACTGCTTGCTCATTTAAGTTGATGGTCTTCTATCCGACTACATCGACTCGACTCTCTACTTTTCGTTTGTGCTTTGATAAGATAGCTATTTTATATCTTGTTTTATTTCATTATATATTTTCTCTATTCTGTTGGACCAATGGACCTCCATATAACTGTTCCTATTCTATTCATAATAAAAGGAAGGGAAGCACGTTGCTTCTCTTCGCGCTGCAATTGCGACGCTCACATGGTATCAGAGCGGGTTCCATCCTAGGGAACTGTGCCCTTATTTCTCTCTCTCCCTCTCCCGTGCAAGCTAACCACTACTGACTAGCAGCGTCGCCGCCGTCGGCAGCGAACAGCAACCACCGCAACCGGTCAATAGCAGCCAGCAGCCAGCAGTCACCACCGCCGGTCGCAGCAGCAACCGTCCAAGTGCAGCAGTCAATGCCGCCGCCGATCAGGAGTCGTAGCTGTCAGCATCGCGGCTCAGCAGTAGCAGTGGGGAACCAGTCGACCGCTCATGGCGTGGTTCTAGTCTTCACGGTGGAGGGTTTACGGTTACAGTTGCTTCTTCCTGATCACACCTTCCCCATATGTGATTAAGGGACTCTCTGTTGGGGATTGTAGATGCGTCAAATATGCATCTATGATTTAGAACAGTGTGTATCTCTCTCTATCACTCTATCTTCCTCGTGACGTGTATCTCTTCGTCACCACTCTCGTCTTGTATAGGTGTGTATCTCAACCGCCTAGATCAGCCCAATATCACAGCCTAAATCATGGAGGACATTAAGGCTCCAGCTGTCTACAACGAGGTTTCACCAATCTCCTCCATCAAGTTGAAAGGGAAGAATTATTTATTGTGGATGAATGTTGTCCATACAATATTGGAGTCTTGGGACAAGGCAAAGCATGTCGATTTTGATCCTCCTGCAGTCACTGACAAAGGCTATTCAGAATGGAAGTGTCATAACAGTCTGGTGAAGACATGGCTGTGGGGGAGCATGGAACCTGGAATTGCTGCTAGGTTCATGTTCTACACTATGCTAAAGAAATATAGGATGCAGTTAAGAAGCATTATTCTCAAGAGAATAACGCTCTCCGTTAGTTCCTAATATGGGACCGCTTGTTTGCAAAACAACAGGGAGACAGACCATTGGAAGAGTACTTTGGGGTGATCTAAGTTATTGCTCAAGAATTGAGTTTTTATCATCCAGTGACCATCCAAGAACAAGTCAAGGATAGGGATGATTCAGTTACAACAAAGTTCTTATTCGGCCTGAGTTCTGCATTTAGTTCAGCCCGCAGTGTTATCTTGGCTACTGACAAACTTCCCAGCTTGGAGGAAGCTAATTCACGAATTATGCAGCCCAACTTTAAGCCAGATAGTTCTAGAGTTGTTCCTTCTCTTGAGAATCCCATGCATTTGTTGTTGTTGCAGTTAGAGGGGGGCGTACAAGTATAGGCCGAGGAGGCGATACACTACCTAAGTGCACTTTCTGTGGCCGTATGGGATACACTGTGGAGAAATGTTAGAAGAATCATGGTAGACCGTCTGTGCCACCAGTGGGGACAGCCAACTTTACTGGACATACTGAGTCCTCTGAGCCTCTGCTTGATTTGACATCACTCTTATCAAGGTGGAATATGATAGATTCATTCTGGCTACCCAGCACCTAAGTACGGGCTCTTCTTCTTCTTTAGCCAACTTGGCGTCTACTACTAGTAATCAGGCTACCTCTTTATTGGCTTCCAGTTCCTTTCCTTTATGGGTGGTTGACTCTAGAGCTTCACAACATATGACTGGTATGAGGACGTTTCTGACTCACATATTCCAAAAACATGGACAAAATGCAGCTATAAGATAACGACTTTTGAATCAAGCGTAATGTCACTTCCAAAAAAGGAAGAATGTTCAACTACTGCTAAAGGAGAAAGCACCAACCACGTAATGAGCGTAGAATTTTGCATCAGTCGATTCCGAAGGCAGAACATAGTTTAGGAGAGTCCCAGTTCATTCGCTAGACACCAATCTCTCTGTGACATTAGCAGATGGATCAATACGGAGAGTGTTAGCCAGTGGATCTGTTTCCTTGACTCCTAATATTGACCTTCAATTTGTACATTATGTGCATGAATTTCCATTTAATCTTCTTTCTGTTGCCAATTTGATTGATACTATAAAATGTACAGTGACATTCAGTCCTTCTTGCTTTGTTTTACAGGATCTCAAGAGTTTGAGGACGATTGGTGGGGGACTTAGGAAAGGTGATCTCTACCTCTTTCATGGTGTAAGTCTACCTCGTAAAGTATATGTTGCCCATGTTGTCCTTCTGAGTGGTTCTCCCTTACTGTGGCACTACAAAATATGGTCATCCTTCTCTAGAGAGTTTGCGTAAGTTAGAACCTACGTTATCACATGTGTCTTCCTTAGAGTGTCAGTCATGTCAGTTGGACAAACATCATAGGATGTCATACCCTAGTCGTGTCAATAAAAGGGCCTTGCGCCCCTTTTATTTGGTTCACAGTGATGTTTGGGGTCATGCAAAGGAAAGCAGTTACAATGGATATCGATATTTTTTATTACTTTTGTGGATGATTTTTCTCGTATGACATGGGTGTATCTATTGAAGAGTAGAGAGTCTGTGTTGCCCATTGTTAAATATTTTCATCAAGAAATAAAGGTTCAATTTGAATGCAATATTAAAGTTTTTCAATCTGACAATGCCTAGGAATATGTTCAACATGCTATGGCTGATTTTTGTAGTTTTGTAAGAATGGTGCATCGTACATCTTGTCATCACACCCCACAACAAAATGGGGTGGCTAAGAGGAAAAATTATCATCTGCTTGATATTGTCAGGACAATTATGTTCCAATCTAATATCCCTAAGAAGTTTTTGTCTGATGCTTTACTCACTGCCTGCTTTCTTATTAATAGACAGCCTTCCTCTGTCCTTCAAGGAAGCACTTCCTTCTCTATTTTGCAACCTCGTTCCTTGTTCCTCTTAGAGTGTTTGGTTGTACCTCTTTTGTTCACAATTTTGATCCCAAGGCAGATATATTATCTCCTCGGTCAGTTAAGATTATTTTTCTTGGGTACTCTAACACCAATAAGGATTACAAGAGCTACTTCCCTAGCAATTGTGAGAGAGTGCCACCTGTTATACTTGAGAATACTACAATTCAGGAAAAACCATCTAGAAACGCTCCATCCTCCACTCCTATGATTCAGCAATACTCACAGGTGTATCACCAACAAGACCATGATGAGGTAGTGACTCTAGTCCCTGAGCCTTCACTATCTTCCTCTACTCAAGAGATTCCTGAAGATCCATCTGATCTTAACATTCCCATTGTTGTTCACAGAGGTATTCGTTCTTGTACTATTTGTCATCCTATTGCGGGTGTTTGTTGTCTATCCAACTTATCTAAGCAGGCTCGCTCCTTTTGCTCTTGGGATTGATTCCGTGACTATTCAAAAGAACCATATGGATGCAATGAAGGACAGTGGGCCACTACATGCTATGAACTCTGAAATGTCTACGCTTCTACAAAATGATACATGGGAACTTACTGATTTGCCCACAGATAAAAATGTTGTGGGTTGCAGGTGGGTTTCACTGTCAAGCATGATTCAGATGGATCGGTAAAAAGATTGAAAGCTAGATTGGTGGCAAAAGGCTACACAGACATATGGGGTTGATTTTTTTGAAATCTTCTCTCATGTAGCTCGTCTTAATTCTGTGCGGATAATTATTTGTCTTGCAACCACATTTGATTGACCATTATTTCAGCTTGATGTCAAAATTGCCTTTCTATATGGTGATCTATAGGAAGAGATGTACATGGAGCAACCTCCTGGGTTTGTTGTTCAGGGGGAGTGTCAGAAGGCGTGCAGACTGAAGAAAGCCATTTAAGGGCTGAAACAATCCCCTCGGGCTTGGTTTAATAAATTTACTGATATTGTCTCACAGATGGGTTTCTCACGCTATGTGATTGATCACTCCTTATTTTACTCCAGTACATCCAATGGATCCCTTATTATTGTTGTGTATGTTGATAATATTGTTATAATTGGCAGTGATTCTGTAGGCATATCTAATGTGAATGATGGACTGCAAAGGCATTTTCATACAAAAGATCTGGCAAGTTGAGATATTTTCTAGGAATTGAAGTACTTCGCTCAAATAGAGGTACTAATTTGTCTTAGAGGAAATATGTTCTTGACCTTTTTCATAAGACAGGATAGAGCGAGTCAAAACTTGTTTCTACTCCTATGGACTATCATGTGAAGGAATATGCAGATGATTCTGACTTATTTTGATCCAGGATATTATAGGAAGATAGTTGGAAACTTGATATATTTGATAGTCATTTGCCCTGATATCTCCTTTGTTGTAGGAGTTGAGTCAAACACATGATTTCACCTAAACAATCACATCGGACAGTTGTTTGTCGCATTCTGAGGTATCTGAAAGGAGCACCTGGGAAAAGAATTACATATTTCAGACCAGAGAATCCTAGTTCTACACTTGTTCTTATTGGTTATACATATGTTGACTGGGCTGGAGATCATAGTGATAGGCGATCTACATTTGGATACTGCACTTTTCTGGGAAATCAACTTATCACCTGGAAAAATTAAGAAGCAAAATGGTGTGGCTCGTTCTAGTACAGAAGCTAAGTATAGAGCGATGGCTTATGCTTGTTGTGAATTACAATGGGTTTAGTATGTTCTTTCTGAATTAAAAATTCTTGTGGCATCCCCTGTAGAGCTCGGATGTGATAATCAGGCTGCTATTTATATTGCCAAGAATCTACTCTTTCATGAACGCACTAAACATATAGAAGTGGATTGTCATTTCATCAAAGATCAAATCAAGAACAAAAAGGTCGTGACTCCTCATCTCAAACCTGGAGATCAACTTGTAGATATCCTTACCAAGCTATTAGGTCCAGCAGTATTTCAGAATCTTAGCAACAAGATGGGCATACATGATGTGTACGCTCCAGCTTGAGGGGGGTGTTAAAGTAGCTATTTTATATCTTGTTTTATTTCATTATGTATTTTCTCTATTCTGTTGGACCTCCATGTAGTTGTTTCTATTCTATTCTTAATAAAAGGATGGGAAGCATGTTGCTTCTCTTCACGCTGCAATTGCGGCGCTCACATGCTTCATTTGCACGTTGACATTGTTTGTGCCTTGCGCACGCTAACTTTCTTGACTTGTGACCAGCACTCTCTAGACTTGTGAACCAGCACTCTTTAGACTTGTGAACCAACACTCTCTGGACTTGTGAACCAGCACTCTCTGGATTTTTCTACGGTGAACCAACACTCTCTGGACTGCGATGATAGCGACTGTGATGACGACTCTGACGCCTTCTTGTTGTTGTTTACTACTACTAGATGCTACATCCTTTTTTTATCAAGAAGCTTGTACTACATGTTTGTGACCTGCACTTGCGACATCCTTCAAATTTGACTTGCTTGCATACCTGCTTTAGATTATCTACTTGAGGGGGAGTATTTGAGCGATGAGTGTTTTATTGTAATCTTGAGGGGGAGGAATATTCGTGTATGGGCTTAGCGTATCTTTTTACTCTGCTTCTTTGTCTTTTAGTATGTTTGTCTGCAAGCTGACTTGGAATTCTCCCAAGCTTCGACTTGAGGGGGTTATTAGAGAGTCTGTTTAATTTAGTTAATTATGTTATTTGAGTCTATTTATATGGGCCAAGTGTGTCTTGGTCCATTAGGGTTTAGTCTAAAGTTTGTACACTTCCCCCTTCTCCAATATAAAGGAGGGGGTTCCGTCTTATCAAATATATCACAAAGCCTTCTTTTACTTTATTACATATACTTTGCTTTGTTTCTAGTTTCTATAGAAATTAAACCCATTAGATCATGCAATCAGTGAAATAGTAACATATGCTTAAACGAAACTAAAAAAATCCATGCTAACTTACTTTTTAATCTAAGAGGAATCTTCCAGACTTCCAGTCACATACTACTTCAGCTATATCCCATATTAACTATCGTGGTGTGATCTTGTGGCAAACATCCTCTTGAACATCGCCAACCATTTGATTATTAGAATCCAAGTATTGAAACTTATCACATTTTGATACATCCACTCCATCCAACTTGGCCACACCATCCACAATTATGGAGTACCTAAATTAAAATGCATATATTTTGATTTTTTTCTAGTTTCTACTGATCTTAGATCTATTGCTAACTTGCTTTCTAATCTAAGAGGAATCTTCCAGTGAGATACCACTCCAGCTATATTGCGTTTCAACTATAATGTTGTGATCTTGTGGCAAATATCCTTTTGAACATCATTGGCCATTTGATTATTAGAATTCAAGTAATGAAACTTATCACATTTTGGTACATCCACTCCATCCAAATTGGCCACACCATTCACAATTACGGACTAGCTGAAATTAAAATGCATATATTTTGCTTTGTTTCTAATTTCTATAGATCTTAATCCTTTAGAGCATGCAATCAATGAAATAGTAGCATATGCCTAAACTAAACTAACAAAATCCATGCTAGACTTAGAGAAATAACTGAAAGTAAATAGTGTACATTTAGATATATAAGTTATCCTAGTCCTATTATTATTTTCTTCTTATTACAAATTACTCATATACTCGATTATGCTAGGAGTTGTGCTAGGAGTTATACTAGGACAGTTCTTTTTGTATTAGGATTGAAACTAGAACGTCATGCCTCTATATATGGAGTGTGCCACACAATTGTAAATTATCATGTTTTCACATGGTATTAGATCATGTTAGCACACCCTAACCCTAAATCAAGAGAGGGAAAAATACATGAAAACTCACTACCAACAGGCAGCCACCCTTTCTCTCTAGGTCAAGTGAAGGCCACTGTTGTACAAGAAATTGACTAGTATTGTTCATTACACTGTATTGTTTTATCAGTATTATTCATGCAGCATGGTGGTGTTCATGTTGTGATTATTGTTCATCAGTACTATTCATATTGCGTGAAATTGTTCACCCCCTTCCTTATCAGCATCCTTTAGGGGGAAACACTACATGTCCATCTTCAATTCAATAATTTGTTTGCTCCCTTTGTTTCTGTTTCTGTTTCTGTTGTTTTCTTTTTTGTTAAACCAGTCTAGCCCATATGACTTTGTTCGAAACCCCACCGTCTTCTTTTTTATCTTGTCTATTATAGCCTCTTCCATCTTCATATATGGACTATTGTGCCTATTAATTTTCAAGTTTTCTTTCAACTTTGATTTTGTCTACAATCAACATGTACCCCTCTCCTTCTATTTGCCCTTTAAAGTATTTGTCATCTTTTGTTGAAGAAGGGAATTTGTGCTAGTTCACCCAAAGTTTTCTCATGATCTACTCGTAGTTGGGGTGAGATGGAGATAATAGGGCAGATAATAAGAGAGAAAGAGATAAAGTGAGGAAAAGAAGAGAGGAAGAGACAAAGAAAGAGAACAATATGAAAAAAATGGATTCTATTTCTTATATAGCCTTCTACTTTATTTGTCACTCATCACAAAGTTACGTTGGGTTTGTATGCTTGTTTGTAAAGTAATGTATCATCGAGCTATTTTGTTTTGCCTATTCACATATGTGCAATGCAATGCACATCGACTACCTACCTCTTCTTATGTACCAAAGCTCTCTCATCGATGCATGCCTATGTCCTAGCACTCTCAAACCTCACAAGGCGTCTAGACGGTGGGTTTAAGCCAAGGGGAGCCTAGGCGGGTGCCTATATTTTTTTGGGCATTTTTTTTTCCTTTTTCCAGTTACATATTTAAATGTACGTATACATGATACTATATGTGATAATGTAATGCTTATTCATTAAATGTTATTATAAGTCTAGTTGGAATTGATAACTATAGGAGAATCAGGGGCAAGACAATTAACCGGAAGAAAAAGAAACAACAATAAGAGAAAGATAAGTACGAATTGGAGAGAGAAAATGGGATATAAAGAAACATGCACATGGTAGGAGTTGTGCACGAGGAACTCAGAATAAGACAAAACACCAGGGCAGTAGAACGGGATTGAAAGAGGAGAAATAAATCAGCAAACAAAATAAAATAAAATAAAAAGCAGTAGCGGGTGCTGAAATAGAACATATAGAGAAAGGAAGAATAGGTCAGTGAAAATAATTGGAAACATGCAAACAACAGTAGCTGTGAGAGAAAAAATAGGAGGAAGAAATCGGAAAAAGAAGAACAAATATATGCAAAAAGTAGTGGCAGATTTGGGAGCAGGAGATATAGGACAAATCTGAAATAAGAAATATGCTCATACTCACATAGTAGTAGGGGGGATATAGGAGTAATAACTCACAAAACAAATGCAGCAGCAGCAGGATTTAGGAATAAAATGCAGGAGAAAGGATTAAAAAAAAAAGCAAGAACAACAGACATATGAGGAAGTAGAAAAAAAAATTACAAACAATAGTACAAGGACTTACCAATTTGGCCCAAATCAGACTAAATTTCCCCAAAATCAGACCTGTTTTCCGCAGATCAGACCTAATTTACCAAAACTTGACCTGATTTGTCCTAATCAGACCTATTTCAACCATAAAATGACTCAAGGTGATCTAATTTGACCAAATCTAGACTCGATACATGCTAATTTAACCTTTAAATAGCTTAATTTGGGCCTAAAAGGCCATAGATGCCCACTGAATGCATTTCATAGGCTGGGCGCCTAATTTCAGGCGTCTTGCCTAGCGCCTAGGGCGCCTTGACAACTAAGCTCTCTAGATTATTTTTCTAGTGAATCAACACTCTTAGTCAAGCAGTGTTGGAGATTGAGATAATGTCTAGTTCAATTGCATGCACGCCTTCTACACTGATCTAGGTCTACATCGAGATCAGCCCTATTGTGTTTGTGTGTATGCCCGTCTCATAGTTGTTGAGGTGGTCGCCTAGGTGTCGCTTGGGCGGCCAGGCACCCCAGGGGGTTCATCTGGACCACCCGCCTAGTTAAATTGACATTGGGCACTTGGGCAAGGGCTTAGGACTGCCTGTACAGGTGTCTAGACAGTTTTTTTTATTTTCATAAATTCGTATGTCATATTAATATCATATTTGGCATGTATAAATGATTCGTGTGCTTTTAGGCTTCTATTTCACTCTAACATGAGTATTTAGGATGTAGGACACTAAAGAAATACCGAAAGTATCTTATGTATGTGATGTATAATGCATATCATATATTATTACTATGCATATTTTATTCTAAAAAAAGGTCATGCGCCTAGGCAGATTGCGCACCCAGCCATTTCAGGTCACCGAATGGTCGCTTTGACAACCATGCCATGTCTAGAAGGCTAGAACTACTTTTGTGCTTGTTACTCTTGCTTCATAAGCAACTTCATTTTGTTTAAGAAGCTCAATTATTACCTACTTGCTAAGTTATTTGCTTGAGAGGGGTGTTTGTACCTAATTGAGATATTAAGGGGGGAGTGAATATTTATCTATGGTTGGGCATGTCTATTATCCTTTTGTAATAAACATATCTGTCATATTTGTGTGTCTATGCAAGTTGGACATGTTCTCCCATGATCCTTCTTGAGGGGGAGTGTTGATATATGTCATAACTTTTCCTCCTAACCACAGTTGTTGTAGTCCTATTATTGCTTCTCTCTATTGCTAATTACTCCTATAATCTATAATTTTAGGAGTTGTTATCAGGAGTTATGTTCAGACAACTCTTTTGTAGGGTTGTAACTAGGGACTTAATGCCTCTATATAATATATATGAATGTGCCATAACTCTATAATAATCATCAATACCTATTTTTCAAAAATAGAAATACACTATGCATATCAAACAACCAATTTGGTCTCATGTCAGGAAGATCAACAATATATGCTATTTTTTTTATAGAAGGCTTATGGAGAAGTATAGAGAGAGCAAAAGAAATCTTCATATGATTTTTATCGATCTAAAAAAAGCTTATGATCAAGTACCCATAGAAGAGTAGTGGATGGATTTGGAGAAAAAAGGGTGTAATAACCCAATACATTGACTTGATTGAAGACATGTATGATAGCTCGAATGCAAGTATGAAGACTCTTGGAGGTGAAACACCAACATTTCCTATCGCTGGGGTACATCAAGGATCAATATTGAGCCCATATCTATTTGTTCTTGTAATGGATGAGTTGACAAAACATGTTCAAGATGATATTCCTTGGTGCATGTTATTTGCTAATGATAGTTTTGGCTGATGAAACTAAAGATGGATTCAATAATAAAGTTGAACTTCGGAGAAATGTGTTGGAAACAAATGGATTGATGATTAGTAGGGAGCAAAACTGAGTATATGCATTGTAATTTCAGCAAATCTAGAATTGTGAATGGTGGGACCCAGTTGGATAGAGTGGATGTACCAAAATGTGATAAATTTTGTTACTTGGGTTCTATTATTCAAACGGATGGGAATGTTCAAGATGACGTTTGTCACTGGAACATTGCAGGATGGTCCAAATGGAGGAGTGCAACTGGAGTATTATGCGATGAAAGATCCCTCTCAGATTAAAAAGTAAGTTCAATTAATGCTATATGGGAGTGATGTTGGGAGGTGAAAAAACAAACAAGATGAATGTTAGCCTAAATGTGTATGTTTAAATGGATGTGTGGGAAGACAAGAAAAGATCACTTGAGAAATGACTACATCAAGAACAAAGTGGGGGTGGCGAGTATTGAGGACAAGTTGCGCGAGGGCCGTCTGAGATGGTATGGACATGTGCAACGCAAACCGATTGACACGCCTATGCGGAGCAATGTTATTGAAAAAGAAGATGCAGGCCTAATTTAACTTGGGAAAATCTTATAAAGAGAGATTTTAAATCCCTACATCTTGATCAGAATATGACCCATAACCAAGTTGATTGGAAAAGAAGGATTCATGTAGCTGAACCAACATGGTTGGTGTGAGAGGATTTGGGTCAAAGCGATACCCGTGTAGAGTGTGCTCTCCTTTATTATATAGACAAAGATTGTTTACATAGTAGACCCAACAGGAATAGGAAATAGTAAAGAGATACATAAAATAGGAAAACTATTTTCTATCACTCCCCCTTAAGATGGAGCATACACATCATGCATGCCCATCTTGGAAGTCACATTCTTGAAAGTTGAAGATGGAAGTGGCTTGGTGAAGATATCTGCCACTTGTTGATCAGTCCCAACATGAGGAGTCTGAATCTTCTTGGAGAGCACTAAATCACGAACAAAATGGCAATTCACTTCTATGTGCTTGGTCCTCTCATGAAACACTGGATTGCTAGCAATATGAATGGCTGTCTGGTTATCAGACATGAGAGAAATAGGGGTCTCAACAGACACGCCCATTTCTGACAAAACAGACACAACCCACTGTAGCTCACAACAAGCATGTGCCATGGCTCGATATTCGGCTTCTGTGCTGGATCGTGCTACCACATTCTGTTTCTTGCTCTTCCCAGTCACCAAATGTAACCCAATAAACACGCAATATCCAAAAGTAGATCGTCTATCTCCAACATCACCAGCCCAATGAACATCAGTGAACCCAATCAGTTTTAAGGATGTATGTGTGAAGTTATGCCCCGTAAAGTAAGTAAGGCCCTTCCCTGGAGATCCTTTGATGTACCAAAGAATCCGGGTGACTTCCATCCAATGTGACATCTTAGGCGCACCCATAAACTAGCTAACCACTCCAACAGCATAAGAAATATCAGGCCGAGTAACTGTCAAGTATATCAGTTTCCCTACAACCTTCTATACTTTGTTGGATCAGAAAACTCACTGTCATTAGAAATAGAAGTCTTGGTATGATATTCCATAGGCGTGGAGACAGTTTTACACTGTGACATGCCTATCTCTGCAAGCAGGTCAAGGACATATTTTTGCTGAGAGAGATTTGTTCCTTTCTTAGAGCATAGGACTTCTATGCCAAGGAAATATCAAAGATTGCCCAGATCTTTTGTCTGAAATTGTGTTTGCAGCCATGTCTTGAGTTGTAGAATGCCAGTTGAGTTATCATCGGTGATGACAATATCATCTACATAAACAGCTAGAATAATGGTGGCACTAGAAGACTTATGCACAAAGAGTGAGTGATCAATAGAAGACTGGGTGAACCCAAATTGTATAAGTGCAGCGTTGAATTTATCAAACCATGCCCGAGGTGATTGCTTCAGACCATACAAAGATTTCTTGAGCTTGCATACCTTCTGACACTCCCCCTAAGTAACATACCCAGGAGGTTGCTCCATGTACACCTCCTCAAGAATATCACCATGAAGAAAGACATTCTTGAAATCCAACTGAAGAAGAGGCCATGAAAAATGAGTAGCAACCGAAACCAGAATTCGTACAGAATTTAGTCGAGCCACTGGAGAAAAAGTCTCAAAGAAGTCAACACCATGTGTCTGAGTGTACCCCTTTGCCACCAGACGCGCCTTCAAGCGATCAATAGACCCACCGGGTTTCTTTTTGACAGTGTAAACCCAGCGACAGCCTACAACAGACTTGCCAAGAGGAAGATCCACCAAGTCCCAGGTAGAGTTCTCATGAAGTGTTGTCATCCCACTGTCCATAGCACGGACCCAACCATCATGGCGGGCTGCTTCCTTATAAGAACGAGGAACAGCCGTAGAGTCCAGTTGAAGAGCAAACGTGCGAGCTGCAGTCGACAAATGAGACAAGTAACACACATTTGCCAAAGGATGATGGTGGTGGTGGTGGTGGGGTGATATCAATAACACTCTCATCACACCGCATAGAAGAGGTGGCTCTCTCTCACGCTCAAATATGTAGTCACTCTCAGGATTGTGCTCCCCATCACTCTGAACAGAGTCACTAAAGAACGGAGTAGACTCATAAAAGGTAACGTCAGCCGACACAAAAAGACAACGAAGATAAGGACAATAACACATGTATCCCTTCTGCGTGGGAGAATATCCCAGAAAGACGGTGTGAACTGCACGAGGAGACAACTTGTTAGCTCGTGGATCAAACACGTGAACAAACGCAGTGCATCCAAACACACGAAGAGGAACAGGAAAGGGTTGCTCATCAGGTCATAAAACAGAGAAGGGAGTAGACTCTTGTAAGACAGAAGATGGCTGACGATTAATCAAGAAACAAGCAGTGAGAAGAGCATTAGACCAATATCTCTTAGGCACAGAAATTTGAAACAATAGAGTACGGGCGACATCAAGTGACGGTTTTTGCGCTCAGCAAACCCATTTTGTTGGGGTGTATGAGGACAAGTCGTCTGGGGAATCATGCCAACAGAATTACAGAACGTAGAAACAGCCTTTTAAACATATTCAAGAGCATTATCAGTACGAAGAGTCTTAATATGAGCATCAAACTGAATTTTTATTAACTGATGAAAAGTTTGAATAACAGACAGGAGTTCATCCCGAGACTTAAGTAAATAAACCCAAGTCATGCGGGAGAAATCATCAATGAAAGACATAAAATATCGAAAGCCATTATAACTTGGCTCTTTAACAGGACCCCAGACATCACTATGAATAAGATCAAAAGGACGCTTAGAGCGTTTCACAATGCGACTCGGAAAAGAAAGGCAATGGTGCTTGCCTAACTGGCATGACTGACACTCTTACGACTTAAGAGAGGCTAAGCCTGGGACAAGCTTCTAAAGACTCTGTAGGGATGGATGTCCATAGCGACAATGCCATTGCAAGGCAAAGCAGCTGAAGACGGTGGAGGAGGTGGAAGGAATCTGGCGAGTTGGGCGACCACCTTCAAAGAAGTAGAGATCACCTTTCTTAGATCCCCCACCAATCGTCTTCCAACTCATGGGATCCTGACACAAAGAAAGAGTCTCCAAAGATTACCAAGCATTTCAAAGAATCAACCAGCTTAGCAACTGACATTAAGTTAAATGGAAACTCTGGAACATATAGATATATTGTGTTAGTGTGTTATTTACTTGTTTTACTGTTTTACTTTTAGTCCCATATTGCTCACTTGTACTTATGTCTCTACTCTTATTAGCTATATTAGAGACTATCTTGTAACCTGTTTCACTCACTGAATAAACAATTCCATTTCCCTCTAGATGGTATCAAGAGCAGGTCTCTTTTTCCCCACCCACCCGTCCGCAGTGACGTAAGAAAACCAACCCCCCCTTCCCCCCCGCGCCGCAGACCCCTCCCCTCCTCTCCTTCAGCCGCCGCCCCCCCCCCTCCCCCACCCTCCAGCCGTCGCCCACCCCCCCACCGGCCGCCCCCCCTCCCCCTCCTCCCCTTCCTCTTCCCATCCCTGCTCCGGCTGCCACTGGTTTTTACCTCTCCTCTCCCTCTACGTCCAGGTGATCTTCGTATCTAAGTTCGGACATCCTCTGGCCATCTAAGTTGAGAGTATTTCGTCTCACCGTCTTCTCTGCCTACGCCTCATGAAGGAACATTGAGCTTTCCTCATGACGGCATAGGTTTCTCTCTATATATATGCATATTCTGCCCTATACGGGTTTTCTGATCTGACTCGTCAGATCCCTGCTGTTATCTGCCCCTTTGTGGGTCTATGATCTACTCTGCTGCTGCGCCGACTACTACCTCTGTCATGGCCTTATCTGAGCCTCCTCGCTCTCTGTGTGTCACCACAGTGAAGCTCGACGGCGGCTCCAACTATCATCTGTGGTCGGCGTCATTTGTTCTATATGTCAAAGCACAAGGCTGGTATCACCATCTTACGGCTGAGCCTCCTACTGTTCCTACTACTGATGTGGATGAAAAAACCAGACAAAGCTATACACAATGGTCCAAGGATGACTCCGGCGTCATGTCTTGGATCCTCAACAGTACCGAGCCCCGGATTAGCCAATCACTTCTCTGCCATCATGATGCTAAGGCTATGTGGGATCAACTGTCCCACGTCTACTCTCATGAGGAGAATCCCAAGCGAGTTTTTGAAATTTTCAAAAACTTGGCTAAAAAGGAGTTCTCCCCTGACACTTCCATTGATGACTTCTACAATCAATGCTCGGCTCTGTGGAATGAGTTTGAACTCTACCACCCCTTGACGGCGGACATCAAAATAGCTCAGAAGCAACGCAAGGAACTGCAACTTGTTCAGTTTTTGGCTGTTCTTCCTGCCTCGTGTTCTGGTGTGGTTGACCAGATCCTGTCAAGTGATCCGCTACCTACCCTTCGGGATGTTCTCAAAAGAGTCCAACGCCTGCCGTCCATGACTCCTCCTGCTGTTGAGCACCTTGCGCTTATTGCTCGCTCTGCTGATTCTGGCTGTGGTCGTGGTCGCGGTCGTGGCCGAGGCGGTCGCCCTCCTCCCTCGGGAGGTCAAGGATCATCTGCTCATGGACGTGGTGCTCCTCCCGGCCCTCGCTACTGCAACTAGTGTGGCCGGGACAATCATAATGAAGATCGATGTTGGATTAAGCACGGCAAGCCCGCTTGGGCTAACCAGGCTGCTACAGAAACTGCTGCTGACTCTACCGCTGACGCACCTGCTGCTCCTGCACACGCGGAATGGTTACGTTCTAAGTTCGAGAAGATGTTCCAGGAGCATATCGCACAGCTGTCATCCTCGTCTACACGAGGACCCTCTGCCATGCTCGCTTCTCCATCATCTGGTAACAAATAGTGGTGCATTGAACTCGGGTGCATCCACTCATATGGCGGGTGATCTTCGTCTATTTTCTATTCTAAATAAAACTGCTACTATATCATCTGTTACTATTGCAAATGGCTCCAAAACTGCAGTTCATGGCACTGGCACGGTTCCTATTTCACCAAAACTGCAATTGCATTCTGTTTTATATATTCCAAAGTTTCCTGTTAATCTATTGTCAGTCAGTAAGATGATAAAACAACTCAAGTGCTCTATTAAATTTGATCCTTCTGGTTGTGTTTTGAAGGATCTCCGCACAAAGACGAGGATTGGTTGGGGCCGTGAAGGACCAGATGGGCTGTATTATCTGGATGGACCTCCTGCTGCTTCTGCTATGCTATCTACTTCAGTGATGGGACTACAGTGGCACTTTCACCTGGGCCATCCATCTGCTACCAAATTAAAACATTTATTCCCTACTTTATCTGAGAACAGTTTTTCCTATGAAACTTGTGTTTTAGGCAAACAAACTTGGTCTATTTTTCCTGCTAAGAAAGTATTGCTTCTAAAGAAATTTTTGACATTGTTCATGCTGATATTTGGGGACCGTGCTCCGTATCGAGTCACTCGGGTGTGAAATATTTTATGACCTTTATTGATGATTATTCTCGCACCACATGGTTGCTTTTACTTAAAGGTCGAGATATTGTGTTGGATACTATTCGTACCTTCTTTGCTGAAATTCACACCCAATTTAACCGACCAATTAAAATTTTTCGTACTGATAATGCACTTGAGTTCATGCAACAATCTGTTACCTCCTTCTATGCTGCCTGAGGAACCATACATCAGACCACTTGCCCTTACACTCCTCAACAAAATGGCGTCGCTGAAAGAAAAAACCGTCACTTACTTGAGGTTGCTCGCACTCTTCTCATACACTACAAAGTACCCCATCATTTCTGGCCTGAAGCTGTCTCTACGGCTTGCTATCTCATCAATCGCATGCGTTCCTCTGTTTTGAAAAATCAGGTCCCGTATGCCATTTTGTTTCCTGATAAACCCTTATTCTCTCTGCCTCCTCGCATTTTTAGGAGTACTTGTTTTGTGAAAAATCTTCATCCTGGGATCACCAAACTTGATGCTCGCTCGGTCAAATGTGTTTTTCTGGGATATTCCCGTACACATAAAGGCTACCGTTGTTTTGATCCTATTAAAAAACAGTAGTTTGTTCGTACGAATGTGACCTTTTTTTAGCATATGCCTTACTATTCTACTGATGGCGCAAAATTGTTTGTTGATATTATGGCTACCACACCATTACCGGTGATTGTTGAGGATTTACCGTCTCCTGATGTGCCTAAAGGACGCCCATTGCAAGTCTATCAGCGCAGGTCAAAGAACCACAATACTTCCGAAGCCCCGGCCGAACCAAATCCTGCGTCTGCGGTTGATCCACCATCCACTGAGGTAGTTTCTGACCTGGATCTTCCTATCAGTTTACGGAAAGGCGTTCGATCATGTACTAAGCATCCTATCAGTCATTTCTGTTCATCTGACAATCTCTGTGGTAGCTTTGATTGCTTCAATTCTGTTTTGTCTGTTGTGACAATTCCTAAATCAGCCGAAGAGGCCCTTCGCATTCCTGCCTGGAAACATGCTATGGAGCAAGAAATGCATGCACTCTGTGATCATCACACCTGGGATCTGGTTGATTGTCCCTCTTCGTGCCATATTGTTGGCTGCCGCTGGATATTTACTATTAAATATCAATCAGATGGTACCATTGAACGCCTGAAAGCCAGATTAGTTGCAAAAGGTTACACACAGATATACGGTGTTGACTACTTTGAGACATTTTCTCTAGTTGCACACCTGAATTCTGTTCGTATTCTGATTTCTATTGCTGTAAATAAAGACTGGCCTCTGTATCAACTTGATGTCAAAAACGCTTTTCTCTATGGAGATCTTCAGGAGGAGGTATACATGGAGCAACCGTCGGGATTTGTTGCTCAGGGGGAGTCTGCCTTCAAAATATGTAAACTCAGAAAGGCCATCTATGGTCTTAAGCAGAGCCCACGTGCCTAGTTTGATAAACTCAGTCAGATCTTAATTACTTTTGGCTTTCAGCGATCACAATCTGATCATTCTGTATTTATTCGTAAGTCAGCAGCAGGGTTTGTTATTCTGATTGTATATGTAGATGATATTGTTTTATCTGGCAGTGATAATGCGGGTATCCAGGCAACCAAACATTATTTGGCACAACACTTCATCACCAAAGATCTTGGCAAACTGCGATATTTTCTAGGCATTGAAGTTGCCAGATCATCTGCAGGAATTTGTCTTTCACAAAGAAAATATGTTCTGGATTTATTGCAGGACACCAGCATGTTGGGCTGCAAGCCAGCCAACACTCCTCTAGATCCCAACATGGATTGGGATGATGATAGCTCTCCACCTTATAATGATCGTCACCAGTTTCGAAGGTTGGTAGGCAAGCTTATCTAACTGACGATCACTAGGGTTGACCTAGCAGCTGTTGTGGGATTCATAAGCCGGTACCTTGATAAACCTCGACAGTGCCACTAGGACGCTATGTGTCACATCCTACGATATCTTAAAAGCTCGTCAGGGAAAGGTCTTCTGTATAAAAAGCATGGCCATTGCAATCTATCTGGATTTTCTGATTCTGACTATGCAAGAAGTCGATCTGATCAAAAGTCCACTTCTGGATACTATACCTTTGTGGGAGGCAACCTAGTCACCTGGCGGAGCAAAAAGCAAACTGTGGTTGCTAGATCCAGTGCCGAGGTCGAATATAGAGCCATGGCTCATACTGCATGTGAGCTTCTGTGGGTCCGTGGCCTTCTTCAAGAGTTTGACATTGTTTATTCTAGTCCCATTCCTATGTTCTGTGACAACAAAGCCTCGATTTTTATTGCAAGCAACCCCACGTTTCATGAACGCACGAAGCATATTGAGGTTGATTGCCATTTTGTTCGGGAGAAAGTTCTGTCTGGACATATCTGCACTCCATATATTGGCACTGACAAGCAGCTTGCGGATATCTTCACCAAGATCTTGCCTAAAGCTCGGTTTCATACTCTGATTGACAAGCTGGGCTTGTTTGACATCTACGCTCCAGCTTGAGGGGGAGTATAGATATATTGTGTTATTGTGTTATTTACTTGTTGTTTTACTGTTTTACTTTTAGTCCCATATTGCTCACTTGTACTTATGTCTCTACTCTCATTAGCTATATTAGAGACTATCCTGTAACATGTTTTACTCACTAACGCTTGTACGGTGACACATGCTTGGACACTTCTGACAGAACCATCAACTAGTGTCACTGAGGAATGTGGGATATATGAGTCAGAGGAAAGAAGCATAGAGCATATACTCGTCATATGCTGGGAGCCTGGGAGACCCCGGAATCCACTACCCGTGTAAAGGATGGATGAGAGGCAACAAGTGAAGTCCCCAGGTTACCTGCATCTGAAGCTAAATTGACGGAGGCGCCAAGGGAAGCTTGTTGAGTAGCTTGTAGAAGACGGTCATACTCCTTGGAGATTGTGACACCTGATTGCACCTATTTAGAACCCCTGGGTGCAAATGCTTCAGATGAATTGGTAGTATAATGCGCAGCTCCAGTTGGAGGCCGACCATGCTTAGAATAGCATTTTTTTCTACATGTCCAAGTTTCCCACAGAAAGTACATTTTGGATGATTGCCTCCAGCACCTCATCCTTAACCAGCACCTCGTCCCATTCCTTTAGCAGCAGCAAGAGACGCTTGAGTCTCTGTGTGGTGGTCTACTAGAGCGGCGGAGAAGGATTCAAAAGATAATTGTTGAATTCGTACAAAGGCTTCTTCAAGACTTGGTAATTTATAAGTAGCTAGAATAACATTCCTAACTGAGGCATACACAAGATTTAAGCCGGATAGAAACCTTGTTGTCACTAGACCATCTCGATCCTTCATCTGTTCATCAGTCTTTGGTGGCTGGTAAAAGTTGAGTTCTTGAGAAATAGACTGAATAGTACCAAAATAATCCTCAAGAGAGTGACTATTTTGTTTCTCTGCAAAGAGGCGGTCATAAACTGTATACATACGAAGAGCATTCTTCTCATGAGAAAAATGTTTGTTTGCAGCTTCCCAGATTTGTTTGGATGTAGAATAGAACATGAATCTAGACGCAATCTGAGGCTCCATGCTATTCCATAGCCATGACTTCACCAGCCCGTTGTTTTTCCGCCAAGTAGGGTAGTCTTTGTTGCCTTCATCAGGAGGCTCCGACTCAATAATGTCCACCTTCTCACGAGATTCAAGCACAGTGTAGATAGCATTCATCCAAAGAAGATAGTTTTGTGAGTTAAGCTTCACAAAAGTGATCTAAGACTAGTCGTTGTAGACGACTGTAGTGGAAGAAGCAGGCTTGGCATCTGCCATATTGAAGAATCAAGAAGACAATAACAGACATAGTGAATGACACGTCGTATCGAGGACAGAACACGTCGAGTCTGAGTAGTGCACAACGTGTCTGTATTTCCACACGTCGTGTGCATTGATAGCAGAAAACTCCAAGTGCTCAACACGTCGTGTCTGCTTTTTCACACGTCGTGTGAGTTGCCAGAGTCTTCTGACAAAATTGCACACGTCGTGTTGTTACGGGACACGCCGTGTCCAGATTCGGAGGCGTAACTTTCACCAGCTAGGACAAGCCGTGTTAGGGATGAGACACGTCGTGCCTTCTGTAATCAGCGTCGTCAGAACAAAAGTCTGCGACGGCAACACACCGTGTTGCCTGGGATACACACCGTGTTTGGCGGCGGAAGACGTATACGTTGACGGGAATTGGCTCCATCAAACGGTGAGGAACAACTCCGGGAAGACGCACCGGAGAGAGGATGGCCCCGGGAAGACGCGCCGGGGAGATGTGACGGGAATTAGCGTCGTCACAAATCACTTGATGATGCAAAATTGACGCATCAGCAGCCCCGAGAGATGTGGGCACTCATCCACGTATGGGGACTACGTGGAGAGGAAAGAGGGTGAGAAGAAATGTGCTCCTCCTTCTCTAAGATAGAACGAGGGGTTCTCCTCTCCTTCAAGTAGCCATCGTGTCTTGATGGATAGGAGGAGGACTAGCCGCCCGGTTGGGAGAGCCTCTGCCGGTTGTCCTGCTTTGCCAGCGACGACGGATGCAATCAGAGAAGAAGGAAGCAGAAGGAGACAAACGGAGGGAGGGGGAAGAGGTGGCGGTTGCAGCAGCCGGATACGCTCTGATACCATGTGAGAGGATTTGGGTCAAAGCGATACCCGGTTAGGGTGTGCTCTCCTTTATTATATAGACAAAGACTATTTACATAGTAGACCCAACAGGAATAGGAAATAGTAAAGAGATACATAAAATAGGAAAACTATTTTCTAACAGTGGGAATTGAGGCTTAGATGATGTTGAATGAATCTAGACCTCGAGGCAAGATTATATACATATAGATGTATAGAAACTACTATATATACAAACCAAAGACACAAGTGCGTAGTAGAGTGAACAATTAGATACATTTGATTACAAGACTATATGTACCATACTTGTGAAGGCATCGAGGTGTTATGGAGCTAAGGCTAGGCATCTCAAAGCCCAAGTGTACCAAGCCGCGTACAAAAATTGGTCGTTCTACCTCCTATATTCATATTTTCTCTAGATATCATGACCATTTCCTCTTATGTATAAATGTACTTATCACAAATATATACACAAATTTATGATTACACAGTTATATACATATTAATACCAAAAATACGCCCTAAACCATGTAACATGGCCAAAGTATGATGTAATGTTTATATGGGTGTTTAGGACTTATATAATAGTTGAGAGGGGTCTAACATACGTACCATAATGTTTTATATGGCAATTAAAGCCCTAAAAAGGGTAACACTCTTGCAAAGCATAGGCAGCCAACTTTTTGTATGTCAGGTTTTTTCACCCATAAACAGCTTCTCTACATTTGCTTTATAAAATATGGGTATCTTGGGTGCCTATGATGTGCAAAAGTGGCTCCGGCATCATTGATTCAATCTTTTACATTGTGATATATCCCTAACAGATATCAAAATTCCCAAACATAGTTGTGAAAAGCAACATGTGGAAATGAGATAAATCTATTGAACAAAACTGTATTCCTATATATAGAAGAGGGGAACACTTACGAAATTCGACTGAAACACTAACGGGCCAGACATGTTTAGGTCCATATACATGACAACTCAACAACTAGTAACTCTAACAACAGTTATTAAAGCAAGTCATAAACTAAGTTAAATCAAAAAATGGAGATTGAGGATATTAATCCCTATTATTAATGCTATTCCAGAGCCTAACATAAAAAAAATCAATATGAACATATTATGAACCTATAAAAGCACAATACTAGGGATCCATAAAAAGTGCCTAAGATGGCAAATACATTGTTGTATGGATCAAGGGGTGCCTTCATGCCTTGGTGCAGGCCTTATCAAGATTGACTTTATGCATTCATGGATGGTCCTTAGTATCCTTAGCACACGTAAAATTATAGGCCTAGAAACAAGGCTCTGGCCCACTCATAAAATATCATGGATCAAGTTTAGGTGGTGTTCTAATGATCAAGATTCAAGTAGGTCATGGTACAACTTTAGTCAATGCTTAATCCTAGGTATACAGTATATACCATAAGCTAGCGGCCTTCTAATTGATTCTAATCTAGTAATATGTCATGAGTTTCATCCAATATAGTAGCTATCGAACATGTCAATAACCAATGACTACCCTTTTTATCTAATTTTTTTATAAACCCATTGGTGTCAATAACACATTGATATCAAAGTCTTGGAATTAAGTTTCACTAAGCAAAAAAAGGTGAGATGGTATAAATGATAAATGCCACATGTAGACAAGAAAGCATGTAAACCCTAATATACATGAGAAAGGCAGAAGCATGAATAGAAAACATACATGACGCTTGTGTGTAGATGCATTTAAGCATGTCTGTTAGCATGTGTGTGTGTGTTGCACATATTTACTTATGTATGTATGTACACACACACACACACATATATAGATAAATATATGTAACCACTTCACCCCAAGTTGGAACATAGATTTCATGCATGCTCAGCATGCCACATAGCTTTCAATCTCTCTTCTCTAGGAGAGCTTTGGTGGAGAGATTAGTAGCCTAATCATGACTTGTTAGTAGAGTTGATATTTTCGTGGTCATTACAACATCACGAACAAATTCATTGTCAATCTCAATATGTTTAGGATTTTCTTGAGCATTAGACAGGTAGCAATGGGAGTGGCTACACTAATCACACTATATAAGTATAGAAGAAGCCATATGATGTCCACATACTACAAGGAGTGTCGACATCCGTAACAACTCACAGGTAGTATGAGCCATCTCCATATATTCAGAGATAATTTATTTTTTGTTCCTCCATGTCAATAATCTACCACCTATCATAGTTAAAGTAGCCAAACATGTATCTATTGTCACAAAGCCTATTTACATAATCATCATTACAATTTCCAATCAAATTGATATTCACATTTTTCTTATAGAAATTGCGTTTCAAGGAGCCGTCTTAAGGTGACATAGTATATCGCATACAATATCCCATTGACTCGTCCTGTGGTATTAATTATACGTTGACTGGCAACTCACTAGGAAAAGAAAATCAGATCTAGTAATGTTAAGATACAAAAGCTTGAAATTAGATGTTTACAACATTTGTTGCCTTCCAACACTTTCGAGTTATCATCCCATAAGTTGTGTAATTGATTCATGGGAGAGTTTGTTGGCTGAAACCCAAAATGTATGTTTCTTTAATAAGGTCATGACTCATGAGTGCACTTCCTTTGAGAAAGAGATACCCCGATTTTGTTGTGGGCAACCTCAATCCCCAGGTAGTAACATAGCCTACCCAAGTCCTTATTACAAATTGAGGGATACCCCAATATCTTGGTGCATGCTATGTTACTTCAAGGGTATTTAGGTTGCACGCAACAAAAATGGGATGTTTCTTTCTCAAAGAAAGTGCACTCAAGACCTTATGGAAGAAACAAGTATGTTGGGTCACAGACCAACAAATGCTCCCATGGAACGATATCATTGGGTCATAGACAAACACTCCCATGGGTCGACATCACAACTTATGGGATGACAACTCTAAATAGTTTTAAGACAAATAAAGGTATATACATCTACTTAGACTACTTTGAAGCTTTTGTATCGTACCATTACTAGATCAGATAATTCTTTTATTGTTGAGTTTCCAGTTGGTTTTTAAACAATCCTAAGAGTCATTGCGATTTTCTTTGCAATGTACTATGTCACGTCAGTCCCCATAAAGTAACCCAATCCAAGCATAGAGGCACTATCCAAGACTTTGCTCAATCTTTTCAAGAGACCCAAAGGACGATGGGCCAATAGAATATCTTTTCCTCCGCGTCCCATGAAATAAGCAAGACATGGATCCCCAATCTGGGGGTTTGACACACTATCCAGTTGAGGGGAAATATAAACCCCAAACCTTTCCCCACTCAAACAAAAATTCTATGATCTTGGTGAGTCCTACAAACCAGTGCACCATCCGTCGGAGGGCGTCTAGACAACCCAAATAAATCAAGAATTTCTTGCAAAAAAATTATTATTGCTACCCAAAAAACACCATCATTAAGTTAGGGAATTATAGAAACTAGACTAAAGGTGTATACTATGAATGTTAAAAGAAGAATGACATCAGACAACACACATTTCTAACACAGTGGTTCCACTTTAAAAGCTCCAAACAAAAAGGATAGAATGAAGAGAAAAAAATATGGAAAACATGAAGCACAACTAAGATGCCTAACCTTGCATTTCAGCTTTCCAACCTTCACAGGCAATTCCTCTTCAATTTTTTTCACTTCAAATTCTCTTACACTTTCTTCCAGAATCTGATTATTAACAACAAAACATTCTGATAAGACAAGGATACTAGCAGAGCTGACACCTCAACTGGTTTGTTAATTATCAATTTGCTACATCTACAAGCTGAAGTTGGTTTACACAGTCACGCAAGCCATCAGCAGGGAATTTTCTGTGACTAATATATACAAAAGCAAAAAAAATTATCTAAATGGGTCTCCTTATGTAGTTTTCGTGCTGTGAAACAATAAGCTGATAGAACAAATACAATTCCTCAGCTTTGAATGTCTTGTTATCCATGGTAAGAGAAAGTGAACGAAATAGAAGGCTAACTACAAGTCTACAGGTAGGAAACAAGTAACTTTCTAGAAGGTAGACAATCCAGATCATGCAGACCTAGCTTCTCACACAAACTGGTTAAATGTAGGCAAAGTGCCTCGGTCAATACATTAGCAATCAACAACCTGCATATTGATGCTACACACTGGCCACCTTCCCATCCATCATGAGCACAAGACAATGACAATTCAGTTTGATAAGCGTTCCACTCATCTATCAATCTATCTACCTATCTATCTATCAAGAAAAACAGGGTACTAAAATCTCTCTGACACCTTATCAGCTCATATCTAACCTAGCCACCACAGTTTGCTTCTTACAGCATGTAGCATGATGATCGTCTAGCAAAGCACATCCAACTGTAGAGCAGCAGTCACATATATCACATGATCGATCTGACATCAGCAACATCAGTTCCATAAGTAAAACCCTTACCGAGATCACCACAGACATTTTTCAAGACATGCTAAAAACTATCTTCCCGAACAGCCTTTACAGCAAGCTTTAGTGAATAAACCTACAATGTGGACAATAGAGGCCTTGTGAAATCAGATGTATCATCATACAACCACATTTCTGAATTAGAGAAACCATCACTGGACAATAGAGGCCTTTAGAGAAACCATCGCTTGTAAGCCATATGAGTATTGATTATTGAAAGGCTAGGTCCACTCAGAGTTGCCTCTGATAAAGCAGCCGCATATTTTAGGCGCATATTTCCTGTATCACAGATTGATAGCCTTCTCCGAAACTTGCTGCGGCAAGCCTCAAATGCATCTTAGTTTTCCCAAACAATGATCTGCAACACACAGCCTAATTTTAAGAAAATCTTCAGGACTGCATATTCTATCCCCTAAAGTACCTATACCATCAATAAGGGCAGCAAGTCTGTTGAATAAAGATAGAATGCTCAGTAGCTGGTCAGCCAATATCAAGGATTGCAGCCATGAACCATTTGAATCAAGTGTAAGAACCAAGGACAAGATCACCTTCATAAGCCTATATTTTACCCGAGATCCATGTACAATCAAGTGTAACGAAATTAGGCAAAACTGTAGTTCTTTTGACATAACGAGAAATACGAAGGAATGTTTCAATGACAAACAGGAGCAAGACCATGTGCCTTGTCCAAAACATCTGAGAGGTTCTATAAAATGATTTTATGTGTAGGGTACAGGAGACCAGATGGAGCACAGCAACAGAGGCACAAATATGTTCCACAGAGCATTGTACTATCATACATATCTGGAATGTAAAATCTTTGAACAAAACCTCTCTCCAGTCCATTGGATCTCTGAAGATGATGATATGCCCTACATATAAGGCCGAGTACTATAGGGGGATGAAATTCTCTACGAGAAAGAAAAAGGAATAAGGAAAGAAACAGAAAAGGGTAAATAGTCTTATATTCCCCCTCAAGATAGAGCATATGTATCTTAATGCCCTATTTGTTACACAAATCAAGGACCCATTTCCCATAAAATGCTTCGTGAAGAGGTCAGCAGCCTTGTCTCTTGATTTAGCAAAAGCATGGAAATCCTCTCTGCAAGCATACCATCTCTAACATAATGTGAGGTCACTTCAATGTGCTTTATCCTCTCATGGACAATAAGATTGTTCACAATGGATGTGGCAGCGTGATTATAAAAAGACATTGATATCGTTATCAAGTTCTAGTATTTGATCCACAGAAGTTCACACGCAGTGCGAGTTGTAGCTATTTATTCTACTTCAACACTAGGTCTTGCTAAAAAAAATTACTTTGTTTCAGGTAAGTAAGGCAGCAATAATAAAGAGTGGTGGACCTGTCAAGATGACAACCAGCTAAATTTGCATCAAAATATTCAATTACATCAACATTAATATGCTTTCTGTAATGCAGTCATTTATGTCAGAGTAACTAGATTATTTGTATATGAGGAGCTGTGTAACCCAGCGGCTCAGTGTGATGCTTCCTGCAAGTTGGACTCGGGTTCAACTAGATTATTTGTAATATGGACCTAACTGTCGTGGTTGATTAGGGTTAAGTTCTCTTCCTTGTACTTGCCTCCTATATATAAGAGGGGAGTTTGCCATCTATCAATAAGAAATATCTCATTAGCCTCCTGTAAGAAGAAATGAAGGAGGAAGAAGATGGGAACACCAATCACATGTCGGCTGCTAGGTGCAGCAAACGTGAGTAGGGCTTGAGCCTACACACTTGTATTTATATATTAGGGTAAATACATGAGGTACAAAGAGAGAAAAAGCATAAAAACAACATTTCATAAACAAAATAGGTCAGCCGCCGGTTTGCCGTTCCGCCACTGTGCCGGTGTCGATACCATCGACTTGTGTCGATGGTATCGACGGAGTATTCTCTTGCGCCTGAACCAATCTCGATACTATCGACATGTGTGTCGATAGTATCAACCGAGATGCAGGTTGCTTCAACATGAACCTGGACAGATCTCGATACTATCGACAGAGTGTCGATAGTATCGACCGAGATGCAGGTTGCTTCACACTCCCCCTCAAGCTGGAGAGTACACATCGTGGATGCCCAGCTTGCCACAGAGTTTCTGAAAAATTGCTGAACCCAAGGGCTTTGTCAGAATATCTGCTAGTTGATCTTCAGACCTAACATATGGAGTCACAATAGTGCCGTCTTTTATTTGATCACGAATAAAATGGCAATCAACCTTTATGTGTTTTGTACGCTCATGAAAGATAGGATTCCTGGCGATGTGCATGGCAGATTGATTGTCACACTTGAGCTCCATAGAAGGTAGAAGAGAAATTTGTAATTCAGATAAAACAGATTTGACCCATTTTAATTCACAGCATGCATGGGCCATAGCACGATACTCAGCTTCAGTGCTAGATCTAGCAACCACATGTTGCTTTTTACTTTTCTATGTGATAAGATGATCACCTAGAAAGGTACAATAGCCTGATGTAGATCTCCTATCAGTATGATCACCAGCCCAGTCAGCATCTGAATATCCTGTGAGAGACAGAGTAGAGGGAGGTGCCTTTGGTCTAGAATAGGTGATACCTTTACCGGGAGCACTTTTTAGATACCTCAGAATTCTGCAGACTGCTATCCAGTGTGAGTGTCGCGGAGAATGCATATATTGGCTGACTACGCCCACAGCAAATGAAATATCCGGTCGGGTGACAGTAAGATATATCAACTTACCCACTATTCTCCTATAATATTCTAGATCTGGATACTCAACATCATCAACCACCTCTTTGATGTGATAATCCATTGGAGTATTTACCGGTTTAGATTCAGCCATGCCTGTCTCCTGTAACAAATCAAGCACATACTTTCTCTGAGATAAATTGACACCTGCATGAGATCTAAGCACTTCAATGCCTAGAAAGTATCTTAGTTTGCCCAAATCCTTTGTATGGAAATGTTTTTGCAAACCCTCTTTGACATGAGATATTCCCATTGTGTCACTGCCAGTAATCACTATGTCATCAACGTATACCAGAAGAATAATGGATCCACGGGAAGAGATGGAGTAAAATAAGGAATGATCAGTCTTGGAGCGAGAAAAACCCATCTGAAGAATAACTTCACTGAACTTGTCAAACCAAGCTCTAGGTGACTGTTTCAGCCCATAAATAGCCTTTTTTAATTTGCATACTTTCTGACACTCCCCCTGAGCAACAAACCCAGGAGGTTGCTCCATATATACTTCTTCCTGTAGATCACCATGGAGAAATGCATTCTTTACATCCAGCTGAAATAATGGCCAATCAAAGGTAGTAGCAAGAGAAATAATGATCCGCACAGAATTCAGGCGAGCAACAGGAGAAAATGTTTCAAAGAAGTCAACACCATAGGTTTGGGTGTAGCCCTTTGCAACCAATCGGGCTTTCAACCTTTCAACTGATCCATCCGGATTGTGTTTAATAGTGAAAACCCATCTACAGCCTACTACTTTCTTTCCTGCAGGAAGATCAACCAGATCCCAAGTACCATTATTCAAGAGAGCTGACATTTCAAGTTGCATTGCTTGTGTCCAGCCACTGTTCTTCATTGCATCAAAATGGTTTCTTGGTATCGACACAGAATCAATCCCAATAGCGAATGCACGGGCCTGCTTAGACAGATGAGACAGGCAACATACATTTGTAATAGGGTGTTTAATAGTACAGGACCTAGTACCTTTCCGAACAGCAATAGGAAGGTTGAGATCAGATGTCTCTGTAGGATTCTCTTGAGTAGAAGGTGATGATGAGGGCTCAGGGACTGGTGCCGCTACTTCTTCTGGATCCTGCCTGCCTCGCCTATGATATACATGTGCGTAATGCTCAATGGTAGGTCTATCTCCTGCTTATTCATCCGGAATAGAAGTAAAATCCGGAATGATAGGTGGCACTCCCTCACTCTGCACTGATGGTGGCAGTCTCTCATTTTGTATTTTTGGTGGCTCTCCCTCTCTCAACTGCTCCCCCTTGCTAATAGCATTGGAGAAATATGGAGTGGTCTCATGGAAAGTGACGTCCCTAGACACAAACATGCGGCGAAGACTAGGACAGTAACACTTGTATCCTTTGCTCGTAGTAGAGTAACCTAGGAACAGTGTTTTAATGGACCTAGGAGACAACTTGTCTGTCTTAGGGTCAAAGTTATGGATAAAGGAAGTGCAACCAAACACTCTAAGAGGAATAGGATAGGGAGAGTCCTTGGGACGCAAAACAGAAAAGGGAGTCTGTCCTTGAAGAACAGAGGAAGGTTGTCTATTGATCAAGAAACAAGCAGTTCAAAGAGCTTCAGACCAAAACTTCTTGGGCACATTAGATTGAAACATAATAGATCGAGCAATATCAAGAAGATGGCGATTCTTCCTCTCTGCCACCCCATTTTGCTGAGGGGTGTGAGGACAAGAAATGCGGTGAAGCATACCAACCGAGCTACAAAAATCAGACATAGCCTTTTGAACATACTCCAAGGCATTATCAGACTGAAGAATTTTTATATTGCAATCAAACTGGATTTTAATTTCAGTATGAAAATGTTTCACAATGGACAACACGGACTCTCTACTTTTAAGAAGGTAGATCCATGTCATGCGTGAGAAATCATCAACAAAAGATATAAAATAACGAAAACCATTATAACTTTGGTCTTTTACAGGACCCCACACATCAGTATGCACTAACTCAAAGGGACAAGAAGCCCGCTTATTGACCCGACTGGGATAGGATAACCTATGGTGCTTTCCCAGTTGACATGACTGACACTCTAAGGAGGATAATTGGGATAACTCTGGTTCCAACTTCCGCAGGTTCTCCAAAGAAGGATGTCCATATCTGCAATGCCATAGTAAGGGGGAACCACTCAACAGGATGGATGGAGCAGGAGCAGGAGCAGGCATTTGGCGAGGTAGACTGTCACCGTTGAAAAGGTAGAGATCACCCTTCCTAGGCCCCCCACCAATCGTCTTCATACTCTTGAGATCCTGCAACATAAAACCAGAAGGTCCAAATATTACCCAACATTTTAAAGTGTCAATCAGTTTTGCAACCGAAAGAAGATTAAAAGGAAATTCAGGCACAAAGTGAACTGATTTAAGATCAATCTTGGGTGTTAGGGAGACAGATCCACTAGCTAAAACTCTTTTCACTGAACCATCTGCCAATGTAACAGATTGGTGAGGAATTGATGAGTCAATAGTGTGGAGCAATCTCCTCATACCAGTCATATGCTGTGAGGCGCCAGAGTCAACCACCCAAGATGAGGATGAGCCAGATGCTATGAAAGATGTAGCCTGATTACCAGCTGTAGATGCCAAATTTGCCGATGAAGAAGATGATGATGAACCCATACTCATATGCTGTGTCGCCTGAATGAACCGATCATATTCTTCTTGAGTGAGAGTGATGCCTGTGCCAGAAGATGTACCCACAGCTGTAGAGGATGAGGATCCTGTAGTGGTGGCACAATGTGCTGCCCCCACAGGTGGTGCAGCAGGTCTTCCATGTTTCTTCCAACACTTCTCCACTGTATGTCCTGATCTATCACAAAAGGTACATTTCGGACGTGTCCCACGCCCTCTACCCATACCAAGGCGTCCTCCTCGTACTGCAGCGGCAGTGGCAACAGAAGCATGAGATTCTCCAGAAGGTATATCAGGCACAAAGGAAGCAGACTCAAACAGTGATTGTTGGATTCTTGAATAAGCCTCCACAAGACTAGGTAGTTTATCAGTAGCCACGATAACACTCCGAGCGAAGCTACAAGTCGAGTTAAGCCCAGATAAGAATTTGGCCGTAACAAGATCATCTCTGTCCTTTATCTGTTCTGCAACAGTCACAGGATGATAATAACTTAGCTCTTGAGAAAGAGCCTGAATAGCCCCAAAATACTCCTCAAGAGATCGGTCACCCTGTTTTTCAACAAACAAACGATCATAAATCATAAACTGACGGAGAGCATTCTTCTCTTGAGAGTAATGTTGCTTCACGGCGTCCCATATTTCCTTGGCCGTAGAGTAGAACATGAACCTTGCGGCGATTGCAGATTCCATACTATTCCACAGCCAAGTCTTCACAAGACTATCATGTCGCTTCCATTCAGCATATCCTTCGTCAGTAGATGCCTTGGGACCCGAGTCAACATGCCTTGCTCTGTCACGAGCCTCTAAGACGGTGTGGATGGCGTTCATCCATAGAAGATAATTTTTCCCGTTGAGTTTGATGGAGGCGATAGGTGACACCTCGTTGTAGATCATAGGTGTCTTGATATCCTCCATTGTAGAACGGAATATATGACGGATTGATACACGTCAAAGAGAATGTGGTGACGGAGAGATACACGTCACACACAGACGAAAAGAAAGAAGAAATGTGTTACTGACGCATTCACAGCCTCCAAAGAATATTCCTAATCACACATGGAGGAGGTGTGACTAGGATGATGATTGAGATGAAACTAGTCCTCCGGCGGTGTTTTTAGATGATCGTTGGATCACCTGGAGATCCTCAACTGCTCTGTGATAGTGGCTACGGTAGAGTTAGATATCTACCGCAGACCCAGAGTAGCCAACGGTGGTCCTTTGCAGCAGGTGGATTACGCCAAGGAGACGGGTGGGAAGCAGTTGGCCGTCAAGGAAGGAGAGACCTGGAGAGATCCTCCAGAGAGAGAGAGAGGAGAAACCCTAGATCGATCTCCGCTCTGATACCATGTAAGAAGAAATGAAGGAGGAAGAAGATGGGAACACCAATCACATGTCGGCTGCTAGGTGCAGCAAACGTGAGTAGGGCTTGAGCCTACACACTTGTATTTATATATTAGGGTAAATACATGAGGTACAAAGAGAGAAAAAGCATAAAAACAACATTTCATAAACAAAATAGGTCAGCCGCCGGTTTGCCGTTCTGCCACTGTGCCGGTGTCGATACCATCGACTTGTGTCGATGGTATCGACGGAGTATTTTCTTGCGCCTGAACCAATCTCGATACTATCGACATGTGTGTCGATAGTATCGACCGAGATGCAGGTTGCTTCAACATGAACCTGGACAGATCTCGATACTATCGACAGAGTGTCGATAGTATCGACCGAGATGCAGGTTGCTTCACACCTCCATTTTATTTTTGACATGGTATCAGAACATTAATCATAACCCTAGGGAGAAAAAGAGAGAGCATTTGCCTGCGGATGGCCGCCTTCTCTTCTTGGCTTGGTCGTCCGCCAGACATCATCACGGCCTTCATGATCGTCTTTTCTCTTCTTCTTTCATAAAAATCCAATCTTTTGAACCAATGTGTCGAACCACCAACGTTTATCTATCTCCCTTGGGTCTTAATCATATCTAGTCATTGCTTCCCCGCGTCCTCCCTTTCAAGACCATCATCACCGTCTTCCCAAGCCCACTCATGATAATTCTGTCAAGGGACGGTTCAAGATACGGGAGATTCGTCACTATCTTTGCGCCATGGAATTCGAAAATTCAATGATGTCCGATAAAAGGGTGTCAACTTCTCTTGGTTGGGTGACACAGGAAGATTATTGAGAAGAAACAGTAGAACTTCTACTTCTCAATCCAATAACACCATTCCAGATCGAACTGCCACCACTGTCAACATTCCCCATATACAGTTATATGGTATACCATCATGTATTTCAAAGGAAAGCTCTACGTTGTTGACCAGTGGTGAAGCCACGTATTTGCATGGGTTGGCATGTGCCCTAACCGATTCCAATGAGATTTAACAAATACGTTGATGGTTCACTTTGTGTCGTTAGATCTAGCAAAAGTGCCCTACCTATTAATGCTTCTGTATGTTTCAAAGTGAAGCGTGAAAACTAGCCACAATTAATTCGTCTTAAGTTTTGGTAATTATTCACGACCGTTTCCTTTCTTCTGACAGGCCATTACCAATTTATAATTTCCTATCAAAACCATAATGAAGAGACGTGTACTATTCTTCTCTGTCGTCCCTCTTTGTCGTTTCTTTATATGGTGGTCATTCTTTTTCTAGTCATTGCAGTCTCGCCTCTGGACATCTGTTCTGGTGTACAAAATGTATCACCGACATCGAGTAGAAATCATCATCAATCTCGTGGAACTAGAAAAGGATGTGATGCATTTCTTCCATAAGAAGCAGTAGGCAAAGCTCCTGGCTTCGCCACTGTTGTTGACTCTTAGATAAGAGTATTTTCCTGCAATATTGGTTTTGTAGTCAAAAGTATAACTTGAGATGCTTGTTGAATTGCCTGGGAAGGAGCTTGACATATTGTACGATGAGTATGATGAGACTGTGTCATACCGGTGGCGTCTTCCAAACAAGAGCTTATTCTAATTTTACTCTATGTCCATTTGACAAGCATTCTATACGACAGTTGTGGAGACACACTACAGTTAAGCCCTACAAGGTCAAGAAAATTGAAGACGGTAGTTATTACTGTGATAAATTTGAGACACTCGAAGATGAATTACCTTTTTTCGGGTATGAGTGATTCTTTTTCCTTGTCAGCACGTATCTTTCCCAGATGCAAGACAAAATCTATCTTTTTTACAAACAAAATGGAGTCAGCACATAGCTTCAATAGGTTGAATGGTCGTGATCCCCTTGAATGTTATTATTTGTCGACAGATCCATCATTCAATCTTACCTTGGTTGCGGATCGTTCCCAGACCTTGGAATCGAGAGCACAAAATAATGATGTGGGTGCAGTGCAATGTCCGGAAAATAAACCCTTGTGTATTGTTATCTATAATTTAGTATCTTTTATGTTGCATACCACAACGTCTATATTCCTGTGATTTTATTTTTCCTATTGTGCCTATATACCGGTAGTGTTTTTGCAATATCCTCAAATTTTGGTGAATTTTGAGTTATGTAAGTTTAAAGATTTATTTTGATAAATAAATATTCAAATTATAACAAAACCATCCCCTTTGTGGCATGGGTTCAGCCCATGGCCGAAGTGAGACCCGTGAGACTATTTGCTTTTGCAAATAGGTCCTTGTGGGACAAGTCTAAGAAATAAGAGATTTCGTGCACAAAATAAATAATAATGGCCTTGTGAATTGTTAGATAAATTGAAATATGAAATAAGGGGCAAGTTTCCAAGAGATTCTAAGATAATGAGTAATTTAGATAATTAACGGAGTAATTATCTAACCCAGATGGCAACACAAGGTTTGAGGCATTGGAGCTGTCAAAAAGGTTTGAGGCATTGGATAGTGTTATCTCGGTCTACCTTTTGGTATACTTGAAGATAACAACAAAAAAATGAAAATTCTAGAATTTGAAAGGAAAAGAAATCTCCATGTGGGGTGAGTAATTAATTTAAGGATATACTATAAGAGCAAGTTTCGGCTATGAAAGTTATCCCAATAAACCCCAAAAATTAGATATAAGTTGAGAAAGTTATTAATGACTTACCCTCCAAGTTTCACAGAAAGAGGAGTCTCCTAGTAGCCTATAGAAATTCAAGAAGAGAGAGGGACATATGCATAAATATTACATGATGTTCTATTTTGGAAAGTCAAATAAATGGCATCCGACTTTGGCAAGTGATACCCCGCGCTCTTTAATGCGTGACGCAGAGCATCACCGTCGGATCAAGGAATTGACGCCATGATTGTGTCTCCTACCTTCAGCCAGAAAAAGGAAATAAAGGTAACATAACCCGTGACTTTCCCTTGCAACTTTCTCTCTCCCCTCTCCACCTCTTTCCATGATTCCTTTCCCATTGAATTTGGGAGAACGAAATGAATCAGACGAGCCATAAAGCAGCGGTTAACTCACCATATATGGAAAGTGTTGAAATCCCTTCTGGATCGAGATTTTAGGCCTTATCAAAATCCCTGGTACCATATTCCCTGTGCCTATATAAAGCAACGCAAAGTTTACCCTTGACCTCGAAGACTCTCCTCTCCTCTCAATTGCTTCCAAGCCTCTCTATGAATCACCACCGAACTCCAACATTGCCACCGGGGACGGCGAGCATGGACCTGCGACTCAGGGCTTGCCCAGCCAATTCCTTGGGAAGCTTCCTGGGGTGGTCGCGAAGAGTTCCCAACCCTCAACACAGCTTGAGGGCAACCCAGCCTCAGTAACCACAAGCATGTCTCACAATCAGGGAACACCTCGCCGGGAAAGATGTTCCTAATCCCAATCATCGCGATGGGCCATGAGGAGCCCTAGGGGATCAATGGGACCTCAAAAATCAACTCGGTTGTAACTCTTCATAGAATCCTGGTAATTATCTACTTTGGTTCTCCTTTTCCACCTATTTAACTCGTCCAGGAACCTTGACCTAAACGTGCTTCAGGTACCCCATGGCGAGCCAAAAGGTTCCTTGAGTCCGGCCGAGGCTTCCGAAGCGAATCCCGGCCTTGGATGGAGCTTCCTAGCCCTGGAGTCGAGGGTCAACTCTCTGGTTGACTCCCTCCATGGTTGTCTAGAGCAGCGCACAGGCCAGCGAAGGGGACGAGCAATCCCCCTTGGATTTTACTCATGTGTCCCCATCCACATGATCGGCCCTGGTCACTACGAAGGGGCACTAGGGTCTTTTGCTCTGATCTGAACCCTCACCCGCGTGGAACCGGCCGCTGATGTGGCATAAGCCCATTAGTTGGGCCCGGTCCTGCGTGGCTAATTAGATAAATCGTTTAATGTTGACGTCGTCTCACCTAATTGGTCAATAAAGGTTTAACTTGAGAAGTTTGTAGTAATTAAACAGTAACTCAGATTGAGAAGGTGTGATCATACTAGCACTGATGCACTGAATCCCATCAGAATTCAGATTGAGACATGTTATATATGAAAATTAATCAAAAAATGAGTAGATTCCATATAAAATATAATTGAGACCTAATTCTGATCATAGTTCTAAAAGTAGGACCGATACATGATTAAGTGGTGATTAAAGCATATAAACCCTATATTTGTATATTAATCATGTTAAATTTGATTCCTTGAGATGTAAACTGATATTGTGGAATATAATGATAATACAACATTATCATGATCATAATGATTGTA
Organism: Alisma plantago-aquatica; assembly: GCA_963693085.1. NCBI lineage: Eukaryota > Viridiplantae > Streptophyta > Magnoliopsida > Alismatales > Alismataceae > Alisma > Alisma plantago-aquatica. Next base: position 1,110,879,989 of record OY856410.1, read on the forward strand.
ACTAGAGTTTCTAAAGTGAATAATCATCAACTTGTGTAATTAGGGCTTTAAAACCAAATATCATAACTTGTGATAATCTTAATGAAATTGATCTGATTTAAGTGTTTATAATGAAAGGACATGATGGATATAATAATTAGGGTTTCACCTAATGCTTAATATGCAATGGAATTAGGGTTTATGCCCTTATTCCTTATCCTAAACCCGAGACAATCCTAAACCCTAGATTAGGACTCGAGAAGGGTTTAATTTGATTAATATGATGGTGACACTTTAGGATGTACATACATGCAGATTAAATGTTGATTGCTTGGATTCATCTTTGTTGACTGGATTGCTTGAACATACTTGAAGTATATAATACATGATATTTGCATGGTTCTACAAAAGGTATGTGGTTACAATTATGAATAGTCGCAATATCAATTGTCGGTGTTTATCGAGGATATCTCGAGGATTGATAAAATAAATTATTAGATGTTTATTTACATTATGCTCAATTATAATGCTACTATGAGTATCATATAAAATAAGATTTCATATTCTGAATCCTAGGATGACATGTATCAAGGGATGATGCACATGAGCCTGGATCGGACAGTGATCACACCCAAGATAGCATAGCAAGTGTGGGTTGGAATATGTAATGAAAATGTCAGTTCTTATTACAAGTATTTGATTGATTATATGTTGTTATCTTACTTGCACACTTTTGCATGCACCCCACCTACACAGTATAGCAATATACTAATATGCGTTTTGTTTCACGACATTTTAGGTAAATGCACTATACGAGGATATCAAGACATGATGAATCAAATAAAATTGACTGAAGCCAAGTAAAGGAGGATTAGTTAGATACTTCTTCTCATGTGTAATAGTTCTCATGTCGGAAATTCATGTAACTCCTTAGAGGAGCATTCTTATAGATCTTGTAAACAATATTTGTGAATTAATAGAAATTATTTGCTATTGTTTGTTATTTTTAAATCTAGATCTTGAGAATTTTAGGTAATGGCTCTCAACATTAAGGTCCTTAATTGGGGGGGTGTTGAAAAGTGAGGTCGTTACAGTTTTGTTCTTTCTACCATGCCTTTATACTAGTATTGCTTTGTTTCTGTGTCATCCTTTACATGTCCACTCCTCTACCAGTGCTTATGATTTTTCATCCCAACCACCCTCATGATCCTTTTCATAGCTGATGTGAGGGGATTATAAGGTAGATGAGTAGAAGTAAGATATGAGATGGAGAGAAGATGAAGAGAAGAAGCCATGCTATCCGACCATGTTGTCTAGTTTCTGCATATTCATCTGTGTTGTAGACACCTACTATAGCGCATATTCTTATAGTAGCATGTCTCGAAATGGCACAATATTCCTATAGCAGTGCTCTTATCCCAACTACTAAATTTTATTCCAATCTTGGTGCTTCTTGTCCGGAACTACTTCAACAACAATGGCGACTCAAATGACTTCTACACATATTCTTCACCATATATTGCTTTGGATGCTTGTTATAGATTCTTATGTTCATTCATGATCACCCTTATTGGCCTGGAAATCATCAATTTCAAGGGGAGTCCCATCTGCAAGTACTGCTTCCGTTTTATGCTATCTTTGTCAAGGAGAAGATCGCTTACTACCTGCTACGTGTTATCTTCTTCAAGGCAAGTGTTAGAGTATCTCAATTTTTGTATTACAAGATTCGGAGAGAGATTATTTCTTGTCAGGTGTGATCAATTTTTGTATGGCTTGTTTAATCTTTTTTATATATTGACAAGCTAGACGTGTTTTACCCATGCTCCAGCTTGAGAGGGAGTGTTAGAGTAATTAGTTTATTTGTGACATGGACCTAATTGTCTTGGCCCATTAGAGTTTAATTTGCTTCATTGTACTTGCCTCCTCTCCTATATATAGGAGGGAAATTTGTCATCTATCAAAAAGAAATATCTCATTAGCCTCCATTTTATTTTTCAAATTTCCTTGGGAGTTTTCTTAAGATGGCAAAGAAAAAGTACATCACAATGACACTTGTTGGTATCATGTATGAATTGAACAAGAAATGAGATATTAGGTTTACTAACATCCAGATAAAATAAGCTTGTCTTTCGAGCTCGTGCATATATTTTTGTCACCCACTCCTAGATTATGGGGTTTATACACAGCAGCGGTACCTGACTTGAAAAATAAGATCCTAGTATCTTCCAGAATGTTCAATGTGCACTTATTTGAGAAAAAGAAAAAAGACACCCCTTCCTTGTGATTGACCACATTGGTCTCAAGGAAATACCTCAAATTACCAAGATGATTACCACAAAGGCATTTCTTCAAATGGTTCTTAGTTGTTCAATACATGTCTAGCTTCTATAGGGTAGAACAATATTGGCATATATAATTTAGATAATGGCCACTCCACTCGACTTACGTATAAACTGTGGAAATAGTGAGATCTTGCAAAGCAAGATTGAACCAACAATAGTGAACTTATATATTAAAAAATAGGCATGATAACGCTATTTGAGAGATAATAGAGCTTTTAAAGATTATAGCATTGCAACTGGAGCCCTTAAGCAACATCGCAAATGGTTGATTATCTACAATGTCTTCTACATGTCGCGATATACAAACAACATTCTTCACATCCACTTAATATACAAGCAAACCCTTTATAGGATGTCGATGAGGAGTAGCTCGGCTGGTGCGGCTCGATAAACCCCAATGAAGGGTCCTAGGTTCGATCCCCAGTTGGAGTTGTTTTTCAAAAGTATTTATCCATCACGCAAGTCAGCCAACTGTGTGCTTTAAATGGATCTCAGGTGTGAGGGATGCTCAGGGCCTGAGAGTTTACGATGTCAAGGTGGGTCACTAAGCGCACTGCCTGGGGGTGGTTCTCTCATATAAAAAAACCCATTATAGAGCAAGAGAAATCAACGTGCATAATAATTTGAGTCAAGCTCCAAGTGAAAATGTCTCAAAGAAATGAACTCTAAGTAGATGACTCTATTTCCATTGTCAAGTCTTTAGGCATCCAGTTGTGTCATTGAAGTAAAAGTTACAAATAAATACCAAATAAAAACCAACAAGTTGAGAAATGCCAAGAAGAAAGACAATTTTACCAAGTCCATCCAGTTCCTTTTGTTTGTGACGTAAGCTGTGGTGTCCCTAATCAACATAATTGGCATAGTCATTGGCTCAGTGCGAAATGCATTGATCAGCGGTTTGTTAAACTCACATTGGTCTTCTATAAAAGTTTGTCTACAGTCTTACACTCAAGTATAAATGATCCAAACTTTGCTTGTCTCTCGTTCTCATCCTTCCTATTTCACTTACCTATTTCCTACACAAAAAATAATGATTGACTGCTTTTGCTCTCGGGCATGACTTGTGTGTGCACACATCACTGTGACTTGTGTGTGTGCACTACACGCTAACAATCCTTATTGGACCCCACAAGGGTAGCCCATTTTTTTAATCTACCGCACTGACATGCCAGCTAGAGGTGTGGGATTAATCTTAGGGCTAATTTGGTCGGGCTGCGTTGCAAGTATCGCAGTTGCAACTACACGTGTTTTTCAATTCCGAACGTTTGGTACTGTGTGCTTCCAAGGAACAGGTAGGAACTGGAACTGCACGATGTGTTCGGCTTCCGTAGAAAATTGAGAATTATTGGGCACGGATCATTTTCCTTGCTACCAGCTGTCACAAATCCAGACCGAAGGCAACTCTGCTTTTGTGTTCTGTAAAGACGATGGGTTTGACCGTGAAGTCTGAGCAGGGTTGCTGGGCACTTTGCGCAATGTTCTGTTTAAGTTCTGCATCCAACCAAATGAAATCAAACCAAGTATGTGGATTGACTTTCTTCCTAACCAAACGAAAATGTTGTAGTATCAGCTCATCCCTTTCACTTTCTCGTATTCAAATTCCTACTGTGGTTAGTTTTACAAGGAACCAAATTAGCCCTTAAGGACAATGCATTTGCACACATCAACGAATTTGCTTATTAGTATCATACAAACATCTTCAGTATACATACTTACCGTCACAAAACCCCTAGAGAGGTACAGGAGCAGTTCAATAAATTCTAACAAGTTGACAAGACCAATACCAATAATCACAAAATCTTCTCCAGATACTTCAAACAGAAGCCAACTTCAGTTGATTCAAAAAATTAAGGCATTCAGAAAATGGCTAACCTGGGACGTATCTTGGGAATGTGGATTTTGTACCTGCAATAGAGAATTTTCATTGGTCAGCTCGAATACCCTTGTTAACAATCAATTCATAGTAACAGTTGTCTTTCAGAAATTAACAAAACGCAAGCAATGCACCTGTATCTTCCTCCCCTCGGACGGATGATTGAACTTGCAATTTTTCCCGAAAGCGCACTTGCCAGTCTTTATAAAATAGCCGCAGTCTGGCTCGCCGGACCTCTGTGGATACTGATCTTTTCCTCTCTTTGGCAGCTCTTCTCCCGTTTTTTTTTCATCACTCGCTTTGCCGTCCTCGTCCTGCACCTCCTCCCGTGCTGTTCCTCCCCGCCCGGCATTCCCACCTACTTCAGATACCACGTTACCAATCTTAACAGTACCTTTGTTCTCCAATTTCAGCTCTTCCAGTGCTTCCCTGAGAACCTCCACGGCCGGAGCAGTGTGAGGACGAGGACTGCAATACTGGGACGAATATACCGGTATCACTTCGGCGAGTCGCTTTTCTATATCAGCATCCAAAGCAGCCATCTTTTCCACCGTTGCACATCTGACAAGAGTCGTACCTCACCGTAGGAACAACAAGGAGGTGGCGGGAGCGAGTGACGGAGACCGGTTTCCGATCCCATTGTGCAACTCATTGATATATATCTCGCGGCGTTAGCAGACAAATGACGGTTTCGTACTGTTGTCAACATGCGGAATTGAAAGGTCTTTGAAAGCGAAATGTTATTAGCCATTTTATCGCCCGCCATAATTAGTGTTTTCCAAAACAAAAAAAGTCATATTATCTACAATTGCAACAACTCCCGTCTTTTATCTCTAATTTCAGTTACCCCCGTGTGTACTTGTAGACCCATCACAATTATCGTTATCGTGATCTTTAGAGCACCCACAACATATATATGTTGTGTACTTGTAGACCCATCACAATTACCGATATCGTGATCAAATTATGTTGGTGTTTGATGCAATTTTTATTGTCATTTTTACTAATTACAAATTGGTCTCTAGTTTTATATAAAATAGGTCATTTTGGGGTTCTCTGTAATTGTACGCTCTTCTATTGTTAGGATGATGGACTTTGGCATCTTAGCACCACCACTTCTTTATTGGTTGTTAGGGTTTCGCATCCGAAAGAAGCTAGAGGAGATCGATTGTCTGACTGCAAAATTGGAGCATGAAGAAGATGAGAGGATTCTTGGCGGTGGTATTGTCAAGTAAGCCTCAAATCTACCACCTAACACCGTTCCTTTGTTTTTCACTCTCTCTTTGCTAAGCTCCCTTGAGATGTCCTTATGATTGATGAACAACATTTCATCTCTAAGGTCGCTTTTAGTTGTTGATGCCCTCACTTATATTCCTGCCTAAACATTACTGAAGCACATCTGTTTAAGGTTGGGATGACATCTAGGAACTTGCTTTTGAGAAACCACTCTAGGGTTGCTTTCTTATACTTGGGTCTGATAACCCACTCGCATTACTCCTTCCCCCCCCCTCCCTCCTCCTACTTATGCTTCTTCTTCCTCTCCTCACCCCCTCTCCGTTTCAAATTCTCCCACTTTTGTAGGACGTTAACCCCGGGGGGATGCTAGGCCAGGAGTAAGGTACATTATCCCTTGACGTTGCCAATTCCTACCTTTGATATTGTTTCTTCTCATTGAGGAGTTCAATTAGGGCTAGAACTTTGCATCTAAGGGGCAGGTTCTACGACCAAGAAAGCACTTTGAGCCCTATCCAAAACTGGTGTGATTGATTATTCTGCTCCAGACAGCAGGTCTGGGACAACTAAAGGTTGTGAGGCTTGACATCGTGAGGAAATGCTACTTGTCGGTTGGAGCATGCATCTCCCTATAGTCTTAGATTATCTGATCTTATCCTTCCTTCCTTCTAGTAAAGCTTGATCATGCTAAAACTCCATTCTTTTTACTTTTTGAACTTTTTAAAGAAGGTTACCTTGCTTACCTTCCAAGTTAGGTGATGCAGACCTATTTTAGGTCTCCATCTTGTGTCATAATGTATTTCAGTCACATTTATACCTGTTAGATTATATGTTATTTCCCCTAATATGCATACTTGTGTAAAATGCACTTATGGATAGTATTTGCATGTTTTTTAGGTATTTGGACCACGCTTGGATGGAAGAGAGAGAGAAAGAGTGATCCTATAGTTTATCTACACTTGAAGTCCAAGGCTCCCTCAACCTACCCCTAGTGGCCAAATATCAATTGAAGCCAGATGTCCAATGAAACACAAAGATTCAACTCAAAGTGTTGATACAGAGACCATTACGACCGTTGTAAGGACCTTGACCCACATTTTGGGATAACCATGTTTGTTTTGCTTAAGCATGTTGCTTAGAACCTTGCTCTAATCATCTAAGATGTAATTAGGGCATGTTGGAACCTTGGAGTTTCTTGTTTGAGCTTGTTTAGATGATGCTTGTGTTTTGTGGAGAGGTTTTGGTGCAAGTTGCAATTTACCTAAGATAAGGGTTGATATACAAGTTGGACACCTCTAGTGTGTTCCTTCTCTCTCTTGGCATCATATAGAGGTGAGAGAGAGAGATGGCCACCTTGTTTGGGCCTTGGTTGTGTGGTGACATCTTTAGTGATGCTTTGGACACATGTTTGAGGTGTGCCTTGCACCTAGAAGTGTTGTCTCGGGCTTGAGAGCCTTGGAGAGGTCCTCTATCGGTTCGTGGGTGTCTTGAGTTGCACCCTATCAGTTTGTGGGTGTCTTGAGTTACACCCTATCAGTTTGTAGGTGTCTTGAGTTACACCCTATCAGTTTTTGGGTGTCTTGAGTTACACCCTATCGGTTTGTGGTATCTAAGGTTTCACCCTTATCAGTTTATGGGTGTGGAGGTGTGTATCGGGCATGACCATGATAAGTGACCTAGTGGACGAGACCTAGATCTTATCACCTCGTTTGCATGGTGTTGCATGTGGCCCTTCTTCGTGGACAAGTGTCACCTTAGGTGATGGCACCTTCCTCTTGACCTCTCTCATCCCTCTTATATATATACCCCTTTCTCTCCATCCAAGAGAATCCTTTTGGATATTCTTGTTTCCTCTCCTTGGTGGATGACCTTACAAAGCTAAGGAGCTAGGGGAGTCTCTCTTGGAAGCTTGGTGGATGAGTCCCAAGCTTGTGGTGTTTCCTTCATCTTCTACCTTGGTAAGCCATGGTTTCTAGCGCTCTTTCTCTCTTTCTTTCTTCTTCTTGACCATGGATCTTGGTTATCTTCCTTTCACCCTGAACCCTCCTAACCTTGGTTCCATCTTCTTCCTTGGAGGTGTTGTGGTGACCAAGTTTGGGAGATCTTCTTCTACCTTGACCTCGTGAGCTTAGAGCTTGACATTGGAACTTGAATCTTGTTGGTGATCCTTGAGGCGGGTTATATAACTCTAAACCCTCTTTGTTATTATCACTTATTATATGTTATATTGCTCCTTGTCTCTAGAATGCTATCCCTTGCTTGTTAGTATTTCTTCTTGGAAGTTTGAGATCTGTTTGAAAGAGGCAGTCTTGCTTAAGTTGTTGCCCATGTGTTACCCTTTTCTTGCGTTGCTTGAAATGAGTGTACCAAGCTTGAAGATGACTAGGCCGACATGCTATGGTGGGTGGTTGTCACGACCTGAGTACAACACAGACTGTTACACTAAGAGATAGGTCGTCACGACTTGGTGAGGATTAGGTCGACACGTTTGGGTGACATTTAGATCTTCATGCCTTGTGCATGCTTAAGACGTCATGGCTTGTAATGTGTCAAACTGATACCCTTGTGACAAGTCATCATGACTTGGTGATGCCTAGGTTGTCATGCCCTTGTACACCTAGACTGGCATGTGTGATGGTGGAACTGGTATGTGTTTCAGTGTGTTAGCCCGTTATGGTTATGAGCATACCTAGAGGAGTTGATATGTTTGGGGGCTAACCGTAACGTACTGCTTAGGAAGAGGCCGATACATAACCCTTGGTGATGTTGCCCGATACATCTCAAACTGAGACGCCCAGCCAACCCTAACCCTAATGACCCATATGCCTTGGTGATGCCCGTTTTGTTTTGAGATGGCATTGCACGACAGGCTAAGTTGGCCGACACCCTATCCTTAGGTGTTGTTGCCTGATACACTAGCCTTAGATGATAAATCGATAAACCTCGTAAGAGGGTAGCCCGACACCTTGAAGTGCTCAACTGATACATCAAGTTGACCTATCGGATATACCCATTTGTGTGTTGCCCGACATGGCTTGGTTGTCCGTCACACCCTGGGATGGTGTTGCCTGTCACACCCTGGGGTGGTGTTGCCCGTCACACCCTAGGACGGTGTTTCCCGTCACACCTTAAATGGTGGTGACTGTCACACTCTATAGAAGTGGTAAACTGATATACTCTTATAGAGGTTATCTCTTGTGCCTTGCATAGTGGTAGTTGACATGTGGTGATGATGACAAGCCAACACCTTATGAAAAGTGTTAACCCATGTGATATATGTTAGCCCCAAATGATACCTTGTGATAGCGGCTATGTTATGTCATCGTTGATGATAGGATTACATGTTATGACATGATACCCTATGGGGTGGTTGTGTGTATGATAATAAGAGTTATGTTTATATCTCATAACATACCTTATAATGATGATGGAGTTAATGATCTATGGGTGGTTGTTAACCCAACCTTGTAAACCCTAATTGGGTAAAGAGAAACCCTAACCCTAAAGATGTAGTATGTATGGCATGGATCTTATAAGATGATAGTGTTGATGATGTATTGATCTTCTTGTTACAAGTTTCTAACTATGCAGGTAAAGCAAGTTGATGTACATAGCCAGGCATGAGCTATGGTGGTCATGATGTGTTTAAATAAGCCTTGTGAGGCGTATGTGATGTTGGAATCACAGGAAGAGGAGAAAATGGTCTTACGACCTGATGATGGCTTGAGGCCTTATATGAAATAATGTTTTTCTCAATGGTGAGAGGAGGGGTTGTCACCCCAAGATATGTGGTCCTTGTGATGGACACATGTTGAAAAATAGACATGAAGTGATGAGATCACACCTTATGTGTTTCAGTATATTCTGGTGATTGTTGAGCCCTTATTTATGAAGAACTTGCTTGGAGTTTATAAGTTGTAACTTGATTGATGCTGAAAGATGCTTAAATAATCCTAACCGATCAAAGTGGAACCTAATCATGTAGGTTTGCCCTGTGCCATAGATCCATTTAGTGTCAACACTTGTTGAATGGTGAAACGAGTTTAATTCGGAACAAATATTTTTGAATATGTGGGGGTGAGGATGAATATCCCCTTACGTCTAGGAATATGTAACACATGATTGGCTATGAGCCATACCCGAAAGGGTGCAACTTTGGACTACAGCTCCATGATATGTAACACAAGATTGGTTGCAAGCCATATTCTGGAAGAGTACGGTTGTGAACTGTAGCTCAATCTCACTAACGTCGTGACTTGTATCAAGGTGGGCTAAATCCGTACAACTAGGTTATATGTTGTTGGAAGTTGTTGACTTGTGATGTCACTGCATGTTCACTCGTATTGACCGAGGAAGGCGAGGTCGTGGATTCCGACTCTTCCATTAGATCTTGTATGGCACCGATTTTGACTTATCAAGTGGTCAGTGGGATTTGGGTGGTACGAATCAAATCCTCGGGGCATAATAAAATATGTAATCAGCCGTATAGTATATTTATATAGGATCAAAATACAAAAACATTAGATGAGGCCTTGCTTGATCTTTATACAATGTGTTTGATAAGAAATATACATGTTCTTCATATTCCTTTTAAATTATAAGATGCTTCATAAATCAACAGTAATTGCTCTTCATGTTAATAATCATTACCTGCTTCACATAGTTGTAACTTTACTGTTGCTCTGTTTATCTTATCTGTGATAATAATAGAGTTGGTGGGGAGTAATATCTCCCACTGAGATTTGGAATCTCACCCCATGGCTTTCCCACACCCTTTTTAGGTGGACGAGCACAAAGATGTAGAGATCGTGCAACTGAGGTCGAGCAACAGCGAGAAGAGCAGTAGCTGACTAGGTTGGAAGTGTTGTTGGATGTCTTTTGCTAATAGAGTCCTAGAGTAGTCCATGTACACTCGGGTCCTTGGGGATGTTTCTTAGATGCTTTGTGGATGTGCTTTCGATATGTGTTTGGCTTGTGTGCCCTTTTATATATAGCTGTAATGGATACATGTATATATGTTCTGGAACAGGTTCCTTGGTAATAGGTTGGTGGTACACCTAGTAAGTGCTTTGAGGTATGAAAGTACCTATATGAAAAGGTTCTTACTATTTGGTAGTTTTATGAAAATGGTTCTTATTTCTTGTGTTTTTCAGTAATCTATTTGTTAATTTTTATTTTGTGGTTATGTTTTGAGTAATCTCGCTTTGTGTGGCAGAGGGCGTCACAGCCATGGTACCTCAGAATGGTCACACTGACTCAAACTCAAGTCACAAACAAAGACACTGAAGAACCAGTCAACAACACGGTCGTGGCAAAAAAGAATGGTTGTGCCACATTAACCCAGAATGGTCGTGCCACCTTGCACGACCATGTTGCATCTTAGTCAGCACGGGCGTGGTGTCAAGTACAGGCAAGTCAAATCCCAACCACCACAGTCATGGTACCCACCACGGCCGTGCCACCCATGCATCACCATGGCCGTGGTGAGCACCATGATCGTGTCACCATCAGTTCAAAAATGCCCAACTCCCTGTGATTTTTCACCACGGTCGCTCCACTCCACCACAACCATTCTCATCCCTACCCAGCATGGTCGTACTACCCATCATGGCCGTGCTACATACAATTCTTCCACTGCATTTCCTATTTTAGCCCCCCCACCACTTGACCTAGTACTTCCCCACCACCTATATATACATAGGTGGTGGTTGGGCATGAGGTAAGCTACCTTCTACCCTCTCATAACTCCCCATTTTCTCCCCTTAGCCATCCCACTTCCTCTCCACCTCCATTCCACTCCATTTCTCCATTTTCCACCATGAAAACCCTAGTTTCTTGTGTTTTGGCCACTTCCCACCTTCATTCCATGCCCTTGCACCTAGAGCAAGGAGGAGGACGACCTTGAAACAACTCGAGAGGAGGATCACCCCATATACACCAAGCTCCATGGCTACTTCTCCCTCTTTCTCTTCTCTTTTTGTATTTTCCATTTCCATGAGTAGCTAGGCCCCTTAGGTGGGATGTTTGGGACCAAAAATGTTGCTTTGATACTATGTCGGGGGAAAATGATATGTAAATATTGTAATTTCATTTGCTAATGATTATGTTCTATTTCGATCTCATTCTTCATGAGTTGCTTTGTGGTTTGTGCTTGAAATCACCTAGGAATTTAGGGAAATTACTTATAAGTGTAAATTTTGGTATTTGCTCCTAGGTCCAATTCATGGATCCCTAGCTAGCCACCCATCCTCCTATGTGCTAATCAATTCCCCTAACCCTAGTTGAGAGATCTAAGTAGCTAGTTTAGATGAATTTGCATGGAGCTATTTCAAGGTTATAATGCGGGTGATGGGAGGCCTAAAACCTCACTTCCACTACCATTACTATCCTCATCCCCAAATCACCCTAAGATCCTCTAACCTAGAAATCTAGGCTTTTTTAGACTCTAATTGAATTGCGCCTAAACCCTAACCCAATTGAGCCTCGTAAGGGTAGTAGGAGGTGTTAGGGACTAGTTCCCCTATACACAACCTATCCTATCTATGGTCAGTTAGTAGTCTAGGGAAATTCATTGGCCTCTAGCTTGTTGTTTGGTTTGGTAATCTAAATGAGAGTATAATGTCCATATGTCACCCCCAACCTAATTGATAAGTGCATCCACCAAATATCCCACACATATATTTATTACTTTAAAACCCTAGTTATCTTCTTGCTTAGCTAGTACTAGCGTAATTAACTCTTTACTTGCTTAGTTAGTTTCTTGCCTTGTTCTTACTTTTCTCTTGCTAGTTTAGGTCTTTGATTGTCCTTTTTCCATGTTTGCTAGATTAGTGTAGTGTAGACTTCTTCTTATTTGCCTTAGCATAGTTTGTTCTTTTCTTAATGGCCTTGTCTTTTCTTATTCATTACAATTAATTGTCTAGGATCTTGTTTGCTCTCATTTAATTGCTTATTTGCTCAACCCTTAGTGTAATCAATTAAAAAAACCTTTAAACCCTTCAACCCTAGACTCCGCAGTAGGAACCTATCCCCAAAACTAACCTAGCTCTAGTGCCCCCTTTTCTCCTTGTGGATCGACCCTATACTTGCCACCCTCCTATACAACAACATGACCCCGTGCACTTGCGGTTGTAGTGTTTTAGTGAATGTGAGTGTGTTCGTGTATGTCCTTTATAAATTTTGAAAGATACTAGTGTGTTTCGAGCTTGTGGGGCGTATCTAGTCAAGTCTAAATTGATTAGTGTGCGCACCTCTGGTGGGACACACCTAGCTTTATGGTGTCGTTGTCAGGGAGGAAGGCGCTCGGCCTAGCTAGTTAGTTTTGCTTTGATATTTTCCTACTACCCTTATCATTGCTATTCTTTATTCTTTGTATTCTTTGTCCATATTGGTTTGCTAACTTGTTCTCTTTTGTTTGGTTGTGCCTTGTGCATGTAACAAGCCACTCAGGGAAGACAAGATGGAAGGCCAAAATGCACCTTACAAGCCACTTTAAGAATACTTCATGCCTAGCAACTACAAGTCGCTAATTGCTAGTAGAGTTGACCAAATGCCAGGGGATCAATTCTCCATACCTCCAGGTCTTCTTGGGCTCCTTTCCACCTTCTATGGCTTGGAGAATGAGAACCCCTACAAGAACTTGGATTCCTTTCTTGAAGTATGCTCCACCTTCAGGATGCTAACAGCTAGTAATGATGCCATTAGGTTGACCTTGTTCTCCTTCTCCCTCAAGGACAAAGCCAAAGATTAGTATGATTCAAGGAGGGACATCATGAGTTGGGAAGAGATGAAGAATGCCTTGTTAATGTAATTTTACTCTATTTCAAGGTTGAAACAAATGCGGCATGCCATAGTGAGTTTCAGTCATACGGGCAATGATCAGTTTCACGATGCTTGGGAGAGATTTAGGAAGATGTTGAGAGAGTGCCCACACTATGAGATCCCTTTGTGGTAGCTAGTTCAATCCTTTTATTCCAATATATATACAACGGGTCAAGATACAGTAGATTCTTCTTATGGAGGAGTTTTTATGGTTAGGCCACCTGAGGAGATATGGCCATTATTTGAGCAGCTGGAATAATGTTCAAGAATCTGAGCTTCTAGCATGATGGATGACGGTGACCGCCTCTTTGGTGTGACATCTCCAGTTCATAGCAACTCAAGCCTACTAGTGATGAAGATTCTTGGTGACATGGTGAGATTCATAAAAAAACTAGGTGATAAATGCTCCTTTCCATTTTATGAATTATGTTGGTTCCTTTGATGAAGAAAAGAATGCAACTCACTCTTATAGCTACCCAGAACAACAAAGTCAAGATATAGCTCAAGGTAGAAAAGTGTTGATGACGTCCAAAAGAATGTTACAATGTTTGAGGAAAGAATAGAGTAACTATCTTCCATACTTGCTTTCTAAGAGGAAAAATCATCTACAAAGTCCATAATGAGTTTCAATGAAGCAAGTGGACCTACGCATTCCACTCAAGTTCTCTATAGTCCACCTCTAATGCAAGTGTAGTGTAAGACCCCTGACCTGAATTTTGGGGTAACCCTATTTTATTTAGCTTAATCATGTGCTTAGAACCCTACTCAAATCCTTTGAAATGTAATTAGGGCTTATGGAGGCTTAAGTTTCAAGTTTGATCTTGTTTAGATGTTGTTTGTGCCTTTTATGCTAGTTTTGGTGCAAATTACAATTTGCCCAGTATAGGGGGTTGATGTATGATTTACCACATCTAGAGTATTCCCCCTCTCTCTTAACATCATATAGTGGAGAAATAAATAAGAGGGTGCCTTGTTTGAGCTCTGGTTGAGGAGTTGACACCTTAAGGGTGATTAGGGTTTCCATGCATGTTGGATGTCTCGACCCATGAAGTATGTTGGGTTGTCTCATCCATGGGTCGTGACCTAGGTCTATTTTGGAGGGTGTAGCGGTTGAGGCACCTCCTCTAGAGAGTAGGGTCACGACCTAGATAGTCTAGTAAGGTCTTAGGTCGATATGGATGACCTAACATGTGCTGTCTCGATCTAGGGTTGATGTTGGTACCTTGTCTCGACCTAGTGGAGATGGTGATGGGTGGTGTCGCGACCATGAGAGGTGTATCCTAGGATGGTTGTGACCGTGACCATGGGGGATGACATGGTGGTCGAGACACTACCTAGAGTGTATAACCATGTCTTGCATGTAATGTTTAAGTGGTTGCATGTGGATGCATGTTGGTCTTTTGCGAGGACAAGTGTCCTTTGGGTTCCTTAGTGTGTTGACACCTCACCCTTTGCTATCTCTCTCTCATTCTTATCTATATAAAACCTTATCTTTCCTTGTTCGCAACCCTTTCATCCATCTATCTTCTTCCTCCTTCTTTGCTTGTCTTGGAGCTTGGCAGAGCAAGGAGGTTCATCCTTGGAGCTTGGGGGATCAACCTACTCTTACATGTGGTGGTGGTGATCCGAGCTCATCTTCCATCCTTGGTGAGTGTTTTTCTTCTATGTTGATGTTTCTTTTGATCTCCTTCCTTCATATTCTTATCTTTTATCAACCCTATACTATGATTCTTCCATGGTGGTCATTTTGGGAGAGAAACCCCTCATCACAAGGGTCATAAATATGTCGTGACAAGGTAGATCCAAGTGTTAAGAGGATTTCCTCTCTTTCTTCCTCTCCTCTTTGGTTTGACCAAGAGCTGCCTTGCTTATTTCCTTGGGCTAGCTTTAACCTTGGTGTCTTCTCCTTCTTCAGGTGCTCTTGTGGCCGAGTGTGGAGATTTTGGTGAAGCTTCTTCAACCATTGGATCGCGTGCTAGGAGCCCTTGATCTTGGAGTTTCGAGCTCTTGGTGGTGATAGTCTTGAGGTGGGTTATATAACTCTTTTCCCTCTCTATTACTTGCACTCTCTTATACACACAAGATAATGTATTCTCTCTTTAAAATGTTTCCCTAACATGATATTAGATGATGATAATCTCTAGAACTTGTTTGTAGTGATCATCTTGCTTGGTTTTGATGAAATCTAAAACCCTAATTTCACAGACCCGATTTTGATGATTGTGGTGTTATATTGATCTTCCTCTATTCTTTTAACCTTAATTTGGCTCACATGCATGATGTTCGTGTACCTAGATGTTAAGGGAAGATTAGGTTCTATTTTGGGTATCTTACTCATGGTTTCCTCTCTCTTAGATGAGATCCCTCCATGTGGTATCATGATGTATGACTTAGGGTTTATGGTGATCGTTTTGCATGAGCTTTTCCCTTCATGTTGATCATGGTTTTCACTTAGTCTTGTTTCTATTTTGAGACCTTGACATCATCCCTTGTGGTGGTCAAGACACCTACTATTGGTCGCGACCATAGTTCATCTTGGGTAAGATGTTTCCCTTTTGATGTGTTGTACCTAGTGTTGATGGAGGTCACAACACTTGAGGATTGATGGTCATGTTGACCCATGTTTAGTGTGGTGGTTGCCTTAATTTTGGAACTTGACCTTGCCTTGGTTTTGGTCGTGAAACACCCTTGAGCGAGGTCGTGACATATGGTCTTGGGTCATGACATGATGCCATGGCTTGAGGATGAGACAAGCATGACTCTTCTTAAGGTCAAGATACCTATCATCCAAGAGGTCACGACAAGTGCTATGTCTTTGGTGATGGAACCCTAACTTCGGGTGTGGTGGTCGAGACACTCTAGGTGTCGTGATGGTGACATGGATTAAGTGGCGAGGTCACAACCTAGTTATGTCGATTGGTCGAGACATGTTGATGGTAGGTGGTTGAGATGTATGCTTATGCACATGATGATATCCTTGTATGAGTAATACATAAGTCACATAATGTGTTGTTTGGATAATATTTAATCTACTCTAATCATGTCCTTTAACCTTAAGGATGCTCTAAGATGGTGGGGGATGGTGGACATATGATTGGTGATTGAATTTAGATCCAAAACCCTAATCGATTATGGGGGGGGAAACCCTAATCCCAATAATGAGTAATGTGACATGTTTTCTTCTCTTTCTTGGAACGACTATTATGTTATGATATTATCTCTCTTGTCTTTGAACCCCTAACCTTGTAGGTTGAATGCATGTCATTGCTTGGGTATGCTATGGTGATGGTTATGAATAATTGAGGCATGTGGAGATAATGATGTAACACATGAAATTAGGATGTTTCCTCGTAGATTATTAATTTCTAACCATGCATGTGATATGAGATTGAAAATCATAGACAGTGCATGTGTGACATTGGTTGAATGAGCTTTTATGAGGCATGTTGAAATACTTGCAATACATGAACGATGTGAATGGGTCCTATGACCTGGTGGTGTCTTGATGCCTGTTGTGATGTGATACCCTCTAGTGCTATGATTAAGGGATAGATATCCCACAGTGATATGACCCTAGTGATAGTCGTAAGTAGCTGTGTAACATTGGTGATGATATTGTGAAAGGTAGTGTATAGGTGTTATGTGGTGATAGTGTGATAAGTTCACACCTTGTACGTTTTATATCTTCTAAAATTATACAATACCATTAATCTTGTAGAGTTTGTTATGGTTTTATACGTTGTAACTTGATTGATGCTAAAAGTCACCCAATTGTCTAACTAATAAAGTGGAACCTTAATCACGTGGGTGCCCTGTGCCATAGATCCTTTCTAGTATCAGCCTTAATTGCTGGATAGATGAAACGAGTTTTACTCGAAGCACATATTTTTGAATATGCGGGGTGCAAGTCCAGTATTCCCTTGCATCCTTAATTTCAGGTTGTGTGAGACGGCCATGCGTGAGCCAATCTCATTGTGATATGGATGACCATGTGTGAGCCACTCCTTGTTATAACGACCATGTGTGATCCCATTCTTATAGCGTCGTTACATGTACCAAGGTGGGCTAGGTGTTGATATACATGGACGACCATGTGTGATATGATCCTTCTGTTGATTATGAGTCACTTGTGCAGTTGACTGACATGTCTTTGCAGTGTTGCTCTCGTGTTGATCGGGAGGTGTTGTAGAGGTCATGGATTCCAAATCTTCCATTGATCTTGTATGGAACCGATTTCAACTTAGTAGTGGTCGGTTGGATTTGGGTGGTACAACTTAAATGCTTGGTGCATAATAAAACACTTAACTAGCTATGTAGTGTACATGCTTAGGATCAACTACGAAAACATTAGATGAGGCCTTGCTTGCTTTTGTATAATATAGTTGGTAGTGGATATACATTTTCTTCATATTCCTTTATTGATGATTATATGTTATACAATCCAATCATAGTTGCTTATGATGATTAAGAATGATTATTTGCTCTGTTATAGTTACTTGATCTGCTTAAATGATAATAACTACCCTACTTAACATAGTTGTAGCTTTACTTTTGTTCTTTATCACCTTATACGTGCTTTAATAGTGTTGGCGGAGAGTTACATCTCTTGTTGGGACATTTGGTCTCACCATGTGGGTTTCCATATCTTTTAGGTGGTGGTGCATGACATGGTGGTGATCGTGCAGTTGAGGATCAACAATAACAAGATCAGTAGCTGATAAGGTTGGGCATGCTTCTTGTTGGTCTTTTGGTGTTAGAGTCCTAGAGTCTTCCTTGTACCCTCAGGTCTTGGGATTAGTTTGTTGTGTTTTGTTGTTGAGCTATCGATACGAGTTTTTGTCTTATGTGCCCTTCTGTTGTATATAGTTGGCAGATGTACATCTATATGCAACAGAAACAAATATTGCATGTGACAGGTAGTCTTTTATGGACATGTTGTAAGCATGACGTTTTGTGAGATATATAGTAAAAATTCAAGTAATGGATCTTTATGTAACAAGTTTTCTGATGTTGGTGCCTTGTGCAATTGGTTTTAAATTTTTAGTGTTGTCTATTAATCCTCTTATTTTGTATTGTTTCCACAATTAATTTTGAGTAATCTCGTGGTTTGTGGTGAGGGGTGCCACATGCAGCCCATATACCACTTCCAAGGCCATCCAAAGACTTATACACCTCCTTTACCTCCATCAGCACAACTTTCTCAACAATTCACCTTCCAACCTCAATTCTCTTGTCCAACTCAATTCCAATACCAAGTGTCGCCTCCACCTCCTCCACGGAAACAACATGCTCCCTCTCTCCACCCCGAATAAGGTAGTGATGTGACAGTTCTAAGGAGTGGGAAATCCCTTGAGCAGCTTGTGAGTCAAAGAAAGGTTGATAAAACAAAGTAAATGTAGCCAAGTGGTGATACTGTGATTGAGATTGTTGAAGATGATTTTGTGACACCGCATGTTGAGTTTGTAATACCATGTGCTCCACCTTACACTCCATTTGCAGGTTCCACCATCCCTAGAGGTCCACCTCATATCACATCCCAAGAAATTCATGTTGATGTAAGTAAGGCCAAAGCAAGTGACCTTCCATTCCCTGAAGCACTAGATGAGCCATCGTATGTGAAAAGGAGGCAAAAGCACAATGTTGACATTCTTGAGGTATTTCGCCAAGTGAAGGTCAACATTCCATTATTGGATGCTATCAAGTAGATTCCATCTTATACCAAGTTTCTCAGGAACCTATGCACTGTGAAGAGAATGTCAACATGGAGAATACCAAAGAGAGTAAGTTGACTGAACAAGTGAGCTCCATCGTCCAACACTCATTTCCACTGAAGAGGAAAGACGCATGATCCCCACTCATACCTAGCTACATAGGGGGACATCACATAGACAGATCCTTACTTGATTTGGGATCTAGTGTGAATTTGATGCCATATACTGTCTATGTCGAGCTAGGTTTAGGCAAGTTGAAACTGGCACATTGCACTCTCTAATTGGCAAACTGATCCATCAAAGTGATGAGAGGAATAGTAGATGATGTTTTGGTTATGATAGGCAAGGAAAAGGGGGCAATGTTCTCAGTAGATTCCATTGGTCTTGACATGGAGCCAGAGGATAGGAAGATTCCCATCATCTTGGGAAGGCCATTCCTATCTACAATTGATTCTAAGATACATGTATGCAGTGGCACAATGACAATCTCTTTCATGGACGTGAAGATAAAGATCGACATGTACAATATCCCAACTCGGTGAACCCGATATGAGGATATTGGACATGATCACTTCAAGAGTCCAACTAGTCATTTGAGAGAAGGAGATCCAGATGAGAGGATTGATGACAACTTTCATGGCCAAAGGGATGAGGAACATAGAGTGAAAGCAAGTGAGAGGTGCATTTATTGCATGAGTGGACATATGAGAACTCCAAATGGGTGAATGGTGCAAGATTCTCTAAGAAGCTCAGCTGAAGGCATGAAACCTAGCACTTGTGGGAGGCAACCCACCTAGGTTTGGGAAATTTTTTACCCGACCTCTCAATTATGATACTTTTTTGTTATTTTTACACTTTTCCAAGAAAACATACACTTTTTTTAATATTTTTTGTTTGGTTTTAAGATGTGCATGTGAAAACAGGTTGAAATGAGCAAAATTATATGAAACTTAGACAAATAATTCATGAAAAATTACTTTGGATCAAAGAGTTGAGGATTTGATGGAATTAAAGTGTGGAATAATGCTACAGTTTCCACCACAGTTGTGGTACCATGGAATGGTCGCGGTGGTATGCTCACAATGATAGGAAAATCAAGAAAATTCAAGAAGTGAAGAATAAACTCAACACGGTCGTGCAAGGCAGCCCGACCGTGTAGCGATCAAGTCAGAACGGGCCGTGTTGGTCAAAACGACCATGTGACCAACACCACAACACGACCCTGCCATGCAACATGGCCGTGCTATGGCCCGATCCAGTAACTTAAGTGTGGCATACAACTCATAAAAACATAATTAACTATTGCGGAAGCGTTCACTAAGCAGTGGATTACAAAAAATCACTAAATATTAAAACCTTTTTATCAAGAGATCCATCAAAGGAAAACTTTCTCACATAGAACCAAAGTAACATAATTACATTCTTGTTCAAAGTTACATATTCTGTATCATCTCCTTCTGAGAATTACAAGCATTATCTGTCCTGTCAAGCTATACACATGCAGTATAAAAAACTCGAGGCACTGAGCCAAAATCTCGAAAGCACTAACTATTACTCCGAGGACCTGAGAGTACAGAGATGACACATAGGACTCTATTTACATCTATACAAGGCATAAAATTCAGTGTCTCCACCTGACACTTCACTGCTTCCCCTGCTGTTGTTGTTGCTGCCCTTCACCTACTGAAGGATTTCTGCCTCCTCATCCGCATCCACCTAAAAATGTGATTCCCACGGGGGTGAGACAATTGTAAATTGCCCCAGCAAGAGATATAACTCTCCGCTAGAAACATTATTATTTCAGCTTAAGAAGATAAATATACACAAAGGAATTATATTTAACATATTAGAACAACATTCTTATCAAAAGAAATGCAACTATAATTTGATAGAATCAACATGTCACTTATCCTTTAAGGAATATGAAGAACATGTATCGCATTTATTCACTATAGAATCATTACCACAACATTAACTCTCTTCAGAGTTAGATCATATATCTAATGCATGGCATTGTCATTGGGAATTCATGGCCTGTAGCCATACTCTTTTCACAAAGTATTGGGATCTCAATCCCTCAACTCATCAAGTACAATTCCACTTCTTAACAAGTTCATCATCATGATTATATAATATGGGTATTTGAACCCTTATCTCATCATAGAACACTTGTTACCTCTTATTAGGTAACTTTATACTTACAGGTCATTTGACCAAAGACATTATAATTCTTGTTACACAATATGTTGCACATAGTACACAAAGTTCAATGATTCTTACTATGCAAAGCATATGAAGGCTTATAAGGCCTATAAAACATTCTCAATAAGTAAAGCATCATAGCTCATACCTGGATATGCTCATCATCTCAACATATCTGCATGATTGGTAATCATGATACAATTACATATCAGTACCATGCAATACAAGGGTTATCATACTACATTCATAACCCATTAGTCTGTATTTGAGCTTCACATAGGATTACTCTGTGTTAGAACTTCACATAACACCGCCCTGTATTAGGGTTTCACATAGCAGTACTCTGTATTAGGGTTCACCTAGCATTAACTTGTATTAGGGTTTCACATAGCATTACCATGTATTAGGGTTCTCATAGCATTAACTTGTATTAGGGTTTCACATAGCATTACCATGTATTAGGGTTCTCATAGCATTAACTTGTATTAGGGTTTCACATAGCATTACCCTGTATTAGGGTTCTCATAGCATTAACTTGTATTAGGGTTTCACATAGCATTATCCTGTATTAGGGTTCACCTAGCAAGGAAATCAATATGGATAACATAAGTATTCCATCATACTTATTTATTCTCATCATTCACCATTAAATGAATTATCAACACACAGCTTGAGTTTCTTTCTCATCTATGCCAGAATATGATTACATCATAGTTTATAGGTTTGGATTAACCTTTTCATAAGGCATGTTAGCCTACATTCAACAGAGTGCATTACATCTCAATGGAACCATTGACATGACACATCTCATGTGTCATTCATCCAATTATCCTGGACTTATAACTCATCAAGGTATACTAGTATTGGGGTGTTGGATGTGATATCTATCATATCTTGATGTATCACTTCCCTCAACACCTTATCTTACTTGAGTTCATACACTTAGCTTGTATTAGGGTATTCCCCATCCTAATACTTTATGCACCAGTTCATCACATTTATCATGTAAAGTATTGGTCATTAGTCACTCACTTAGATTATACAACTATTTCCAATACTATGGACTCATCCTTGAGTTAGGAACTATTAATATAATGATATTCATTATCAACCTCTCTAGGTGTTACATTTGTCAGAACATTAATCACTATTCCATTATTAGGAATAGTATTCTCCATATTTATAATTTGAGGATTCACATAGAATATTCCATACATTTATGGATTTCACATAGTATTATTTTTCAATAGAGTTTCATATAATCATCCTTATATATCAAGGTTTCACCTAGTATTATGTGAAATTAAGATTTCAAAACACATCACCCAGTGCTAGGTCTTCATATAGGATTAGTGGCACTACCCTATATTAGGGTTTCATGCACCTTACCCCATTTTAGGGATTAAGGATTTCTATTCACATCCAAGTAGGGTTTCTCTTACCTCATACCCAAATTAGGATTTCCTTAATTATTACACTAAGTTAGGGTTACATCATCATCCTGGATTTATGATAACACTCAGCTTTGCCCTAAATTAGGGTTTCACACATAGCTTTGCCCTAATTAGGGTTTCACACATAGCTTTGCCTCAGAAAAGGGTCTACATTCAATAATCCACAATTAGGGTTCACTATTCATCCTAATTAGGGTTTCACTTAGTATTACTCTAAATTAGGGTTAGGGCTCATTGATTAGGGTTGCATGATCTCATTATTATGGATCAAACCCTTATCACATAGTTTACTCATAATGAGAGAATTAGGGCTTGATTATATAAGCATTCATCTCTCTCATTCTCTCTCTCTCATCCTCTCTAGGATGTTAAATACTCCAAGATTAATCTAGGTCAACTCTTCACTTGAGTACACAAAGCTAGGATTAACCTTCATAATCATCATGGGTCTACGTCATTAATATTCACATAGTTAATGGACCTTTGATCATATTAGATGTCTAAATGGTCTAATCAATTAAACCATCAATTATATAAGGAATTCAAAAGAATTGACCAATTAAACTTTCAATTCCACAAAGTGATCAATTGGGTTAACCATTGAAATCTTCAAATGCATTAAGTATCTAAACAGGTTCACCATATTGGACCTTCAATTACATGAGATATTCAAAGGGATTAACCAGGTTTTCCTTCACAAATTTAATTACTTAGACCCTCAATGATCTTGGTTCTCATACATCAATTGGTTGAAAACCATTTAAACAAGTTGTACTTGAAACCAATTGGACGAAGTAGGTATTGAAACCGTTTGCACTTTGGGTCTCCAAACGGTTTGAGATCGTTTGGTCCCAAATGGTCTTGAGACCATTTGGTCCAAACCTTTTCAAAACTGCATGGACCAAAAAGGTACTTCAACACTCAATCAACTCAATGTTTCAATCCATGGACCAATTATAAATTGAACCACTAAAGTATTCATCAATTGGACCAATAAATCACCATTCAATTATACCTTCAATGTAGGGTTTTGAACCCAATTGAACTAGGTTTGATAATCAAGAAACCATCACTTAGGGTTTGAAATCAAGGATCCATCAATGGTTGGCATTGTGGAACCAAAACAATTGAAATCAATGAACTATCATCATCACATGATATGCCCTGACCGCAAACGGTCTTGGATGACCACCAAATGATATTGAGACCATTTGGTTGATCTCCAAATGGTATTGAGACCGTTTTCCCATTCCATCATCAAAATCCATGACATCCAATTAGGGTTTTGGACCATTGGATTGATTATCAAATCAGTACTTAGTTGCAATTAAATTTGGTACCTTTGGACCTTCAAACACTTAGCCATACTTAATCCTAGACCTCCAAACGGTCTTGGGTGACCCCCAAATGGTCTTGATATCGTTTGAGTCAATCAACCCAAAACATCATCTCAATCATTTTCAAAATCAGCACTTAGCCGATTAGGGTTTGCAATTAAGGAATCAATCACAATTGAAACATTCAAGGTCAACCAATTGAAACCTTCAAGGTCAACCAATTGAAACCATTGGATCAAGATCCAAGCACCACAACATATATCTTCAAATGGTCAACCATCTCAAACGGTTAACCATTCCAAACGGTTTGCAAACTGTTTGGTCACCAAACGTTTTGGTGAAACCGTTTGGACTCAACATTCAAACTGTTTGCCCTAGATATTTAGGGAGGTGTGTGTTTATGATGATGTCATCATCATCAAGCTCCAAACTCACGAAATCTACTGTGATTTCCATGGAGATTGCATCAATCAACCAAACTTAATTTCGGAAATGTAGAAATGATCACCAATTAATAAGGAATTGATTGCAATAATAAAATTAAGGGTTCAAGTTATAAAACCCGCCTCCAATTGAGCTCCAAAGCTCCAATATCATGGCAAAAATGGTGGATGAAACTCCTTTCACTATTCCAAGGGTCGTCCTCAAGCTTTGAGTGAAAAGAATTGGTTAGAATTGAAGAGGGGATCGAGATATGAAGAATGTATGCATTGATTTTCGATTTTCACCATGGATTCGAGGTGAAAGGATGTCAAGAACCTTACCAACAGGTTGGGGGTCGTCCTCCTGATCCTCCACAGCTCTTTGGTCGTTTTACAAGCAAGGGGAAAGAAAGTAATCCGAAAAGGCCTTTATTTTGGCTTGGAAAAGGTACTTTTATAAGAAAATTGATGAGAGAGAAAATACTTTATAAAAGTCTTTTAATTCCAAAAATTGTTGCCACCACTTCCCCCTTGGTTTCTTGCATGCAAGGGAATATCTATCCCCACCGAGTTCCCTTCCATTATCCATGAATTTAGGGAAAAGAAATTAAGCACCTTAACCCTTATAATAAGAATATCCATATTTGAGTGGAAATTCTTTTTCTTATAATAATGGTGAGTGGAATTTCACCTCCTTAGGATATGCTCGTGCCTTTGCAAGGCTTTAAGCTCATCCACACACATATGAATCTAACTATTTTAATTTTGGTTGAAGGCCCTTTAATTAACACATTCATTTTTGTCCTAAATTGAATTAGGGTTTCACTTAGGATTAAATCTTGATTATTTTAATATCAAGATTCTCTCTCCTCCAACTTAATTCAAATGAGGCGCCCCTCTCATATTATTTGATCTACATGATGCCAATAAACATTAGGGACCTTATTGAAGTGGTAATTTGCATATTGAACCCTAGGTTTTGGGTAATTTGCACATTACACCAAAACTAAGTTTTAATGCACAAAGATTGCTTTAGAGGCTCAATCTTGGTGCCCAAGCTTGTGAAAACCATAACACTACATCATATTCATTCTTATGATGTCTAAAAATCATAGGAACATCTTATCATGCAACATTTTCAATTTAACCCCTCAACTTGGGTAATTTGCACTTTAGTCCAAAATAAGCAAACATTGCTTCAACATTGTTTAAACATGACCAAAATTGAAACATAAGTTTCTCATGAGCCCTAAATACTTTTCCCAAGATAAGATTAAGCATGTACTCAACCTTATTAGGCAAAACATCTAGGGTTAGAATATAACCCAGGTTAGGGATGTTACAAATTATCCACCCCTTATAAGGATTTCGTCCCCAAAATCCCAGGAAAAATGTGGGACAAGTTATTCATTAATCATGCCCTCGAGTCTCCACCTAACTTCTTGATGTTATGGAAATACCATAGATCTATAATCCACACAAAGTTCCTTTCATTAATTCAACCTTATCAATGTTTATGTTTATGCAAAGCATAAACCCGTAACATATGATGTCCATATTATTGAAAGGAAAAAGCATAAAAGAGCATACTTCTATCATCACCCAAGAATATTTAATTATTTATCAAAAGGAAAAACATATATATCTAACAGAGATAATTCACTCAGTAATTCTTTATTCATATAGTTCACTTAGCAAACTCTATGTAATTAGGAATGTTCACTTAGCTTTTTCTTTTTGTTGGGAATGTTCACATAGCTTTTCCTTTTAGTTGGGAATGTTCACATAGCTCTTCCTTTTAGTTGGGAATGTTCACATAGCTTTTCATTTTAGTTAGGAATGTTCACATAGCTTTTCCTTTTTAGTTGGGAATGTTCACATAGCTTTTCCTTTTAGTTGGGAATGCTCACATAGCTCTTCCTTTTAGTTGGGAATGTTCACATAGCTTTTCCTTTTTGTTGAGAATGTTCACATAGCTCTTCTTTTTAGTTGGGAATGTTCACATAGCTTTTCCTTTTAGTTGGGAATGTTCACATAGCTTTTCCTTTTTGTTGAGAATGTTCACATAGCTCTTCTTTTTAGTTGCATTATACTCTCTAGATTGTTTCAAAATGACTACTTGATCAGAGTAATAAAAAAGATAACAATCTAAGAGTTTCATACTTGTCTTATCTTCAATAATCATATACCTGGACAGGGTATATAAGTATTGAGATTAGGTAGTATGCAATTTATTTGCTATCATATTCCTCACTTTTTATATCATTATACACACATGATTTTCTATTCCTATATTTTCTCCAAGCATCACTTCTATATTTCATCTTAGATCACAAAGATAAGAGAAATCATAAAACATTTTAAAGAGCACTGAGTAAAATGTAAATTCTCATCTTCCTTGTGTCCTTATAGGACTAGTCAAAGGAAGTTAAAAAACAACTACTTTCATATCTTTAACACATAGAATCATGAAATGAAGTATCAGGATGAATATATTTCATTTGACTATTACCCCTCATGGTTATCTACCACTTTAGGTTGACTCAACACATAGTGTCTAATTCTTTCATGTTGCTACTTTTGCCTTTACTTAGTGGCTATTGCCCTGGTGCACTAGGCATTTATTGCACTGGTGACACCAAAAATATTTTGGCTTTTCAGAATATCTAGGCAAATGTCTCTAGAATTATAGAGACCCTACCTTAATTCATAGCTTATGGCCCCTCCTTGGGCACTACCATCACAGATGTACTGTTTGTCCAGACTTATGGCAGAGTCTACTTTCTTGCCATTTATTAATCTTTCCCACATTTCCACTGTTTTAACATGAGCATGTCACTCAGGAATCCTTTCAAAGCCCAAACTTTATGCATTAAAGACTGGTAACTTAGGTTGTAATACTAATATCCAGTCTTCTATATGCATTACTGTTGTCCTATCCTGCCCTTCAAGAGCATAACATAGGATTCTCTATCCTGATTAGGTCAATGTGGGAATTCTCAGGCACTTGTTCTCCTCTTGCCTGGTCCCATGCACCCTCTTCTGGTGCAACAACATTGCCCTTAGCAATGTGTTCCTCATGTTCTCCAGTCATTTTCAAGTTCTTCTTCTCCTATGTGAGCAGAAGATACTATCAGATAAACTGGAAGACACTTAGAACAAACTCTACAAACTTAGTCCTATGTCTCTGTAGACTCAGCGAACCTAGAACTCTGATACCACTTAATTGTGGCATACAACTCATAAAAACATAATTAACTATTGCGGAAGCGTTCACTAAGCAGCGGATTACCAAAACTCACTAAAAATTAAAACCTTTTAATGAAGAGATCCATCAAAGGAAAACTTTCTCACATAGAACCAAAGTAACATAATTACATTCTTGTTCAAAGTTACATATTTTGTATCATCTCCTTCTGAGAATTACAAGCATTATCTATCCTATCAAGCTATACACATGCAATATATAAATCTCGAGGCACTAAGCCAAAATCTCGAAAGAACTAACTATTACTCCAAGGACCTGAGAGTACAGAGACGACACATAGGACTCTATTTACATCTATACAAGGCATAACAGCCAATGTCTCCACATGAGACTTCACTGTTGCCCCTGCTGTTGTTGCCCTTCACCTACTGAAGGATTTCTGCCTCCTCGTCCGCGTCCACCTAAAAATGTGATTCCCACGGGGGTGAGACAATTATAAATTTCCCCAGCGAGAGATATAACTCTCCACCAGAAAAATTATTATTGCAGCTTAAGAAGATAAATATACACAAAGGAATTATATTTGTTTGGCAGCAGTTAATTCAATGTCTAACAGATTAGAACATCATTCTTATCAAAAGAAATGCAGCTATAATTTGATAGAATCAACATGTCACTTATCCTTTAAGGAATATGAAGAACATGTATCACATTTATTCACTATAGAATCATTACCACAACATTAACTCTCTTCAGATTTAGATCATATATCTAATGCCTGGCATTGTCATTGGGAATTCATGGCCTGTAGCCATACTCTTTTCACAAAGTATTGGGATCTCAATCCCTCAACTCATCAAGTACAATTCCACTTCTTAACAAGTTCATCATCATGATTATAGAATCTGGGTATTTGAACCCTTATCTCATCATAGAACACTTGTTACCTCTTATTAGGTAACTTTATACTTACATGTCATCTGACCAAGGACATTATAATTCTTGTTACACAATATATTGCACATAGTACACAAAGTTCAATGATTCTTACTACACAAAGCATATGAAGGCTTATAAGGCCTATAAAACATTCTCAATAAGTAAAGCATCATAGCTCATACCTGGCTATGCTCATCATCTCAACATATCTGCATGATTAGTAATCATGATACAATTACATATCAGTACCATGCAATACAAGGGTTATCATACTACATTCATAACCCATTAGTCTGTATTTGAGCTTCACATAGGATTACTCTGTGTTAGAACTTCACATAACACCACCCTGTATTAGGGTTTCACATAGCAGTACTCTGTATTAGGGTTCACCTAGCATTAACTTGTATTAGGGTTTCACATAGCATTACCATGTATTATGGTTCTCATAGCATTAACTTGTATTAGGGTTTCACATAGCATTATCATGTATTAGGGTTCTCATAGCATTAACTTGTATTAGGGTTTCACATATCATTACCCTGTATTAGGGTTCACCTAGCAAGGAAATCAATATGGATAACATAAGTATTCAATCATACTTATTTATTCTCATCATTCACCATTAAATGAATTATCAACACACAGCTTGAGTTTCTTTCTCATCTATGCCAGAATATGATTACATCATAGTTTATAGGTTTGGATTAACCTTTTCATAAGGCATGTTAGCCTACATTCAACAGAGTGCATTACATCTCAATGGAACCATTTACGTCATTCATCCAATTATCCTGGACTTATAACTCATCAAGGTATACTAGTATTGGGGTGTTGGATGTGATATCTATCATATCTTGATGTATCACTTCCCTCAACACCTTATCTTACTTGAGTTCATACACTTAGCTTGTATTAGGGTATTCCCCATCCTAATACTTTATGCACAAGTTCATCACATTTATCATGTAAAGTATTTGTCATTAGTCACTCACTTATATTATACAATTGTTGCCAAAACTATGGACTCATCCTTGAGTTAGGAACTATTAATATAAGGATATTCATTATCAACCTCTCTAGGTGTTACATCTGTCATAACATTAATCACTATTCCATTATTAGGAATAATATTCTCCATATTTCTAATTTGAGGATTCACATAGAATATTCCATACATTTATGGATTTCACATAGTATTATTTTTCAAAAGAGTTTCATATAATCAACCTTCTATATCAAGGTTTTACTATGCTCATCATCTCAACATATCTGCATGATTAGTAATCATGATACAATTACATATCAGTACCATGCAATACAAGGGTTATCATACTACATTCATAACCCATTAGTTTGTATTTGAGCTTCACATAGGATTACTCTATGTTAGAACTTCACATAACAACACCCTGTATTAGGGTTTCACATAGCAGAACTCTGTATTAAGGTTCACCTAGCATTAACTTGTATTAGGGTTTCACATAGCATTACCATGTATTAGGGTTCTCATAGCATTAACTTGTATTAGGGTTTCACATAGCATTACCCTATATTAGGGTTGTCATAGCATTAACTTGTATTAGGGTTTCACATAGCATTACCCTATATTAGGGTTCACCTAGCAAGGAAATCAATATGGATAACATAAGTATTCAATCATACTTATTTATTCTCATCATTCACCATTAAATGAATTATCAACACACAGCTTGAGTTTCTTTCTCATCTATGCCATAATATGATTACATCATAGTTTATAGGTTTGGATTAACCTTTTCATAAGGCATGTTAGCCTACATTCAACAG
The DNA here is from genome assembly GCA_963693085.1 of Alisma plantago-aquatica. NCBI lineage: Eukaryota > Viridiplantae > Streptophyta > Magnoliopsida > Alismatales > Alismataceae > Alisma > Alisma plantago-aquatica. Next base: position 1,110,910,319 of record OY856410.1, read on the forward strand.
AGTGCATTACATCTCAATGTAACCATTGACATGACACATCTCATGTGTCATTCATCCAATTATCCTGGACTTATAATTCATTAAGGTATACTAGTATTGGGGTGTTGGATGTGATATCTATCATATCTTGATGTATCAATTCCCTCAACACCTTATCTTACTTGAGTTCATACACTTATGTTGTATTAGGGTATTCCCCATCCTAATACTTTATGCACCAGTTTATCACATTTATCATGTAAAGTATTGGTCATTAGTCACTCACTTAGATTATACAACTGTTGCCAATACTATGGACTCATCCTTGAGTTAGGAACTATTAATATAATGATATTCATTATCAACCTCTCTAGGTGTTACATTTGTCATAACATTAATCACTATTCCATTATTAGGAATAGTATTCTCCATATTTATAATTTGAGGATTCACATAGAATATTCCATACATTTATGGATTTCACATAGTATTATTCTTCAATAGAGTTTCATATAATCATCATTCTATATCAAGGTTTCACCTAGTATTATGTGAAATTAAGATTTCACAACACATCACCCAGTGCTAGGTCTTCACATAGGATTAGTGGCACTACCCTATATTAGGGTTTCATGCACATTACACCATTTTAGGGATTAAGGATTTCTATTCACATCCAAGTAGGGTTTCTCTTACCTCATACCCAAATTAGGGTTTCCTTCATTGTTACACTAAGTTAGGGTTACATCATCATCCTGGATTTATGATAACACTCAGCTTTGCCCTAAATTAGGGTTTCACACATAGCTTTGCCCTAATTAGGGTTTCACACATAGCTTTGCCTCAGAAAAGGGTCTACATTCAATAATCCACAATTACGGTTCACTATTCATCCTAATTAGGGTTTCACTTAGTATTACTCTAAATTAGGGTTAGGGCTCATTGATTAGGGTTTCATGATCTCATTATTATGGATCAAACCCTTATCACATAGTTTACTCATAATGAGAGAATTAGGGCTTGGTTATATAAGCATTCATCTCTCTCATTCTCTCTCTCATCCTCTTTAGGATGTTAAATACTCCAAGATCAATCTAGGTCAACTCTTCACTTGAGTACACAAAACTAGGGCTAACCTTCATAATCATCATGGGTCTACATCATTAATATTCACATAGTTAATGGACCTTTGATCATGTTAGATGTCCAAATGGTCTAATCAATTAAACCATCAATTATATAAGGAATTCAAAAGAATTGACAAATTAAACTTTCAATTCCACAAAGTGATCAATTGGGTTAACCATTGAAATCTTCAAATGCATTAAGTATCTAAATAGATTCACCATATTGGACCTTCAATTACATGAGATATTCAAAGGGATTAACCAGGTTGTCCTTCACAAAGTTAATTACTTAGACCCTCAATGATCTTGGTTCTCATACATCAATTGGTTGAAAACCATTTAAACAAGTTGTACTTGAAACCAATTGGACAAAGTAGGTATTGAAACCATTTGCACTTTGGGTCTCCAAACGGTTTGAGATCGTTTGGTCCCAAACGTCTTGAGACCGTTTGGTCCAAACCTTCTCAAAACCGCATGGACCAAAAAGGTACTTCAACACTCAATCGACTCAATGTTTTAATCCATGGACCAATTATAAATCGAACCACTAAGGTGTTCATCAATTGGACCAATGAATCACCATTCAATTAGACCTTAAATGTAGGGTTTTTAACCCAATTGAGCTAGGTTTGATAATCAAGAAACCATCACTTAGGGTTTGAAATCGAGGATCCATCAATGGTTGACATTGAGGAACCAAAACAATTGAAATCAATGAACTATCACCATCACATGATATGCCCTGACCTCAAACGGTCTTGGATGACCACCAAACAGTCTTGAGACCGTTTGGTTGATCTCAAAATGGTCTTGAGACCGTTTTCCCATTCCATCATCAAAATCCATGACATCTAATTAGGGTTTTGGACCATTGGATTGATTATCAAATCAGCACTTAGTTGCAATTCAGTTTGGTACCTTTGGACCTTCAAACACTTAGCCATACTTAATCCTAGACCTCCAAACGGTCTTGGGTGACCCCCAAAATGGTCTTGAGACCGTTTGGGTGATCCCCAAATGGTTTTGAAACCGTTTGGGTCAATCAACCCAAAACATCATCTCAATCAATTTCAAAATCAGCACTTAGCCGATTAGGGTTTGCAATTAAGGAATCAATCACAATTGAAACCTTCAAGGTCAACCAATTGAAACCATTGGATCAAGATCCAAGAACCACAACATATATCTTCAAATGGTCAACCATCTCAAATGGTCAACCATTCCAAACGATTTGGAAACCAAACCACCAAACGGTTTGGTGAAACCGTTTGGACTCAACATTGAAACCGTTTGCCCTAGATATTTAGGGAGGTGTGTGTTTATGATGATGTCATCATCATAAAGATCCAAACTCACTAAATCTACTGTGATTTCCATGGAGATTGCATCAATCAACCAAACTTAATTTTGGAAATGTAGAAATGATCACCAATTAATAAGGAATTGATTGCAGTAATAAAATTAAGGGTCCAAGTTATAAAACTTGCCTCCAATTGAGCTCCAAAGCTCCAAGCTCACAGAAAAAATGGTGGATGCAACTCATTTCACTATTCCAAGGGTCGTCCTCAAGCTTTGAGTGAAAAGAATTGGTTAGAATTGAAGAGGGGATCGAGATATGAAGAATTTATGCATTGATTTTCGATTTTCACCATGGATTCAAGGTGAAAGGAGGTCAAGAACCTTAAAAACAGGTTGGGGGTCGTCCTCCTGATCCTCAACATCTCCTTGGTCGTTTTCCAATCAAGGGGAAAGAAAGGAATCCGAAAAATTCTTTATTTTGGCTTGGAAAAGGTACTTTTATAAGAAAATTGATGAGAGAGAAAATACTTTATAAAAGTCTTTTAATTCCAAAAATTGTTGCCACAACTTCCCCCTTGGTTTATTGCATGCAAGGGAATCTCTATCCCCACCGAGTTCTCCATGAATGAATTAAGGGAAAAGAAATTAAGCACCTTAACCCTTATAATAAGAATATCCATATTTGAGTGGAAATTCTTTTTCTTATAATAATGGTGAGTGGAATTTCACCTCCTTAGGATATGCTCGTGCCTTTGCAAGGCTTTAAGCTCATACACACACATCTGAATCCAACCATTTTAATTTTGATTGAAGGCCCTTTAATTAATACATTCATTTTTTCCCTAAATTGAATTAGGGTTTCACTTAGGATTAAATCTTGATTATTTTAATATCAAGATTCTCTCTCCTACAACTTAATTCAAATGAGGCGCCCCTCTCATCTTATTTGCTCTACATGATGCCAATAAACATTAGGGACCTTATTGAAGTGGTAATTTTCATATTGAACCCTAGGTTTTGGGTAAATTGCACATTACACCAAAACTAGGTTTTAATGCACAAAGATTGCTTTACAGGCTCAATCTTGGTGCCCAAGCTTGTGAAAACCATACCACTAAATCATATTCATTCTTATGATGTCTCAACATCATAGGAACATCTTATAATGCAAAATTTGCAATTTAACCCCTCAACTTGGGTAATTTGCACTTTAGTCCAAAATAAGCAAACATTGCTTCAACATTGTTTAAACATGACCAAAATTGAAACATAAGTTTCTCATGAGCCCTAAATACTTTTCCCAAGATAAGATTAAGCATGTACTCAACCTTATTAGGTAAAACATCTAGGATTAGAATATAATCCAGGTCAAGGTTGTTACATTAAGTCAGTTGTTCTAGCAATATTCCCAACTCACTTCATTTCAACTCCGCGAACAACACGACCGTGGGGCGCAAACTAGTGGTCGTGCAACACTGTCCATCACCTTAAAACCTCAAATTTCTCCACCAAATCACATCCTATCTGCCCCAAATCAATTCCATAACATTTTCCCTACATGCATCCATCATTTCCACCCATTTTTACCATAAATTCCTCCCCATTTCTCCAATCCGCCAAATAATCTAGTTCTTCAGAAAAAACCTAAAATCCGAATTTTCTCCATCAAAATTCACTCCAAATGAAGATGCTCACCAAGAAAGTGTTGGCTAAGACCAAGGATGTGATCTTCTACGACCATTGATCCAAGAACAACTCATCTTCACTCCTAGCATCATCTCAAGCTCTTCCTCCACCACCGACAACCTCTGGTTCACATGGAGAATCACCCCAAATGGTGGCGTCAGTGAACCCTGTGATGAAGGAATCATCTTGATTACCTAGTGGAGATGGGATACCAGCCCGACGGTCCATTTCCTACCCACAGATGTGGCGAGCAACACCATCATCATCTAGAGAAGCACTGCCACCACCCTCGTCAGCTCGGCCCTTAGTTTTCTTAGCTCGATCGTCAATTTCAGCGGCACATCCTTCAACATCCACAACACTATAGCCATAGCCACAACCTCGAGCACGGAGACAACTACTCCTAGATGGAAAAGATGAGGTAATGCAATATGTGCCATAAGAGAACACACCTAATGAGCAGTAAGGAGAGATGCATGAAGTGAGAAGTAAGAAGGTGAAGAATCTAAAGCACCCGTAGTGCCTGACACGTCGAGTGATTGCCACTCGCTACGCTTGCCAGGAGGTGATGGAGACTTTGGGCATCTTTGATTTTTTTTTTCAGGATATCTTGGAACTCGTTGGGTTATTTGGGGTGTTGACCACAGTCCAGGAAACTTATATTGATCTTACATAGTACTTTACAACCTTAGAGAAAGTCTCACATGATGCCATCAATGTCACATTGAGAAATGGAACTTACCTCATCATTGCATCCTTTCTCAATAACATTTTTTTCTCATAACCCTGAGGTAGAAACCCTACTTGATCAAGACAACACAGACAAAGATATTGATGTGAGATACACAACCATGTGGAAGAGGCTTACAGGGTAAAGCAACTTTGTAGTAGGAAAATCAAAGGCAAGTCTGATTCATAATCCCATGTTGAGATACATTCATAAGGTCTTGGAAAACATCATTTTCGCCCAATATGAGAATCAAGGTAGATGTACGAAGAAAGACCTCTTTGTGTTGAGATGGATGGTGTAGAGAAAGCATGCAAATTTTGGATCACTCATCATTGATCATATGAAGACAGTCCCGTCCAAGAGCATGAACCCTTTTATCATGAGAGGGATTGTAACTTCAATTGCTTCGGCCCTGGATCATGATGTGGATGGCTACACCAAGGCATAAGGAGGGAAGCCCGTAAACCTACACTACTTGATTCACTCATCCATGATTTTGGTGATTGATTAGAAGATCTTTTACTATGTCAACCCTCCTTTTGCAGGGGTTTCACTAGAGCTCCCCTACCATGCTACACCTCTCCTACAAGGGTGTGGTCCATCTCTGAACTTCTTAGATTGAGGAGGTGGGAAGAGGAGCATCGTAGGGACACATGGCAACAACAACCCAAAGATCTGCCTGAGGGACTATGAGAGTCTTAAAAAGCCACTGAGAGGAGGAGGATAACTGAGTAGAAAGAGGCACGCACGGTGAGGAGAAAAGAGGTGGATACATCACATCAGCCACGTCAACCCTCAGTAAACACATATGACATGATGACTATACATGTGCAACAAGCACACATGATAGGATTCTGAGGGCACATGAGGGATTTCAACACACACATGATGCATTGTGGTTGGATCATCAATAGATGCACCATTACATCAACCACATGTAATGTTTCCAGCATGCCTAGACCCAGAGGAACCTCAATGGGGGGAAGATTGGTGGGGTGACTGTCTGGTTACCAGGAGACTTACCCGCCTCCATAGGAGGACTACTGGGGTAGATATTATCAACATCCTTCACCACATGGATGAGCACCACCAGAGCCATCATAGTGATCATCTATGCTATCGCTCTTGGACGTTAGTGTCATATCGAGGACAACATGATTCAAAAGTTTGGGGTGGTAGGGCGGTAATACCCTTTTTCTCATTTCACTCTTTTTGTAATTCACCTGACATTTATTTTTGTTTTGTTGTTTTTGCTATCTAGGTTAGATTTTACCTACTTTGCATACTTTCATGCCATGTAGTTTCCATTCTTGCAATTTTTGCATACTTTTCAAAAAAAATTCTCTTTTCGGCCATGCATTGCATATCATGTAGATTTTTGTAATTTTTGCATGGTTTAGATAGGATTTGCTTCTTTCTTGCTTTATGTTCCATAATGAAGGCTTATATGTGTTTGAAGATGGCTTGGAACCATTTTGGCCAATTTTCCCCAAGTTTAGAACTTCTTGCCTAAAAAGTGTGTTCTGACCCATTCTCTACTTTTCAGATTGAAAATGTCGACCTTTGACAAAAGCAAGTGAATTATCATGATTTATTGCTAAATGATATCAATGGTTGACTTTTTACATGTACATCATCTCTCTCGTTCTTGTGAATTTTTTGGTTGAATTGTGATTGAAGCAAGATGCAAACGCTTAGAGTTTTGTAGAATCTCGTGATAGAAGTGTGGTTTCAATATTGCCCATTCATGCGGTGTGTCATTGCTTGATGAAATTGTTGGAGTAACTTTCCTGCATGATATCTCATGTTGAAGTTCATACTAGTAACCCCTTTTTGACTCACTTTTCTTCTACCATCTTCTTACCTCCCCACCTCATGGAAGGATGCCAAAGTGCACACATTCAACCTTGGCCACCTCCAAAAGTTTGGGGTGGCTATATCTATACCCCCTTACTTCACTCTCATCACCTTACGCCCTATCCACACCAAGGGCAAATAAAAATAAAAAAATGCAAAAAGAAAATAAAATATGCTCATGTTTAAGAGCATTTAAATAAAGAAAAGATGAGTGTGTAAAAGCACTCCAAACTCTTACCACAACCATTTCTTCCTTTTGCATGACCATGGAGCTAGGAAACATAAAACCTAGCTCATTTTATGGGTTACTTAGTGTGGATGGACATATGAGATTGTATGTATGAATGTAAAACAACAAAATTAGTCATTTTTGACCTTCGCCGCCATGAAACGGTTTACCCAGAGTGATAGGAGATCCATATGGATTGATTGTGTTTTCTATGCTCTATATTTGAAGTTTGCATGCTCAGTGCTTTAATCATGATTAGTCTGTGAAAGAGGATAGGAGATTGATGGAGAGCATGTATCTAGTTATCATTTATCCCATTTAATCATATTCATTCATTGCACTACATTCATCATTTCTTGATTGTGGAAAATTGTAGAGAGATTGAGTTGGAGCATATTTGAGGACAAGTATGTTTTACGTTTGGGGTGGTGATGCAGCCCTATTTTAGGGCTCCATCATGTGTCATATTGCATTTCAATCACATCTATACATGTTAGATTATATGTCATTTCCCTTAATATGCATATTTGTGTAAAAAACACTTATGGATAGTATTTGCATCTTTTTCAAGTATTTGGACCAGCTTGGATGGAAGAGAGAGAGAGAGAGAGAGACAGTGATCCTAGGGTTTCTCTACCCTTAGAGAGGTCCAAAGTAAATTCCAGGGATCCCTCAACCTACCCTTAATTGCCAAAGATCAATTGAAGCAAAGATGTCCAAAGAAACACAAAGTTTCAACTCAAAGTGTTGATACATAGTCCAGCACGACCGCGGTACCTCAAAATGGTTGTGTTGACTCAAGCTCATGTCACAAATGAAGACACTGAAGAACTAGTCAGCAGCACAACCATGCCACAAAGAATGCCCATGCCACATTGACCCAGAACGGCCATGCCACCTTGCACAACCATGTTACAACTTAGTCAACACAGGTGTGGTGCCAAGAACGGGAAAATCAACTCCCAGCCACCACGGTCGTGGTACCCACCATGGCAGTGCCACCCATGCATCACCACAGCCATGTTGACCACCACACCTATGTCACCATCAGTTTAAAAGCACCAAACTCTCTGTGATTTTTCACCACGGTCGTTCCACTACACAATGACCATTCTCATCCCTACCACCATGGATTTTCTACCCAGTGCGGCCGTGCTACATACAATTCTTCCACTGCATTTTCTATTTAACCCCCCCACTTGACCTAGTGCTTCCCCACCACCTATATATACATATGTGGTGGCTAGGGCATGAGGTTGGATACCTTCTACCCCTCTTAGCTCCCCATTTTCCCCCTTATACATTCCACTTCATCTCCACCTCCATTCCACTCCATTTCTCTATTTCCATCACCAAAACCCTAGTTTCTTGGTGTTTTGGTCACTTACCACCTTCATTCCATGCCCTTGCACCTTGGAGGAAGGAGGAGGATGACCTTGCAATAGATAGAGAGGAGGATCACCCCATATACACCAAGCTCCATGGATACTTCTCCCTCTTTCTCTTCTCTTTTTGTATTTTCCATTTCCATGAGTAGCTAGGCCCCTTAGGTGGGTTGTTTGGGACCAAAAATGATACTTTGATACCATGTTGGGGGAAAATGATATGTAAACATTGTAATTCCATTTGCTAATGATTATGTTCTATTTCTATCTCATTCTTCATGAATTGCTTTGTGTTTTGTGCTTGAAATCACCTAGGAAATTAGGGAAATTACTTATATGTGTGAATTTTTGGATTTGCTCCTAGGTCCAATTCATGGATCCCTAGCTAGCTACCCATCATCCTACATGCTAATTAATTCCCCTAATCCTAGTTGAGAGATTTAAGTAGCTAGTTTAGATGAATTTAGTGTGCTTAGCATGGAGCTTTCTCAAGGATAGAATGTGGGTGATGGGAGGCCTAAAACCTCAGATCCACTTCCATTATTACCCCCAACCCCTAATCACCCTAAGACCCTCTAACCTAGAAATCTAGGCTTGTTTAGACTCTGATTGAATTGCACCTAAACCCTAACCCAATTGAGCTTTGCAAGGGTAGTAGGAGGTGTTAGGGACTAGTTCCTCTATACACAACCTATCCTATGCATGGCCAATTAGTAGTCTAGGGCAATTCATTAGCCTCTAGCTTGTTGTTTGGTTTGGTAATCTAAACGAGAGTATAATGTTCACATGTCACCCCAACCTAATTGATAAGTGCATCCACTAAATAGCCCGCACATATCTTTATTGATTTAAAACCCTAGTTTCCTTCTTACTTAGCTAGTACTAGCGTAGTTAGCTCTTTACTTGCTTAGTTATCTTCTTGCCTTGTTCTTTATTTGCTCTTTCTAGTTTAGGTCTTTAATTGTTCTTTTGCCATGTTTGCTAGCTTAGTGTAGTGTAGACTTCTTCTTGCTCGCCTTAGCATAGCTTGTCCTTTTCTTGCTTGCCTTCTCTTTTCTTGTTCATTATAATTAATTGTCTAGGGTTAGCTTAGGTTTTGATCTTGTTTTCTCTCCTTTTATTGCTTGTTTTCTCAACCCTTTATCAATCAAACCAACCTTTAAACCCTTCAACCCTAGACTCCACAGTAGGAACCTAGCCCCAAAACTAGCCTAGGTCTAGTGTCCCCTTTCTCCCTATGGATCGACCCTATACTTGACACCCTCCTATACTATGACACGACCCCATGTGCTTGTGGGTGTAGTGTCTTAGTGAATATGAGTGTGTTTTTGTAGGTCCGTTATAATTTTTGAAAGATACCAGTGTGTTCCGAGCTCGTGGGGTGCATATAGTCAAGTCTAAATTGATTAATGTGTGCACCTATGGCTGGACGCACCATTCGGTAAATGGAATTTTGGACCTCCATTTTACCCTTTTTGCATTGATGATGGTAGTTGTACAACAAACTCCACTATAAATACTAATGTATGTGGTTGATGCGAGTTGCAATTTGAAGACATTTCAACCTTCAATGTGCCTCTTCCAGCCTTTGATTGGGAGGTGTCTTTCTTGGCTTGTCAGAGCAATGATAGTGAGACCTCTCTTGAATAATAAAACAAATGAATACCAGAGTAGGTTTAAAAACACACGAATGGGAACTAATGCATCGTCTACAAATTTGCACCACAAACATGTGTGTCATTTCCCAACTAAGTTGTGTGTAAGACATAGCGTGTAAAACATATGTGTCATCACTTGTCACTAGACTATACTCTTATTTGAATAGTCAAATTCACATGGAAAATGTTTCTCATATTTTAAATCCCCTCATATAAATTTCTTTGTCTTTGTCCCATTTTTTTCACCTCTCCCCCTTAGTTTGGTGTGTTTCGATTGTGGCGATGTTGTTGTCATATAAGGTTGTTTTAGAAGAATAAAATCATGTGTTTGAAAATTTTATCTGAGAACCATATATTTTAGTCTTGTATAGAAAACTTTGATTTCTCAAGTAAAACATTGTTTGTGTCATCTTTGGTAGTATAGATTTTCCCATGTATTGCCAATGTGTATGCATGAAAAGTTGACTTATCATACATCCAATGTTGAGATCATTGTTATCCGGTCATAAATCTGATAATCTTTCTTGGGCTATAATATTTGGGTTTGAGATGATTAAGTTGGCTAACACAAAGTAGGTCTGAACTTTTTTTTTCTTTATATATATTTACAAGTTATGATGCATCGATAAAATCCTTTTAACATTCATCTCATAAAAAAACCATATGAACTTTTCTTATTCATCACTGATAGCTAAACATGTTTAAATAAATGCAACATATATTTTAGATCCATTCTACAAAGAAAGAAATGACAATGTTTTATGACTTGATTTCACCGTAGGACCTAGAGTGGACATGGACTGAAACTACCTATCTCTTCCTAAAATCACTACTAACATCCTTTTGTGTAGGACTCTTAAACATGTATCTATTTCATAATCAACTGGGTTATCTAAAAGTTAGAGTGTGAGAGATACTAGCTCAGTGGCTGGAAATTTGTCAAGTATAAAAGATAATGCATATGATGTCCATTTAGTGAAATCAAATATATAAAAGATAAAGAAAACCATTTAATATTGAATTGAATGAGAACTACTATCAAATCTGTCAACCAACCAAAATACTAGATTAACTGAACAAAAAATCTTGAGTTAGGCTACATAATCTTTTATGTGATTTATTAATGCCCTAGACCCACATGAGGTGCAACAAAACATATGGAAGCATCTTCAAAAGCTACAATCTCATTATATAAGACTTAGAGCTGACCCACTATTATAAGTCTAATAACTAGCTACTCGGTCTGTGGTGGGTCTCGCAACGTCTGGCCTTGGAGTCTAAACTAGTTGGTTAAATAAAATTGGATTCCTCCTCTAAACTTGGGTACTTAGGAAGAGAGTCAAAGCACTCTACCATAAACTTCCCACATCAATGGTTGCACAAGGGCTAACTCATAGAGTAGTAACTCAATCAGGTTCCACCGGAATCTTTGGTGAATAATGGATACCTATTTGTACATGTACGAGAAACTTGGTACCATATTGACCTTTGATTATTGTTGGGTATCACTTGGTCTCACCAGAATCTTCAATTAAGATTGGATGCCCATGATATAATTCAAGAGGTCTTCCACACTGGGCTTATCCCCTTATGCCCAACCCACATGCTCTGGATTCCTCTCCTAGACAATGTTAGTGGGTAAGCCTTTTCCTCCATTATGGAAAAGACATCAATGTGGGTCTAGTACTTCATCTTTCCTATCCAAATTGTTACAACTCAATGACCTCAACAATCAAACTAGGATCAAGTAAATATGCCTCCTTATATAATGCATATTTCACAAGGACTAAATTCTCGTGGGCTCAAGGTCTCGTTACCCACAATTCACAATTTAGTCGTCCTATAGGATCCCTTATGTGATTACATATGGAGTCCTACGTGTCCATTTGAGGATCTCATCCTAAGTTTAGTGGTCTCTACTGTAGATTACATCAAGCATGATAAATGAGATATGAATTCAAGAATCAAGCATACTTCAAATGGAGAATAGTTTACTCATATGAGGAAAATTGAGTTTTATAACAACTAAGATAGAGTATGGGCTATGGGTTTACTCCCCAAGCCCCAACTAGAAGGTTTACTCGCTCATTGTGTTGGCAAGAACATGGTTACAAGAAGAAAGAGAAAAGATCATGTCACTGATGGAGAATAAAAAAGTAGTCAGAGGTCTCTGCTTTTTATAGTCCACTCTGACCACAACACGTTTGAAGAACTCCACTAGGATGATCTTCTTTCTTGTATCCTCCTCTTGATCTTTTCTCCTAAATGTTCTATGGACTCAGAGTGAATGGTGAATGGAATAAAATATCAAGTTGGTCCTCCCTTTTTATAATAAAATTTGTTGGTGGTTGTTTAACTATGTGATGTATGTTTCTCTCATCAGACAACTAGTTGGTCTGGTCGATCAATCAACCACTTGATGGCACAACTGATGGACTTATAGTTAGCCAAACAAGGAGTCTGGCTGGACAATCTCTGCTCTGATAAGGCTTCTAAAGAATCATTTAATCGATCAATCCCATGGGGAGATTGCTCGATCTGCTAGAGAACTAGATTTGTTGTGAGGATCTGACTTGGAAAGCATTTATGGTTGATCGACCGATTGACCAACAAGGTGTATTGGTCAATTAGAACTATCATTGAGGAAGTATACTACACATGGATTGATTAATCAAGGGAGTGAATTGGTGAATCATTAAATCTCAAAATTGGCGAAAGTTATTGTAAGTTATGGTGACCCTCTGATCGATCGATCTAGATGATGGTTGCATGATATATAGCTTGTCAGGGAAATTCTTAAAATGGGTAGGTAGGTCACCCGACCAGGAAATCTGGTTGCCTAATCAACTATCCTGAATTGTGTTGTTTAGCTCGATTCTATTGTGAATTTGTCCCCAAATCTTGATCAAGAGCTCGGGGAAGGAAATCTCGATAGATATGGTGTTGAGGTGATCTTTCATGTGCATAATAAAAATCCCAATATTTTAAGATAAGAACAAATTTGATGAAACTAAGTAAAACATTATGCAATTGACAACTAATATGATTCAGGCTAATTTAGATTTCACTATAAAAAGGTGATGAATATGCTTTCATCAAACAACCTTGTACTTGAACTTTTCTCATCCTTGAGAAATCAACTACATCAAAAACATCTTGCTAAACAATACTACTAGCATGCAATTGACATGCCTAAATTATGTGTGTATAACGCAAGTGTACGTGTCATGTAATATAGGTCTATGAGACCTAAATCTCGAACTTAGGAAAATGTTTCCAAAAATTACTACTATCTGTAACCTAATCAACCACGCCTAGGTAAAGTGTTTGAATGGTTGTTTTATAACTAAGAGCAAAGAATTTAGTTTAGATTAAGAAAATGTGTTCCTTAATGGATGGATTCTTAGGATTACATTTTCACCCTGGCATGCATTGCATTCAAATTCCATTTCATTGATAATTATTAACCTTCAACCCTGGACTAAAGACATGTATCAAGCATTACCCACTTTTACAGTGCTATAAACTACCTAAACTAAAAAATGCCACTTTTGTAACAGTTAAGGAATTAGCTAGGTGCATTATCAATATCTCTAGGTTGATCTTTCACAACCGTAAGACCACTCTCGAGTTGTGATATGAAATGTGTAAATTTAAAAATTTCCCACCCCTAATCCCTCTATCAAAGTAATTAACAGTCTAATATATTGGTTGTGGCGATAAGACACAAACAATTTGATAAAAACCCATAGATTTAAGTTTTGAATGAAGGAAATTAAATAATTTATTCATAAAATTCGAACAAAAAGAAATATCATGCTACTCTTGGGTCCTAAAGTATATGGGGTTCAACATTGTATGATTGCAATCATTGTACAAAGAGAGGAAGAGTGAGAAAATGAGCTAGACATTAGAAAACTAATGAAAAGTACCTAGAGAAACAGTCCCGATGATCTCCTCTAGTGAACCTTTGATTTGTAGCATTTCAATTGTAAATTTGCCCTGCAAAAGTGCATGTAGCGTCCGGTCAGTGGCTATCTCCTTCGTCTCCACCTCTATCAACTTCATGCATTGTTTCAATGAGATAGAACGTGATCCCTCCTTTTGGCCAAACTCCCCTTAGGTGATAAGTGGGGATTTATCCGTCATTAAATCACAACTCTGGACCTGTCGTGATTTTCAATCTATTTTGATTGCGTAAAGTTGGTACCACCTACACTCCATCGACTAAGTGTAGGTGGAACCAAGTTGCCAGCTGATTGAAAACACTCAAATTGTGTCAGTATCTGACAAGTATGTCGATAGCACCAAGTTGATGTATGTGAATTCTGGATTGATTTGAGTGCTAAAGTTAGTACCGCTGACTATTGTGTCAGTGGAACTGAGTCTATTAATTTTGGTTACTGATTCTCTTTGGATGGGGAGTCGGTAGCACCAAATCCTAGCTTCGATAACATATACTCCATGCTCGGTAGCACCAAGAGTTGTCTCAATAGCACCGAGATTTTTTTAATTTCCCTATTTGAATTCCATGTATTTGTCAGTACCACTGATGAAGGTGTCAATAGCACCCATATGTCATATAAATGCTTGATTTACCTGAAACAAGGGAAAACCAACACAAGTTCAAATTAAAAGTGATAATTTAGCATGATTGTATAAAAATACTCAATATTTGATGCAATAGTGACTCACAAGATAATGATGATAAGCACTACATTATCTATCTCAAATGAACACATATGCACTAAATGCATGAAAAAATAGCATGTGCAAATTGACTAAAAATAAATGCATCAATCACCCTCTCTTCCACAATATCAATTGGTTCTCATAACCAACTATAGCCAAGAAGCCCAAATTTCCTAGAATCACAAACTGCATCTTAAATTCCATGTATCGACTTCACATCTACAACATGTTTCCACGCCATAATATGTGCATTACAATCATAATATCATTGGTGTCTCATAAAGTTCCACATATTTCAGTGATATTTACACAAGGTTCAACTACAAAGAGAAATATTTTTGGCATGATTATTGGCCCAAGGGAAGAGTTTGGAGTGAATGGGGGTATGGAAGGAAATATTTTAAATCTCTCATCTATTTGACTTCACATAGCTTTATTTTGCTCCAATTACGTTGATTACAATTTTTCCTTTTTTGTGTGCACATTGCCATCTTTTTATTGTGACACACCCCTATTACGTACAAGGGAGTATGGAAGAAGTGAAAGGGAGAGAGAGATGCCACCTTGAACTTAGAGATTGAGACATTCTTTTTGGATTTTGATTTATTTTTTATGCATGATGGGGTAATAAAGTGGTAGAAGAAGTGCATAAAAAGATTGAATTTGTGCATCTCATTTTAGGAATTCAACACTTGGGAACAAAGTTGAACAAGTAATTCAATCATATCAAGTAAATTAAAAAGTAATGATAATTCTGTAAGAAGCTTATGTTGATCAATAGGAGGCACACTACAATTTGATTCCTTTCAATCTCATACGAATTGCAATATTTTCCATCGAGTGATATTATTTAGTATTATTAGTGATGGGATAGGTTCTAGCATTGGCCTTTGAGATTCACTATTTACAAAAGGACTTATATCATTCAAAATGGGGGTACATTGCTAAGTTTTCAAAACCTAACATGCAAGAAGAAAATGAATCTATAACGTCTCGATAATGGTTGATTACATGCAACTAAACATAAAAAAAGTATTAGAAGGAAACAAATGCAATGCTAATATAGAAAGAAAATGACAAAAAAGGAAGATAGTGGGGGTAGAATTAAGACATACCACACAACCTCCACCCCTAACTTAAAAAATTGTCCATCCTTGAGTAAACTCTAAATCTATAATGAAGGGGAAGATGGCCACTAAAAATTCCACCAGTCGTCGTGCTGACCCAGTAGTGGTGGTTAATGTAGAGGTGAAGGTGGACAAGAGGGCTAATTTGGTGGGGCCTAGAATGAATCCCAAGATGGTCTACCATACGAATATCAGTAAGTGCAAGATCTATACGGCTCCTCAGGTGATGTCACCTTAATGTACTAGCTTACCCAATATTGAGAGGTTGGGGAAGGATATATATGGCCTACATCAAAGTTGGCGTAGTAAGTGTGTGTCCACTGATAGTCACCTTGGTCCATGTGCTAGTACTCATGCACCTATTGTATGAGGTTTATGTGGTTTTATTGGTGGCCTTGTCATTACTATTATTTTGGAATAGCCAGTGGTAGATACCAACCTTCTTGGCAATCCTCAGAGTTGCAGAAGTCACCATGTACTTGATGTAAATCAAGTGTGATTGCTTATGCGTTGTCATCGTTGTGAAGGGGATGTGGGTGTAGCCAAGGTAGATAGAGATGGCAGTGACTACTCCTCCCTGGTAGAACTTAGAGGCCTTTTTTTGGTGCATTTTGATGATTGTGCATATGATTCATGAAGACACTCCCTCAATTGTAGGGCTCATCATTCTTCACACACCATGAACAATAGAGATCAAATGTGGTGACAATGTTGAGTGTACCCATACATCCAAAGATCATGCACATGAGGATGCGATGGAGGTAGCAGATCACCAGGTGTGGATGAATGATGCCTTGGTGCCATGTCAGGAGGAAGGGAGCACTCCAATGATCTATACCCATAAATTGTTTGCCTTGTACTTCTTGGTCTGGAAGCTATAGTTTTCTATTTCTTCACTTCACTTAACCTACCACTACTTGTCAACGTTAATGATGAGAGTAGTGAGATCTTCATAATCCAAGGAGTGCTCCTCCCTGAACATGTAGAAGGAGAAGTTGTACTCTCATCATTATCAAAGTGCTTTGTGAAAGAATCAAGGAACTTTGTGAGAGATCCTCAAAGTCCAGCCACACACAGAAGGAGAAGATGGATATGTGTGTGTAGTAGAGAATGTGCATTGGGAGATTGTATATACCCAAGCCTATGAGCATCTTGGGCCACTGTTAGAATGTTAGCTACACTCCAATGGCCTCCATGGCCTTATGCTACTTTTAGTGCTTAGTGATGATGAGGGCTTTGTACTTGGTAGGAAGATGGAGTGATGCAGGTGGGAAAGGCAGGACTATAGGCATGAGGCTTGCCCCTAGTCTGAGGTGATCGCATTGGGGGAGGAGCAGAAGAAGTGCCTGATAACACCCAAATTTAGGCATCTATGCTAAGCATTTATTTATGGTTTTGTGTCATTATAGCCTTAATATGCCCAAAATAACCCTATCCCCTTATCTTTTAGTAATTTACATCTTTTCATAGATAAAGTTGCTCAACTAGCCAATTTTGGGACTTGCAGGCACTGGACCTGAGAAGATATATATATTCTCCAAGATTTCTCCCCAACATATGGTTTTTGCAACAACTAGATTTCCATCTGTCACGATCATGGTGGACTAAGCATCGCACTATGTGCACTAACTTTTGATATCTCGGACCCTATTTTCGATGGCCAGTCCTTTATTAGGATGCATCCTCTCCAATCAGAAGGCTCATCGACACGGGCCCATCGACCACCAGTAATATCCCCCCCCCCCCCGTGGGGGTGGGTTTGAGCCATGACACTGCGACCGCGACCAAGGAGGATGCCGCGACTGTGGCCAAGAAGACAATGCCACGATCGCGACCAATATGTTGTGTCGATCGACACTCGAC
The DNA here is from genome assembly GCA_963693085.1 of Alisma plantago-aquatica. NCBI lineage: Eukaryota > Viridiplantae > Streptophyta > Magnoliopsida > Alismatales > Alismataceae > Alisma > Alisma plantago-aquatica. The sequence continues at coordinate 1,110,927,951 of OY856410.1, forward strand.
ATGATCAAGTTGAGGCTCGGCCCGACCACGGGATCCACCTTGACCGCAACATGACCATGACCGCGGGATCCACCTCGACCGTGGCACGACCACGACCGTGGAGTCTACCTCGACCGCGACCGCGTGATCCACCTTGACCGAGGCATCTACCTCGACCATGGAGTCTACCTCGATCGACACTCAACACGACTAGGCCGAGACCAGGGCCACGACCGAGGCAGGTGTCGCGACCATCTTCTGCCTTCGCCTATAAATACCCACCCTTCACGACCTGGAGAGGGGTTCCGAATTTTTAGAGGTTCCATGTTTTGGTTGTGACCTGTTTTGGTTCCCAAAGCCCTGTGGGAAAGTTCTGAGATCTGGAAAGGCTGAAGTACTTGTCCTACATCTATCCCTCCTATTTGCTTTCATCTCCCACCATTTCCCACCACCATTCACCCATATCCCACAATTCTCAGCCATCTTCTACCTCCATACACCCACCAAGCTGTTGTTTGGGGTAGAATCAAAGAGAAAGGAGGGCAAGGATTCCATAAGACCAAAGAGGATGACCCAAAGATGAGATCTAACCTATAAGGAGGCTAAGGAGCGAGAGCCATCTATCCTCTATGGGCTAAATCTCTTCTTCTTCTCCTTTCTTCTACTGCTCTCCTTTGTTTCTGTACAAATGATGTTCTTCCATATTTGTTCGGTGCCAACTATGCTTTTCCATGGCTAGTTGAGCTCCTTCTTGGCTGTGTAGCCCGTTTTGGGCAAATTGATGTACTTTTACCTTAAGTAAGCAGTTTTATTTCAGATCTAGTATGTTTACTATTCTATCTTCTCTTTCTGGTTATGATTGTTAGTTTGGTTGATCTCTTTCTTGCTTGAACTTATATTTCTACCTATATTGAGAGATTCATTGTAGAAATAGATAAGAGAAGGTAGTTTGGATCAAAATCTGAAAGGAGGATGGTTCAAGGTAATCTATGCAGGACTGTAGACATGGGCAGGGCCAGCCCCAGTCCTGCACGGTCGGGCCCACTACCTAGTTCTGCCCATATCACACATGTTCCTAGCACCTCTAAACATTTAGACCTGAGAGGGCATCTAGAATATTCTAGGGTGTTGATTTGTCATTCCTCGAGAGAGGTTTCATGTCATTGATGGGTTTTAGTCACACTGTGTGATAGAGAGTGGGATGACCCCACGGGAACAGATACCACGGCACATACCATGTTTAGATGTAGGTTTCTTACTTGGGTGTTCGAGGGTTGTCTATGCTCAAGAACGAGTGCATAGACTACCCAAATTGTGGTTACATAGCCAGGAACTCCTTCTCTCTGATTAGTAGAATCCTACATACTCTATTTTCTTTTATTTTATTTTCTTTATTTTATTTTATTTCATGACAATCTGCTAGACTAGTTCTAACTCCATACTTTTATCGACTATCATATTGGATTATTTGACTTAAGAATGAGATCTTAAGTGTCCCCAAGTCCCTGTGTTTGACCCCGTAATAAAGTTGCAGGGGTCCTTGAAGGTTTCAGGTTATAAATTTAAAGTCTTTCCCGTCCTCTCGAGGACACATCAGTGCCCCATTGAGCATCGATGTTCTCAATCAACTGCTTGAGTATAGTTGTGTGAGAGCTCGCCACGCTAAGAGATATTACTCAAAACCAAAACATGATTGATCACTAATTAATCACATCCCTAAAAAGCAGAAAATTAAAAATGATTTAATCTTTCACAAATATGTCCAAGAACATTTACATAAAGGCCCAACATCGTGTGCAAATCCATAAAATATATCAAGTATCTCTTATAATTGCTCCATGGCCTCAGCTACACTTATATATCAGAAGATGTTATCCACATATACAACATATATAGGAATCAAAAAGCTACCAAAAGCTTTAGTCGATTGAAACATCATATATAAACTTTCCTGCCCATACCTGAGAGTACATGGATGACTATAGGACACACTAGACATCTAAACAACTCTTCTTATAGGATACTTCACAACAACAACTACTCGCTATTAAAGGTATGTTGCCACTACTGACGAACACCAAAAAAGATGTGGTGACCCATGAGGTGAGGCCCATGTCCCAATGAGAGACATAACTCTCAACAAAGTACATTGCTCACAACATATTATAGAATAAAATATATATAACAAGTGTATGACAGGATGCAAATACCATATATAAAAACTTCATTAAGAGCAGTTCTAATCAGAGTCTTATTTGTAGGATTGAAAAGTTAAGAATATTTTCAAAGGATCAGGTGTATCTCACATCATAGACATAACTAAAAAATAGAAGCATATTTTACATCATAAGCATATCTAACAACATTGGCATGCTTAACAACATAAGCATAGCTACTTTCTCTTATTGCATCATACATTGTCTATATATGTAAGGAGAAAGCAAGGGTTATCATCCAATGTGAGTCATTGTATTACCCTAATCGGATATTCTACATGGTTGGATTACATCTTTTACTAAACCCTAGGGAGTTAGAGGTATGCCACTCAAACATCCAATTGACCACTGCGAAGTCACAATTAGTTTTGTATAAGATCTAGGAGAATCAAAATCCTAAGATCTCTTCCCCTCATCCAGTATGAGTCAACCACATCGACATGCTAGTCAAGGTTCCCACGTTGACATATTAGTCAAGATGCAATCAAACCAGTCCACCCTTGGTATATAGGTCACAACACTATAAATCAAGGTATAAAACCCTATAATCCTAGGTACAACCACAACTATCATCAATCACATCACATATATATTTATCTGAGACACAATCTCAACTACTCTCCATCTGAGGCACGACCGCAACCATTCTCCAACCTTGGGATCATGAAGACAAGGATGTACCCTCCTTGCACTTGCATATACTCCATATTATGTGAATCTGAGCTTCCCTAATGGAACACTCATTTCCCTTCCCAACAAGTTCTGATACTAGATAGTTCTATGGCATAGGGCACTACATGATCATGGTTTCACTTGATTAGCTATTCCCAATTGGGTGAATATAGGCTGCATCAACCAAGTTTTTCATACAAACCTTAATCCATTCTACAAAATAGCTGGCGTATAATAAAACCAGAACATACAAAATGTATGAAACATGTTCCTAATCACAACATAACAATATACAAGTACATTGTCATCCTTAAAAGGCGAGATCTGGCCTGCACGGAGGCCAAGGAGCGAGAGCCACCTCTCCTCTACGGGCTATATCTCTCCCCTCTTCTCTTTCATTCTACTGCATTCCTTTGTTTCTTGTACAAACGATGTTTATCCATCTTTGTTCGGTGCCAGCTATGCTTGTCTATGGCTAGTTAGCTCCTTCTTGGCTATGCAGCCCGATCTGGGCATGTTTATATACTTTTTCCTTAAGCAAGTAGATTCATATCAGATCTAGTATGTTGCATGTTCTATTTTCTCTTTCCAAGTCATGATTGCTAGTTTGGTTGATCTCTTACTCGCTTGAACTACTATTTCTGCCTGTATTGAGAGATCCGTTGTAGAAATAGCTAAGAGATGATAGTTTGGATCTGAACCCGAGAGGAGGACGATCCAAGGTATTCTGTTCCTAACACCCCATAATATCCTAAGACCCGAGAGGGAACTTAGCATATACTGAGGTGTTGATATGTCATCCCTTGAGAGAGGGTTAATGACATATCGTTGATGGTTTCAGTCACGCATCACGAGAGCGAGTGGGATGACCCCACAGGACAGATGTCGCTGTGCGTGCTAGATGCTTGCTTGGGTGTTCGAGGGTTGTCTATGCCCGAGAACGAGTGCATATACTGCCCCTTTTGTGGTTACATAGCCAAGAACTCTCTTCCTCTAGTTAGTAGAACCTCACACTCTGTCTTGTTTTGCTTTTGTTTTCTTTTCTTTTCCTTATTTTAATCGTGACAACCCGCTAGACTAGTTCTAGCACTTTCTTTTATCGACTATCGTTTTGGCTTGTCTGACTCAAGAACAGAAATCTGTGGCATCCTAAACGTCACCACGTCCCTGTGTTCGACCCCGTATATCTACTTCAACCCCGTAATTAAGTTGCGGGGGCCTAGAAGGTTTCAGGTTATAAATTTAAAGCTTGATTCATTCCTTCGTCCCGCGTTCATTTCCGGACGCGTGAAAAAGGCCGGTCATCCGCCACCCTCTACCTTCACCTACCTAAACCCTGACTTGGGGTTCCTTGCCTATATATATACATAACCCAAGGACCGCCATCACATTAGAAACTCACCCGTACTTTTAATTTCAAGTTCCGTCGACGTTTTGACCCCTAACGGCGGCCGAAGCATCAGAGCTTGCGGCGCCTATATCTCTCTTCTCCCTCTACCTTCGGCCAAATCAATGGTACACCCAGGTTCGTCTCTTCTCTAGCTTTCATTTCCATATCTAAGTTTTGATTTTGGTTTAGTATTGCACTTTCGCCCAAAATCGCCGCAAGCAACAGTTTGTTGTCGTCGGCCATGGCTTGGCTTGCGTTGGGGAAGAAGGTCCCTCGCATTTTTACATTTCTACCCCTGCATTCTCCTCTCTTCTCTTGCTGTGCTCGCGCGGGGGCACTCTAGTCTTTTTGTTTTTGCTTTTGTTTCAAACGCTTTTGCCTACGTGGCACTTCCCGGTTGGCTGATATTGCAAAATTGATATCTTTTTACTCGTTTGTCCAAAAATAGAAATAAAATATGTTTTGGAATCGGGAGAATGAGATCTATCTAACAAAAATATTTTCGTGATTTGATTCTGAGTTTTTCGAATATGTATTTTTCGAGTTGATTTAATTAACTAATAAATATGGAAAATAGCCTAAAAAGTTAATATCTCGAAAATATACAAACCTATATGTTATTTTGATCAGAAAATCCTAACTAAGACAGTAGTGAGGTTTTTAGAATCTAAATCAATCGTTTGTGGAAAAAGTCAATGGTTTTGAGGTTTTAATCCTTTAATGAATATACATATATCTAATACATAAATATGATGATCATATTAGGGAAAGTGGATCTGATCTCATGTAAAAGTTATGAAAAGTGATTCTAGGATTCTAAAGAATAAGGTATGTGTTTTGTTTGTGCAACTACCTTTTTAGTTGGGAAATCATTAATCCATTACCCATATTTCTTTATGAGGTTAACTTGATCTAAACCCTTGAATCTTAAAACCTAAATTGCTTATTGCCTCAAAAGTAGATGTAGTATTCTCTTGTTTGGGTATTCATACCCCACTGCCATGTTATATATGCTTTTACTATCCTTGCCATAAATCTTTTGTTAGCATGAAATTAAAATCTTTAACTAGTGGTACTTATGTACAACCACCCATAGAGGGCATGTATAAAATCACCCTAGGGGAATGTTTATTATTCTCCCCATTAAAAATTGTAGGTGATTGGAAATGTTTTTATTCTTCCCTCACCTAAGGCTAGAGGTCCGGTAGGTGCCTCAACCCTACTTAGTTAGGTAGACATATTAACTGACATGCTAGAACATTTATTTATTTTGTTAATGGCAAGTTTCCTTATAAAAACCTCATACTCTTTGATATCTCTTTTTACCCCAAATATCTAGCCTAATTTACTTGTTACAACTTTCTTTGCCATTGTTAGAATATTCTTGTAACACATACTTTTCTTTGTTTCCCTTTTTGCTGGGTGCCTTCCCAACCACCTAGATGTGGAACAAGGTGATGAATAGGACTTGAAGTTCATAGCTTGGCTTGGACTTAGCTGATGGATGTGTTGCTTGGAGACAATAGTGGAGTAGTCTAGTTCCCTCTACTTAGGTCCTCTTTTTGTATAAAGCATGTACACCCATATTGGGGAAATTTTTATGTACACTTTATTTAAATTGAATATAGTCAAAAAATTTATCTTCCGCTGCTATTTCAATTGGATTTTGTTTACCATTGTTATTAGTAGAGGGTGGTTTATCCCACTCTTTACAACATGGTATCAGAGCCAATGGTAGTCGGATCTTTGACTATTTCAATTTGTCTCCCTAGTTAGAAACCTAGATTTGCATAGTTCCTTTAGGTGACATGGTTACCTTAGATTTGATCTACCTTGATGATAGGTTGGCTTAGGAACCAATAGTTCCACATTAGAACCTTGATGAATAAAATCCTAAAATACTTATAATGAAAATATGCATAACTTAATGTTGTTTAGGTTTGCCTTTAGGCAACTATTAGGGCATGCAGTTGAAGCAAGGGTGTCTAGAAAGGATCAGGGTTTCAGGGGCTGGCAAAATTTTCCTCAGCACCACTAGCTTGGTATACGAGGACTCCCATGCCCATATGATATCGGCCTGGCCTGCGCTGATACGAATTGTCCGAAATAGTTTGCTTTTAGGCAATAGTGACCTTAGACTTCTATGTTGTGTATCTTTGGGAACCCTAAGTTGACTTGTTTGAGGATATATACCCTATATAGTTCCTTATGTCCCTTAGGACTATATGCTTGAATAGTTTATCCGTAGAACCTAGACCTTGGAGTTTGAGTGTTTGGGAAGATATCAGAGTGCGCAGTCGAAGCATGATGGATCTTAATAATGGTTTAGTTAGATTTATCCTTTAACCCTAGTGTAGTAGGTCGAACCCTTTAAGGGGTGGAGTATGGTTAGATGATGATGTTTAAGTGGTTAGATTTCGTGGACGAAATCCTCTTTAGGGGGATGGAACCCTATAACATCTTGATCTATCTTTAGAAACCCTAACTCCATAGATAGGAGGTCAGTATGCTTGGATCCTTGGTCTTGATCAAACAAGTAATAATCGTAACCCTAACATGCTTGTTTATATATTAATGAACACATAATTATCATCTAAGGAATAAATCATATTCTTGAACCCTAATGAATATCCAATGCACATAATATGAATATCAATGCTAATTGTCAATAAACAAGATGTTAATAATGTCATGAACCAATGAACCCTAATGATATGATGAGTAAGGTTATAATGCGTAATTAATGCATGCTAATGATGAATAAGTGAAATATAATGGTCATGTTGACCTAAACCCTAAGTTGTAATATCTAACCCTAATCTATGCATCCTTAATGCCTTTCATGATACATTAATGATGTTAAGAGCCATAATCAATTAACATACTTTGATACACCTAAATGATATATATGATCATCTAATCACATATTAATTAAGTCATCAATATGAATGCATGTTACCTTGTTAACTAATATACATGTGATTAATCACTTAATGTGAATCAAATCATTAATATGACATATGTTCCACCTTGATAATTAAATACATGTAATGGCTTCAATATGAGTATGAAGTGATTGAATTCATATAAACATGCAAAATGAATAATATAAATGAATAAATATGAATAATGATTAATGGTGAAATTAATGTGAGCAATAAATATAATGTGACCTTGTGACAACGTTAATATGAATATAAGTAACTAATGTGACATTAATTGAAATAATTGAATGCTTAACGACAAATTGGATAGAATGTCTTATATTCATGTAAAATAATTTGTTATAATTAATAAAATAGTAATATGAGGATAATGAAGTATAAATCCGAATTATTAAGGACAATGATCAAATATAATAATGAATGTTGAAATAGTTGAGTAACACCTAATTGTGATAAAATCCTTAATAAGATAAATGAGAAATATATATATATATAAATAGTTTAATGGATAATAATGAAATATAACCCTTTTGACAATAAAGTGAATATGACATGACATAATTAAAATAATGATGATAATGTGATATAATTTTAATTAGTCAAAAATGTAAATAAAGTTAAATCTCTTAAAAAGAATATCTTAATAATGGACCCTAGGTGATCCTTGAGAACCCAACCTATGTTGAGCTGTATGTGAAGTTTCTAAACCCTTAGGGGTAGTTGAAGTGTATGTTTTGGTGGAAGTTGTATGGTTGGAGGAACAACCTGAAGTTTTGGTGATGTGAGGTTGCACACTCACCCTTCCCTAATTGCTAGTGATTTCAGGGACGAAATCCTCTTTAAGGGGTGGAGTGCTGTAACATACCGAAATCTGGGCATTTTGCCTTTTGGTCCTCTTTCCATCTTTTTCTTTCATTAATATCCTCTATGTACCTCTTTGTACTCTTTTCTATAAGTTTTGTCCTTCATTTTCGTTCCATTTGTCCTTGGTTTTGATTTAAAAGAAATTAAGATGGTTATTGGATAAATGTTTCCCAAATATTCTTAATACAAGGTTGTATGCACAAATACCTCAGTTAGATTTTAGATAATGGGCCTAAAGTGTAAATTGTACACTAAGCAATAAAAAGAATAAGATATTTCATCCTAGAAGTTTCTAGCACTTCCTAGAATAAGAGAAATAAGAGAAAATCCGAATTTTATATAAAGGAGAAGATAAATGCAATAGTTGGGGATAATATGGAATATTTTGGATAAAAGAAGATAATGAGGAATATATTGTTCCAAAAATCCTAAATAGAAACCCAAGAAGATAATTTGGATAATAAATATATCAATTTCGTTTTCTTGACTTAAAAGTTGTTTAATGGCCAAGTATCATCTAATTTGGATAATAAATAAATATCTTAAAGCCTTTATTACAAGATAATGGGAAATAAGCCAAGAAAGAGAGATAAAATATTTAATGCCTTCAAATTAGAAAAATAACTCCAAATTAATATTCTAAACATAAAAATAAGCCTTTGGGCAAATTTGCATTTAATTTGGTCAATGTTTAATATTTTATTTTATTCAAGAGAGAGAAAATGACTTAAAGACCAAAAATATTAAATATATATTGATAAAAATTAATTAATGTCAAAAACGTGTTCCTAACGTTTATTATTACTTGTAGACCAAGTTTTATATTTTTATAAAGTTTCTAGATGCCACTAATAAATTAAAAAGATAAATAAGTGGTAAAATGTAAATGAATTAAATAAAATAATAAAAGTCTTCAAAAAATTATTAATGACAAATTCGTGTTATATAGGTTAAAATAGACCTTTGGGTGAATTTTGAATCAATTTGGAAAATATTTGATAAGAAGGTGAATTTAGGAGAGAGAAAGTGTGTAAAACATTAAAATCATTATTTAAAATAATAAACAACTTCAACAAATGGAAATACTGCCAAATTCGTATTCAACATACTTAATATGAGTTATGGGTCAAGTTTTATAATTTTTGGATAATCCTAACATCATTAGTAAAGGAGGAAAGAGAAAATAGTAATTGGCTTAATTAAATAATCTAATTTTCTCAAAAGGAAAATATAATTTTATATTCGGATTCCTCACCCCAAAATTAGTAAACCTACCAAATTTAAGTTTATTTGGACTTTATTGTCACCCTTAAATAATTAGAGAAAGGTTTATGCATTAAATGCACCTAATGACCAAAGTTTGGCAAGTTGTATTAAACCATCTCATTTATCTTCTACCTTGGTCGCGCATGAATAGTAATTCCAAAAATTTTAATTTTTCGGATGGCCATATCTCCCTCGTTTCTCAACAAAACTTCGCGAAACAAGTTGCTTTGGATTGCAAATTCGATTCCGCATCTAACTAGCATAAGATCACATGTTTTAATCGAGTATTCGTGAAACGCCTAAAGCTTGCGCCGCCACCCTCTACCTTCACCTACCTAAACCTTGACTTGGGGTTCCTTGCCTATATATATACATAACCCAAGGACCGCCATCACATTAGAAACTCACCCGTACTTTTAATTTCAAGTTCCGTCGACGTTTTGACCCCTAACGGCGGCCGAAGCATCAGAGCTTGCGGCGCCTATATCTCTCTTCTCCATCTACCTTCGGCCAAATCAATGGTACACCCAGGTTTGTCTCTTCTCTAGCTTTCATTTCCATATCTAAGTTTTGATTTTGGTTTAGTATTGCACTTTCGCCCAAAATCGCCGCAAGCAACAGTTTGTTGTCGTCGGCCATGGCTTGGCTTGCGTTGGGGAAGAAGGTCCCTCGCATTTTTACGTTTCTACCCCTGCATTCTCCTCTCTTCTCTTCCTGTGCTCGCGCGGGGGCACTCTAGTCTTTTTGTTTTTGCTTTTGTTTCAAACGCTTTTGCCTACGTGGCACTTCCCGGTTGGCTGATATTGCAAAATTGATATCTTTTTACTCGTTTGTCAAAAAATAGAAATAAAATATGTTTTGGAATCGGGAGAATGAGATCTATCTAACAAAAATATTTTCGTGATTTGATTCTGAGTTTTTCGAATATGTATTTTTCGAGTTGATTTAATTAACTAATAAATATGGAAAATAGCCTAAAAAGTTAATATCTCGAAAATATACAAACCTATATGTTATTTTGATCAGAAAATCCTAACTAAGACAGTAGTGAGGTTTTTAGAATCCAAATCGATCGTTTGTGGAAAAAGTCGATGGTTTTGAGGTTTTAATCCTTTAATGAATATACATATATCTAATACATAAATATGGTGATCATATTAGGGAAAGTGGATCTGATCTCATGTAAAAGTTATGAAAAGTGATTCTAGGATTCTAAAGAATAAGGTATGTGTTTTGTTTGTGCAACTACCTTTTCAGTTGGGAAATCATTAATCCATTACCCATATTTCTTTATGAGGTTAACTTGATCTAAACCCTTGAATCTTAAAACCTAAATTGCTTATTGCCTCAAAAGTAGATGTAGTATTCTCTTGTTTGGGTATTCATACCCCACTGCCATGTTATATATACTTTTACTATCCTTGCCATAAATCTTTTGTTAGCATGAAATTAAATGTTCTATTTAATCTTTAAGTAGTGGTACTTATGTACAACCACCCATAGAGGGCATGTATAAAATCACCCTAGGGGAATGTTTATTATTCCCCCCATTAAAAATTGTAGGTGATTGGAAATGTTTTTATTCTTCCCTCACCTAAGGTTAGAGGTCTGGTAGGTGCCTCAACCCTACTTAGTTAGGTAGACATATTAATTGACATGCTAGAACATTTATTTATTTTGTTAATGGCAAGTTTCCTTATAAAAACCTCATACTCTTTGATATCTCTTTTTACCCCAAATATCTAGCCTAATTTACTTGTTACAACTTTCTTTGCCATTGTTAGAATATTCTTGTAACACATACTTTTCTTTGTTTCCCTTTTTGCTGGGTGCCTTCCCAACCACCCAGATGTGGAACAAGGTGATGAATAGGACTTGAAGATCATAGCTTGGCTTGGACTTAGCTGATGGATGTGTTGCTTGGAGACAATAGTGGAGTAGTCTAGTTCCCTCTACTTAGGTCCTCTTTTTGTATAAAGCCTGTACACCCATGTTGGGGAAATTTTTATGTACACTTTATTTAAATTGAATATAGTCAAAAAATTTATCTTCCGCTGCTATTTCAATTGGATTTTGTTTACCATTGTTATTAGTAGAGGGTGGTTTATCCCACTCTTTACAGGAAGGTTGCCGGGCTCATGTGAAACCCAAACATCCCCTGCATCCTGCACTATGACCAAGTTTATAGGTTATCATGTTACCCTCCTTCAGAATCATAATCCCCTACATCATCCTCTTTTCCACCTTCCTCTGGACTACCTCATGGATGAAACCATATGCCATGGATCCCACTTAGATCCCCAAAGGTAATTGAACAACCTGTCATCATTTATCTCAATATAGCTAACTGGTCCCCCAATATCTCATCATCTTCATAGTCACCACCATGACCCTCTTCCCCACGTCAAAAAAAGAAGAGAATTGGATGTTTTCTCTACAAGCCACCACTATCCTAACAAGATGATTTCTTATCATGGATGCCATCAATCCCACCTTCACTTCTCTTGACCCACTCTCCACACCAAATGCCAAGTCAGCCTTCAAATTGTGTAAATTTGTTGGATTCCATTTGAAGAACTATAGTTGTCTCAATCTCCTCTTTGGCAGCTCAATGCTTTGATCTATATTCTCCTGCCATCTCATATCTTCCACATTTATCTTGAAAGACTTAACCCCACTGGCCCTTCCCACCACCTCCAACACTTTCCTCTAGGCACTCTCCCAATCAACCTTTCTCCCATCATATCTAGATGTACATCTCATCCTCCATATTACCCAAGGTATGACCATAGGAAACACACCTCAACACTAGTCATGGAAAGTATTATCCCTTGATTTGTCCCTGAAAAGCTTCACCACCTACCTCAAGTTTAAACCATTCAGCTTTATCGCCACCATATCCATCATATTAGCTGCTCTTTCCTACATCTCCTCCCTAGATCACACACAATGAGAAGGTGGCCCATCTACTCCAGATTTATCTCCTCCCTAGATCACCCACAATGGGAAGGTGGCCCATATACTCTAGATTTGGGCTACTACAACATTCAAATTTATATACTATCAATATCCTACATATGAGGATGTTATCATCTGTAGGTAGTGCTCAATTCATCACCTTATACATCACGATGGTGACCCTCAGTGTCATCTCATGCGTCCACATCCATTTCTTGTCTTCCATCCCTCCTACATTGCTCCTTAGTAAGTCTCTTATAGATTTCAAAGACAACCTCCCATCAACGTGTGCCCCCAAACAGGCCAGTCGTCTTCCTCTTCCATCACTATGGTACTGTTAGCAACTAGATCCAACCCATCATCATCATCTAGGAGGAATGCCAGAGTCTCCCAGTCCTAATCCCCTCTACCATTCCATAAATCTTTCACAAGGATGTGTTTGTTCACATCTCATTGTCTTCTGATGTGAATGGATAATGGCCCACCACACCACCTATTATACTCGAATGATAGGTTGCCTCTTCTCACCTTCCATCGCATATACCCCACAATTTTTGAGAACATCCCCCACATAATCTGCCACAGTGGCGACACCACTGTCATTAAGATAACCTCCTAGGGATGATCTCTATCATCATTCATTCTCCATTTATGATACTTCAGCTTGTAAAACCTTGTCCAAAGTGATTTCCCTTTGTGGAACTCCCAACAAGCCTTTATAACAAAAGCCTAGTTAGTGATCTTCAGGTCAGGGATCCCCAAAACAACTTCTTCCTTAGGCCTAGCAACCTTCCCCCATGCCAACCATGCTTTTCTCCTACCTCCGTCTTTTGCCTTTTTGTAAGTAATTGGTTAAAACCTTCTCTATCATCTTAATCACCTTCATCGGATCCAATGCTACTACCAAGATATATAACGACATGGAAGCCAACATATGCTTGATTAGAACAACCCTTCAGTCAGTGTATGCTTGATTAGAATAGCCCTTCTCGAAAATAAGAGCAAATTGCTTTTCCAGCCAACCATCTTATTTTTTATCTTCCCTATGATTGGCATGAGATGGTGATACTTGAGCCCATTCCTCCCCAAGTATGCACCGTGATACATGATGACATCCCTTGCATACTGTATGCCCATCATTGTAGTGACATCATTGTTACTCACACGCCTCTCCCCCCCCCCATCATGAAGGAATACTTCCATTTATTCACCATCTATCTTGTGTCTTCCTCATACACATATAGAATCTCTACAAGCCAGCTAAACGACTCATGTTAGTACATGATGATGAAGATGACTTCCTGCTAAGTGAATCAACCACCACATTCACCTTCCCTAGATGGTAGTCTATCATGAAATCATAGTCTTTGATCAACTCCATCCATCATCTCTATCGCATGTTCAGCTCCTGCTTTGAGATGATATACTAAAGGTTCTTGTGGTCAGTGAAGATCTCACACTTCTCTCTATATAGGTAGTGTCTCTAAATATTCAAGGTATAGACCACAACCACAAGCTCTAGATTACATGTTAGGTAGGTCTGCTCATGTTTTGTAAGATATCACAAAGCAAAGAAATCACATTCTTGTCCTACACTAGCACACATCCTAAGCCATTCTTTGATGCATCCAAAAGACGATGTAGCCTTTCATTTGATCTGGAAGAACTAACACCAGTACACTCAACTTTTCCTTCAAAAACTAGAAATAACGCTAATACTTGTCATCCCAAACAAAAGGTACACCTTCCCCATCAACTTGTTTAGGGGTAACACTACAACAATGAAGTTCTTTATGAATCTTTTGTAGTAGCATGCCAATCCTAGGAAACTACAAACCTTTGTCAGCGTCTTAGGATGCTTCCATTCTAACACATACTCAATCTTCTTTGAACCCACATAAACACCCTTAGCTGATATCACATGACCTAGAAAATACACCTTTGTCAACCAGAACTCACACTTGCTGAACTTGGCATACAACTTGTGCTACCTCAACAACGTCAATGCCAGGCATAGATGATGCTCTTGCTATTGACTGTCTCTAGAGTATATCAAGATTTCGTCGATGAACACCACCACAAACTGATCCAGATACGTCCTAAACACTCTGTTCATTAGATCCATGAAAGTTTTTGGCACGTTGGTTAGCCTAAACGGAATAACCACAAAATCATACTGACCATACCTAGTCTGAAAAGCTAACTTGGGTATGTCATCCACCTTGATCTGAAACTGATGGTATATGGAACTCATATCTATCTTTGAGAACACTTCAACACCTCTCAAGTGATCAAACAAATCATCTATCCTTGGCAGCGGGTACTTGTTCTTGATCGTGACCTTGTTCAACTATCGGTGGTCTATGCACAACCTCATAGATCTATCCTTATTCTTGAAAAATAGCATGAGAGCACCCCACATGGAACTTCTTGGCATGGTAAATCCTTTCTCTATCAACTCTTTTAAGAAAATTTGCAACTCATGCATCTTTATCGGTGCCATCCTCTACGGTGACTGCGACTGTGCTCCAGGAACCAAATTGATCTCAAAATCAATCTCTCTAGGAGGAGGAACATTGGGAAACTCTTCAGGGAAAACATCCTCAAATTCTGAGACCACACGCACCTCCTAGATACTAGGACTCCTCACCTTGGTCTCCACAACATGTGCTAAGAAATCCTTACGCCCTGCCTCATCAACCTCTTTGCTGTCATAGCTAACACCAAACACATTGAGAAAATCTTACTCTCACCTTGGAAGATCCACAAAACATCATCATCAGAGAACGTCGCCACCTTGAAACTACAGTCCTAGACCATCCTATACTTTTCCACGGTTGCATATTGAGAAATAAATAACACAAGATGGACACACCTCCCACAACTTAGTGGAACCAACAAGAGGGGTTTCTAACTGAAGACTATTAGATCTATTACAAACAGACAGACAACAACTATCTATCACCTCTCTGGTGATAAAAGAGTGTGTCACACCCGTGTCAACCAAAACAAATACAAAAGAAGAAGTAGACCAATCATAATGAAAAAGTTCCATCTGACCTGTCATGACTCGTGGATTGACCACTCTCTCTGGATGACTCATATAGTAAATCGAGTGATCACATGTTGTTATCCCTGTAAGGAGTGGGATCCCAGAGGGGAACCACTCCCTATTAGAAATAAAAAGGCAACATCCATTGAACCAAACACCACATAAAAAGTTTCAATAAGGGATGAGAACCAATTCATTCAACATGTATGTATCATAACACATTAAGTAGAAGCAGAAGAGAAATTATCTAACTATTACAAAGCTTGATATCTTTATACATCACTACACCACACATGGGTGAGTCAATGGAAAACTATCTTAAACAAATAAGGATCCAACTAAGGGTCATCTAACCACCTCTTTCACGTCTCCCAAAAGCTCAGCTACAAAGGTTGTTTCCCAAGTCCATATTGCTATCATCTCCTTGGTCTAAACCTGGGGTTGGAAGCATACCCCACAAAAAGGAGAAGAAAAGGAAACATCAGCAAAAGCTGGTATATGCATACTAAAAAGGAAATTGAGAAATATATGTCTAAAGGACATCAAATATAAAAGCTTCCCATAGAAGAGTAAGGTACTACCCAAAACAGGCATAAAAGATATGAACATCAATAAAAGAGACAGATAGAAGCGAAGTATAATAATAAGGCATACCTGTGTAACATTGGTGATAAAACCAGAATAATACATCATGTTGGTAGGAAATACACATCTACCATAAATGTGAGGTGAGTAGGAAATGATACACATATACTCAAATGTGGGGTGAGAAAGAAACGATACACATCTGCTCAAGCAGGAATTTTAACATCTGCCCATGTGTATAAGTATGCAAGAATTTTAACATCTGCATTCACATATGTGGGAATTTTAACATCCACATGAAAATCACATTCAACATTATACTAGTAGTCACCACATGATTCATATAAAATAATACGTGAGTATAAAGAAATAAGGATGATGGAAACATCTTTCAAATATAAGGTGGGATCAGAGGATCCATACCATCAAATAATATGCCATATATATACACATCCACTACCATGATGGGAAAAGAAGCACATAACATAAAATAAGTCCAACATTCACCAAGAATATGAAAAAGAGTCCAAGTGAATATCCATGATCACAAGATCAATAATAAATAAGGTAGTTCACATGAACCATGATTTTCAAAAGAAAAGACACATGTGTAGGATAATGTCCATAGGACCAAGAGAAAGAAAATATAAGTGTATTGCTCAACATAGAATAATAAGAGATGCAAACATACCTCTCTACAAAGTCTACTCCAATCCAAGACACTTCTAGATCCAAGTCTAGGCCTCCAAAGAACCTATTAATCATATATGTAAATTTTAGGCCAATTTCACATTAATTATTCAAACCCTAAAAATTACCTTTTTCTTAATGTGTGAATTAGGTTATAAAAACCATTACATATTTTAGTTTACCTTTTTTTGAATCCAAAATATATTTTATTATATTTTTCTGACTTATATATGTTTAGTTATGAATTTTACAAATTATTACTTATTTAGATTAATCCATTAAAATTACTTATTATTAATCATTGGATAGAGGAAATAAAACCAAAACCATTATAAAGCTCTTATTTTTCTGAATTTAATGACTATTTATTTGTAATTTTTGGATAAGAAGATAATTAGTTATGAATTTCCTAAAATTGACCAATCAGATAATTCCACGTAATCGATTTGCATAGAGAGAGGAAAGAAAGAGAGGGGCCCGCGTGACTTGGCCCAATCACAGTCGACCAAGTCACCAGTAAACTCTCATGTGACTTTGATTGAAGGAAAAAGATGGGAGCAGCAAAAAGATGAAAACACCCTCGGCCAAAAAAAACAAAGAAATAAGGGCATGGGAGGGTAGAACAGAGAATTCGCTTGAGGATTTCTTCCCCCTCCACTCGCACACACCATGGCCGCATGGAAGCGGGCTACAGGATGAGAAAATTTGGGCAATTTTGCAAATCATGACCAAGCTTAAAACTAAAGGTACCGGAAGAAAGCCAAGCACAAACCAGATTTGTACATACCTTCAATTTGGCCGAAGAAGCACTATGGAGAGAGAGGGAGGCACCGCAAGGTCAAACCAAAGAACCAAACACCAACAAGCAAAGATGCAAGAGCTTGAGCAATTGATTAAAGGGAATCATCGCACAGGTGCTAGGACAACTTGGGGTACTCATATTTATAGATGAGGGTGAGGGTGAGGCGAGAAGGATTTGGGGCCAAAGAACATGGAGAACGAAATTTCAAGAAACCTAGGATTCTCAATGATAGCTCATGAGTATGGTATGGATTCATGTGGAATTCAATCCTGAATCGAATGGGAGAAAAATTGTGAAAAATGCTCAAGATACGACCGATAAAATCCCTTCGAACTGAGGCCAAATGTTGGGTGTACTGTTCACAGTAATCTGGGCCGTGAAACCCCAGATCCAACAGTCACCAAAAAAATGCCAAATCGGGGAAGGATGTATGGGGTGCGTGACAGAGAACTATAGGCGGAAAAATTATAATTCGATTCTAATTTGACCAAAGTGTTAAAGCAAAATTTCATTATTCTCTCTCTCTTCAATTGAGGATCCAAACGTCATCCAAATTAGGTGAAATTTTGCGCATAGGCTAATCAAGTCATGTAGATTCTGATTATGAAATTAGATTTTCATTTTGAGGACTTTTAATGTGTTAAATAAATCAAATCTTGTTTTCTCTTTCCTCCTTCATTAATGTCATTAGGATTATCCAAATTTGATGAAAATTCACCCACAAGTCATATTTAATGTGTTGGAAACAAATTTTCAATAAATTTTACATGTAAGAGTTATTTGTACAATTATTTAATAATTTGAAGGTTATATACACTTTCTCTCTCCTAATTTCACCTTTTAAGCAAACTTTCTCCAAATCGGATGAAAATTCACCCAAAGGCTATATTTATTATGTAGATTACACATCCAATATTATTTTACTCTTTTGGAGTCATTTATTATTTTATTTGATATTTTGGGGAAAACTTAGATCTTTTCTTTCCTAAATGAATTAAATTAATTATTATCATGTGAATCATGTGAAACTTGACTCTCAAGGCAATTGGGACCCAAGGAACATGATTCTTAACTTAGATTCCACTTTTGGGATTTCTTTTAATGAGTTATGTCATAATTAATATTTAAACCTATTATACCCACATGTATCATCATTAATATTTTTATATATCTAATTATGGTCAAAACTTCACCTAAAGATTTATGTGTGATTATTAAGCTCGAATTATCATGTATTCCCCATGTGACACTTTTTATGTTCCATTATTGGTCTAGATCTAATGTGAGAACATTGGTCTACATTAGGGTGACATATGCATGCATTATCTTATTAGGGTTATTCTAAACCTTGTTTGGCTAAGTCCAAAGTGTAAAACTTCCAGGGTAGGGTCTGAAATCTAGTATGCTACAGTCCCCATCCTCTGCTAGCTTATCCATAGGATCTTGCCTACAGTGCCTGCCTGTGTCCCTACCACCACCTTTGTTGAACTGTTGCTGCTGAGAACCCTATCGACTCTACCCGGTTGTTGTGTCACCTCCTCATCCTTCATAGGGTAAGACCACCTGATATGCCCTATCTATCTACACTTGTAACATATCCTTGAGTCATACTATGGCCTAGACAACCCTGTCACTAGCACTTATGTTGTAATATGAGCTCTAGCTAGTAGAAAACTACAACCTCTACCCTTACTCGGGGACCACTGAGACGACATCGCTGACCTCTGCTCAGAGAAATTTAATTGTTATTATGACTGCGCTGAAGAAAACATTGGCTTCTTAAAGCCACCACACGAATGCCCCTGAAACTAAGCTGACCTCTTCTTAGCATTGGCTTCATACTTCTCAATAGCATACTACTCTATCTGTCTCACCGACTCCATAAAGGTATCAAACCTCTCCCTATTCGCCAAAGCAGATACCATCATCGTCAACTCTGTGCTCAAGCCCTTATTGAACCGTTAGATCCTATCCTTATATGTTTCCTCCATGTGAGAACAAAACCACAATAGCTCCATGAACTTCACCTTGTACTCGTTGATCGACATTGATCCCTAATAGATCTTATCAAACTGTGAAATCTTCTCATAAAGATACATCTCTAGGAAGTATCGGCTCACAAACTCCCGCCAAAAATCCTCTTAACTAATCACCACACCAGGTCTTTTCTCTTCTTCTATGGCCCACCAATGGCCAACAATACCCTTCAATAGGTACACAACGTGCTTCACCTTATCCTCTTCTAGGATATTGAGGATCTTGAAAGCCTTCTCTAGCTCTGTCAGCCACATATCTACATCCACTGGGTCTGCTGTAACCGCATACTCTATCGATCCAATGCATCTCAGACACTCAAAAGTCTTCATAGAACTTTGGGATTCCGCATTGGGGATAAATGCCTTTGCTTGAGGTATGAGCGCTCTATGTGCCTTATGTGAAATCGTGGCCATAAAATGTCCAAACATGGACTGCAATGCATGATTGGCCATGGTTACTGGGTCGAATTGAGGCACTGTGGGCTGCTCTAGCCCCATCTCCAGCACTCTGTCATATCGTGCCTAGCTCCTCGCACCACCTCCTAGCACAACAAAGCTATTCTCAGCATGTTCTTTGTGCTCTCCAGACATATATGCATAAGCATAAGCATAAGATATGATTAGATATGTTGGATGACGCAAGAACATACACAAAACTAGTCATATGTACATGTAGACTCAACGAACCTAGAGCTATGATACCAACCAAACTATGATGCCCCAACGCCACACAAAAGAGATGTACTCAACACAAACGTTTGATCAACATCTAAACATCTTATTACCAGAAAAGTGGATAAATTAAAAGTGATCTCATATTACCATCATGTGCAAAAACATACTACAACAAGGTTCATAGCTTGTATCATATTACCTACCATATCAGATATTTACATCTATTCAGTGGCCATATTCCACAAACTATTATATAAGTTAATGTTCCACATTTACAAGCCATGTATATACATCCAAAGGCATACTGCCAAAACCATGTATCGTTATACATGATCATCTACAAAATGCATCCCTTCTCGAATCTCAGAGTACATGGACGACACTAAGACTCTACTACACAACTAGCAACTATCCAACATTCTGTGTCTAATGATCTTTAAGCTTCTCTTCCTCAACAACACGATCCCTCCCATGTCACTAACAACCACCTAAAAAGGTGTGGTAACCCATGAGGTGAGACCAATGTCCTAGTGAGAGTTATAACTCTCAACCAATCATTATTGAAACACAATGTGATATATTGTCATTGAACAAGATAAGTAGATTCAGATAAATAAAGAATTTAAACTGATTACACATGTAAAGCATGTTAAGTAGCTATAGCATATAAGCATAGAATCATACGTGATTAGAAGGAATATGAAGAACATGTATAAAAATTAGCTTATCTTATCGAATTATATGACAACGAAATTGTTTAAGAAATAAGGCAAGGTTAAACATCCAATGTGAAACATATTTAACCCTAAGCAATTATACTACACCATCATATTACATCTTTTAAGCCTTGAGGAGTTGAGGTATACCACTCACACTCCAACCGTCCACTGCTAAGTCAAGAACAATGCCATATAAGATCTAGGAGAGCCGAACTCCTATGATCTCTTCAGCCCTTAGTCAGTACGAGTCCACCGCAATGACATATAAAGTCCAGCTACAAAAAAGCCTAGCCTGCCTTGGTATATAGGTCACAACACTAGTGAACATGGTATACAAACATGATCATCCGACGTACAATCGTAGTTGTCCTCTATCACATCATATATATACTAAGATATGATTGCAACCATTCTCCTACCGAGGCATGACTGTAGACGTCCTCATAACCATGGGATTAAGATGTAAGGACACATAGTCTCTTGCATCTTGCATACTCAACAATATGCACTTTGAGTTTCCCTTAAGAATACTCATCTCACCATCCAACAAGTCCTGACACTGGAATGGATCTATGGCACATAGAACTACATGATTAGGGTTCCACTTGATTAGTTAAAGCCAAATAGGGTATCTTTTAATTGCATCAATCAAGTTACATACAAACCCTAGAAAAATTCTACAAAGATAAGAGTGGATTGCAACATCAAAAGATAAAAAATGCATACACTATAAACTTGTCCCATCATCACATGGTACTATTTCACTGCCATACATGAGAGCATCACCATTATCACATCATCATGGGATTCCAATCCCTTATCACATCATTAGAGGATATCACCTCAATTAGAGTAATCAAACCCTTGTTCCCTATAAGAACATTATCATCTCTCCATGCCTCAATAAGGCTCATCATCATCACCGCACATGTGATACATAAGCTCAACAAAACTTACATTATGCACCATGATGTTCATAAGATAGCAAAATCAGGGTTACAACTTTAGAAGAAAGAAAACACTTTTTCATCATGCTAACTATTCAAAGAAGCTAAGAAACATCATCATGCACTTGAATTAGGGTTAAGATTCAACAAGGAAAACTGAATTAGGGTTAGGGTTCCACAAGGTAACTAAATTAGGGTTCAAATCAGCAATATATGTAAACCCTAGTTCCTTATCATATCCAACATTCATGGAAGCAAACAATAATCATCATCAACATAAAGTTAACAACACATCATGATCAAGAGACCAAAAATATTCATCCACCGCCGAATATTGGGCAAGGTTGACGACAAGTAAGGAACAAGGGTTCAACCCCTTCAATGACCGCTGAAGTTGACCCATTTTTAGTGACCACTGAACTAGGGTTAATCACCCTCAACGACCACATAGACACCAAGACCAACACAACCACCAAGGTTCAATGTTTCAACAACCATATTTATCATTTCTTTTCAATCAAAACATCAACATCTTAGCAACCCTAAAGACATCAAAAGTCATCAACCACATAGATCATAGCTCAGCAAGCATTAAGAGAGAGAATACCTCATCAAACACAAGATCAAACAAGTTGTTCATCACCATGAAATCAAAAACCACCAAGGTGTAAAATGCATGAAGGAGGTCAGCTCTAAAACCCTATTTTCAACTATCACCATGAGAGAAGATATGACCATGATTTAGACAAAGAAAACTAACATTAGAACATGCATTCAAGGATTAAAACCTCCATCATAAAACAAAATCTCAAGCACAAAATTAGGGTTCATCAAAGGGGAGTTATCTACTCAAGATCACCATGAAACATAAACCCTAGATCAAGAATATAATGTTTCTATTTGTAACCACATTTTTAGAGTAGATCATTTGCATGCAAGGTAAGTATAAGCAATAATCGAGGAGAAAGTTATATAACTCACCTTAGATATGAGGAAACAACCCCAACAGTAAGGAAGCTCCAAGCAGAGAGAAAACCCTAGCTTGATCACCTCCTTCGACCAAGCTAGTTCCACCTCTAAGAAGACACAGAACCTAGGTCAAATGAACTCAGGAAAGAGAAAAACCCTACGTACGATGGCAAGGAAGAGAAATTCTTCAACCTCATGGACAACCATGGGTTCAACCAATAAGAATAAAAAGAAGAGGGTAGGGTAGAGAAAACAAAGATGAAGAGTTAGATTATGTACCAAGATCAAGAAGAAGCAAATAACATCAAACGGTCACCAAGGAAGGGTTGATCCAATCCCTAGATCAACATGCAAGGTGGATTGGGCACTTGAGCTCAACATTCACCACCAAGAACAAGGGACGATCTCTAAGATAAAGAAGAGAGCAAGAGGGTGCAAAGGGTTTAGATGTATGAAAGGAGAGAGTTTTATATAGTCAAGGGTTGGAGAGAGACAAGGGAGGTTACGTGTCATGAAAACACATGTCGTGTGTCCATAAAAACTCACCCATGCAAGAAATACACTTAAACATGCATCATGGGTGATAAAAACAAGAAAAACTAGTGGCTACTTGGTCTGGAAAAACTCAATGACCGATGGAAACCTCAGTGACCAAAGAGGATTGAAACTTCAATGACTACATATACCCAACCCTAGTGTTCTTTGGCATCTGAAGAGGGTCATAGGCTCATTGACCGCCAAGACCATTAGGCACACACCAAACATCATCGACCATAAAGAACATGAAGAAAGGAACAACTGTCGATCACTGAAAACAAGGATCATCAGTCAAAACACACCTCAAGGTCAACCATCCAATTAGGGCATCCAAGAAAACCCTAAAACTCAACATGAGATCTCACCTCACCAAAACAAGGTACAATTGCTGGATCCAGGGCTCTATAGGAGGGGGTAAATAGGGCTTCAAAATTCTCACAAGAATAGTGATACATTCAAATTATATCAATTGAAACCAAATGCTTAAGAACAATTTGAAGTCCTATTAAAGCAAGCATAGCAAAGATGAGAGAGATTCAAACATACATTTGGACAAGGTGGCTAGAGTGGTTCCAGACTCCACACTAGGAGACTATCAATCTACTACCTAGAGAGGTCAACCTATAGGACTTTGCAACCCATGTATACTTATATTCCATCATAAGAGATACAAGGAGACAACTATACATCCAAGGGATTACCTATTGAAGACAAGAGTCTTTCACCTACATAAGGACTTATCCACTTCATCAAGATGTCTTCAACCTTCACCAAGGACTTACCCACACTTGCATCAAGTCTTTGGACTCGAAGGAATTACCCACTCTTCTTGAATCTTTGCCTTTCCCTTCTCCTTCACATGGAGAAGATCTTTACTCCTTCTTCAACCTTAAAGAAGAGTATCGGCTTCACCTTCACTCAGAGAAGCTCACTTCAACCTTTTCTCTTTGAGAAAGGGGATTGGAAAGATGGAAGGAATGAGAGGTTTACAAGATAACATGGAGGTAGATCTCTTACAACATGACCAACTCACTCATAATCACAAAATTCTTTGTAAATGAGAGAGAGAGAAAGGGGCTCAAAGGGTTGTAACACACTCAACTATAACAAGGGCCAAGGATAGCATGAATGAGCAAACTTGGAATGAACTCCAAGGGGTCCTATTTATAGCTAGGGGTGTTCCTTTGAGTGTGGGAACACTTGAGAATGAAAAATAGCCATTTTACAACTTGCAACAGATCTATTTTTATTTCTAACAACTCTCCAACGGTTGGAATCACCTTTTATGTGTTTTCTGTACAATACATTTGGTCGAGTTTCAATAAAGATAACTTGATCGATCCACTAATCAACAATGCTAATTTTCAAACTATCAGTCGAGTTTGTTTTGGGAAACTCAAGCGATGAGTCAAAATCCATTTTGGTCAGTAAATCGGTCAATTGAGTTCTATGAGTGTGCAACTCGACCTATTAACCCATTTGCAAAAATCCATCACTGATCAGTCGAGATTTCAATTTGACTGACAAAGTTGTTGTGATAAAATTTTTAAAATGGTTTTAGAGTGCCAAACGTTGGAATTAAGTGTCCCTGATTTTTTCTCAGCTTAGTTACACGTCATATAATCAATACAAGTGATTACAAAAAAATTCTAAGGTGATTTGGAGTGATTTTCCAAATTGCACACTTGCATTGCGTTTGACTTGAACTTGGATAAGATAAGGCTTGTGTAATTTGATCCTTTTCATGTATCTAAAGCCTAAACTCAGTCTTAAACAAACATATTAGATAAATATGAACTGAATGGTTAAGTCATTATAAAAATATGGACAATGTATAACTCCCAATTTAACATTCTCCCCCTTTTTAACAACGACAAACCATTCCTCAATAATATTGAAAAGGATATGTAAAGTGATACCTTAGCCTTGTAAATTGCAAGGGGATTCATATAGCCTTGTGAATTGCAAGGGGATTCATAATTTTAACAATGTGAATTGCTCCCCCTCAATCTATTCTCACTCTTACCTTCATAGCTAGTCTTTCTACACAAAACAATATAACATATATATTGTGGCATACAACTCATGAAAACATAATTAACTAATGCAGAAGCGTTCATTAAGTAGCAGATTACCAAAAATCACTAAAAATTAAAACCTTTTCATCAAAAGATTCATCAAGTAAAAACTTTCTCACATAGAACAAAAGTAACACATTTACATTCTGTTTTTCAAAAGTACATAACTTGTATCATCTCTTTCTATGAATTACAAGCATCAACTGTCCTGTTAAACTAAACACATGTAGTATAAAATCTCGAGGCACTGAGCCAAAATCTTGAAAGCACTAACTACTACTCTGAGGACCTGAGAGTACAGAGACGACACATAGGACTCTATTTACATCTATACAAGACATAACAGCTAGTGTCTCCACCTAAGACTTCACTGCTGTCCCTGTTGTTGTTGTTGCTGCCCTTCACCTACTGAAGGATTCCTGCCTCCTCGTCCACGTCCACCTAAAAAAATGTGATTCCCATGGGGATGAGACAATTGTAAATTGCCCCAGCGAGAGATATAACTCTCTGCCAGAAACATTATTATTGCATCTTAAGAAGATAAATATACACAAAGGAATTATATTTGTTTGGTAGCAGTTAATTCAATGCCTAACAGATTAGAACATCATTCTTATCAAAAGCAATACAACCATAATTTGATAGAACAACATGTCACTTATCCTTTAAGGAATATAAAGAACATGTATAACATTTATTCACTATAGAATCATCACCACAACATTAACTCTCTTCAGGCTTAGATCATATATCTAATGCCTGGCATTGTCATTAGGGAGTCATGGCCTGTAGCCATACTCTTTTCAAAAAGTGTTGGGATCTTAGTCCCTCAACTCATCAAGTACTTTTCCACTTTTAATAAGTTCATTATCATGATTATAGAATATGGGTATTTGAACCCATAAATCACCATAGAACACTTATTTTCCACTTATTAGGTAACTTCATACCTTCATATCATCTGACCCAGGGACGTTATAATTCTTGCTACACAAAGCATTGCACATAGTTCACAAAGCTCATAAACAATCTAAAATAATGAGCACATCATGTGACACACATGACTTATTAATTGTAAGTTACCTCTCACTAAGAAACAAAGCATATGAAGGCTTATAAGGCCTATAGAACATTTTCAGTATACAGAACATCATAGCTCATACCTGGCTATGCTCATCATCTCAACATATCTGCATGATTAGTGATCATGATACCATTACATATCAGAACTATGCAATACAAGGGTTATCTTATTACATTCATAACCCATTAGTCTATATTTGAGCTTCACATATGATTACTCTGTGTTAGAACTTCACATAGCAATGAATCAATATGGATAACATAAGTATTCAATCATACTTATTTATTCTCATCATTCATCATTGAATGTATTATCAACACACAACATGAATTTCTCTCATCTTTGCGAGAATATGATTACATCATAGTTTATAGGTTTTGATTAACCTTTTCATAAGGCATGTTAGCCTACATTCAACAGTGTGCATTACATCTCAATGTAACCATTGACATGACACATCTCATGTGTCATTCATCCAATTATGCTGGACCTATAACACATCAAGGTATACCAGTATTGGGGTATTGGATGTGATATATATTATATCTTGATATATCACTTCCCTCAACACCTTTATCTTACTTGAGTTCATACACTTAGCTGGTATTAGGGTATTTCCCATCCTAATACTTTATGCACCAGTTCATCACATTTGTCATAACATTAATCACTATTCCACTATTAGGAATAATATTATCCATACTTATAATTTGAGGATCCACATAGCATATTCCATATATTTATGGATTTCACAACACATCACCTAGTGCTAAATCTTCACATAGGATTAGTGGCACTACCCTATATTAGGGTTCCATACACCTTACCCCATTTTAGGGATTAAGGTTTTCTATTCACATTTAAATGGGGTTTCTCTTTCTTCATACCCAAATTAGGGTTAGGGCTCATTGATTAGGGTTTCATGATCTCATTATTATGGATCAACCCTTATCACATAGTTTACTCATAATGAGAGAATTAGGGCTTAATTATATAAGCATTCATCTCTCTCATTCCCTCTCTCATCCTCTTTAGGATATTTACTACACCAAGATTAAACTAGGTCAACTCTTCACTTGAGTACACATAGATAGGGTTAACCTTCACAATCATCATGAGTCTACATCTATAATAATCACATAGCTAATTGACCTTTGATCATATTAGATGTCCAAATGGTCTAATCAATTATATAAGGAATTCAAAAGAATTGACCAATTAAACTTTCAATTCCACAAGGTGATCAATTGGGTTAACCATTGAAATCTTCAATTACATTAAGTATTCAAATAGGTTCACCAAATTGGACCTTCAATTACATAAGATACTCAAATGGATTAACCATGTTGATCTTCACAAAGTTAATTACTTAAACCCTCAATGATCTTGGTTCTCATACATCAATTGGTTGAAAACCATTTGAACAAGTTGTACTTGAAATCAATTAGACAAAGTAGGTATTGAAACCATTTGCACTTTGGGTCTCCAAACAATTTGAGATCATTTGGTCCCAAGCGGTCTTGAGACCGTTTGGCCCCAAACAATCTTGAGACCGTTTGGACTCAAATGGTCTTGAGACCGTTTGGTCCAAACCTCCTCAAAACCGCATGGACCAAAAAGTGTCTCAACCACTTCAATTGTATAAGGATTTCCAATGTTGATCCCCTCAATCAATCTTATACATGTTAGCCAATCATCAATTGAGTTAATTAGGTCAACCTTCAACTGAGGTGACCCTCAATTGACCCTCAATTGATCATCAATTAAGGCTTGAATCAATTGGTTTAGGGTTTGGAATCAATAACCCTTCAACATATTTCAATGTGAGTCGAATTGATTTGAACCCATTGAACCATCATCCAATTTGGACATGACCTGACCTCAAACGGTCTTGGGATCATTTGGATGACCAAAAAACGGTCTTGAGACCGTTTGACCATCACATCATCAAAATCCAAGTCAACCCATTAGGGTTTGGAGCATTGGATTGATCACCAAATCAGCAATTGATTACACTCCAACTTAGTATCTTTGGATCTTCAATTGCTTAACCATACTCAACCCTAGACTTCCAAATGGTCTTGGGTGACCTAAAAACGCTTGAGACCGTTTGGCTCATCCAACCCTTGGATTCTAGTGAAAAATCATTAGGGTTTGAGCTATTGAGTTGATCATCAAATCAACACTTAATTGCAAAGTGA
Source organism: Alisma plantago-aquatica (assembly GCA_963693085.1). Taxonomy (NCBI): domain Eukaryota; kingdom Viridiplantae; phylum Streptophyta; class Magnoliopsida; order Alismatales; family Alismataceae; genus Alisma; species Alisma plantago-aquatica. Next base: position 1,110,956,616 of record OY856410.1, read on the forward strand.
TTTGGTACCTTTAGACCTTCAATTGTTCAACCATACTTAACCCTAGACCTCCAAACGGTTTTGGGTAATCCCCCCCAAATGGTTTTGAAACCGTTTGGGCCAATCAACCCAAAGTATCAACTCATTCAATTGCAAAATCATCACTTAGCCGATTAGGGTTTATACCATATGTTTGAATCTTCAAATACTTAACCATACTCAACCCTGGACCTCCAAACGGTATTGGTTGACCTCCAAACGGTATTGAGACCGTTTGTGTGATTCCCAAACGGTTTTGAAACCGTTTGGGCTAATAAACCCAAAAAGTCAAATCAATCAAGTTGAAAATCAGCAATTAATCCAATTAGGGTTTGCCTAATTGATCAGCCTTCAACTCATGATTCCTTTGGAACTAATCCATAAAATTTGTTGGGTTATCAACCAACATAATTGGGAACAATATTATCAAACGGTAAACCCTTGGTCAACTCTTTCAAATGGTTTTGAAACCGTTTGCTCTCAAACGGTCTCAAACCGTTTGCTCTCAAACGGTTTGGTGAAATCGAATGGGCAAACATGTTGAAACCGTTTGGTCTAGATATTTGGGGAGGTGTGTGCTTGTGATGATGTCATCATCATCAAGCTCCAAACTCACGAAATATACTGTGATTTACATGGAAATTTCATCAATCAACCAAACTTAATTTCAGAATTGTAGAAATGATCACCAATTGATAAGGAATTGATTGCAATAATAAAATTAAGGGTTCAAGTTATAAAACCCGCCTCCAATTGAGCTCCAAAGATCCAAGATCACGTAAAAAATGGTGGATGCAACTCCTTTCACTATTCCAAGTGTCGTCCTCAAGCTTTGAGTGAAAAGAATTGGTTAGAATTGAAGAGGAGGCCGAGATATGAAGAATTCATGCATTGATTTTCGATTTTCACCATGGATTCAAGGTGAAAGGAGGTCAAGAACCTTAACAACAGGTTGAGGGTCGTTCTCCTGGTCCTCCACAGCTCCTTGGTCGTTTTCCAAGCAAGGGAAAAGAAGTGCAAACGAAAAAGCCTTTCATTTTTTCCCTAATTTGAATTAGGGTTTCACTTAGGATTAAATCTTGATTATTTTAATATCAAGATTCTCTCTCCTCCAAATTAATTCAAATGAGGCACCCTTCTCATTTTATTTGCTCTACATGATGCCAAGAAACATTAGGGACCTTATTGAAGTGGTAATTTGCATATTGAACCCTAGGTTTTGGGTAAATTGCACTTTACACCAAAACTAGGTTTTAATGCACAATGATTGCTTTACAAGCTTAATCTTGGTGCCCAAGCTTGTCAAAACCATACCACTACAGAATATTAATTCTTATGATGTCTCAACATCATAGGAACATCATATCATGCAACATTTGAAATTTAACCCCTCAACTTGGGTAATTTGCACTTTAGTCCAAAATAAGCAAACATTGCTTCAACATTGCTCAATCAGGACCAAAATTGAAACATAAGTTTCTCATGAGCCATAATTACTTTTCCCAAGATAAGATTAAGCATTTAATCATCCTTATTAGGCAAAACATCTAGGTTTAACACATAACCCATGTCAGGGATGTTACATATATACTATATGGTCCTTTAGCAAGTCACATGATAAAATATATTAAACAAGAGAAGGATCACATAGGCAAAACAAATCAATATGGTTGAGCTTCAAAACATAGAACTTCTCTTCCCCTTTTGGCATTATCAAAAAGTAAGGGGGGTAGAAGAGAACAAAAATAGGTCTTCTCCAAGCACAACCAAAGATTCAATCCACAAGATAGAACATGCAACCTCATAGCATATAACAAAAAGAGACGAGAGATAAACATGTAATCTATGTCATAACCAAATATGGGAAACATAGCACCAACTCATGAGATATCGTCAACCAAATATTAAGTGTACATATGATTAAGATTACAAACCGGAAAGCATGCCCTAAAAAAACTACAAGCAAAAACGATGAAAATGACATGATGATAGAAATAGTACATCTCAAATAATGTGCCCAGATGTTTTTAGTACAAAATTAGTCTAGAAAGATACATATGATCATCATCTAAAGACTAAAAACTAAAACATCTAAATGTCTAGGTTATCTATGTCCACATTATCATCATCAGCATCATCATCATCAAAAGCTTCAGGCTCGCAGTCATCATCTCCATCTGAAAGTGCAATGGAAATAACAACTTCACCTTCATCACCAGATGCACCAACAAAGCCATCATCGGGGCCATCTAAACCATCTTCTCTATCATCCTCAGATGCTCCCTCATCAACAAAAACAACTTCTTCATCAACTTGGTCTAGCATCTCCTCATCAACAGAAGCATCAAAGCCACAATCGAGCCACATGGCATTCTTCTCAGCCCAAGACATACCAAGGTCATGCAACTCCTAGGCTTGAGGAAAGGTAGGAGCAGAGGTGCCAAGTCATGCAAGAAAGGTAGATATAGGACCAGTAGGGAGAGGTAGCAGACCAGGGGTAGATCCACCAACAGTAAAGGGTGTAGCAACAGAAATAGTAGGTGAAGGGGCTGGGTAGAAGTGATTGTATACATAGGATGCATAATCACCACCTAGGCAGGCCTGGTGGTAGGGTAAGGATGGGCACATGATAATCTCATGGTAGACATGATAATACAGATATCATGATGCATATGCTCCTAAACGTGAAGGTTATATGTATGCTGATGCATCATGTAACCCATGAGGGTTTCATTTGATACATTAAAGGAGGCGCAGGCAGGTCGGGATGGCTGAGGAGGTGGAGGTGCCTGAGTGGAGGTGGAGGCTCCATGTGTGGTTTAAGAAGGGGTAGGCACACTCTTCTAAATTGTGGTTTCACTAATGTAGACTCCTTTTTGAGCAAGTTTGTAATGAAGGCCATGAAAAAGAGACTTGCCAGTGGCAGACTGAAAAAGATCACAAATTAGGGCTGGGTAGGGTGGGTGGGTTCCATGGGTGATCTTATCAAAGCAAGTCATGTGATGGAGAATATATCAAGACACCGCGATATTCTCTACAATTTTAGTTTGGTTTTTCTTTGGATGATATTGCAATTGACTACCAGGGCGAGAATGTGACTATTCAGGTCTAAGGTAGAGGAGGGAAGGGTAGACTTCTTCCTATAGGTAACTAAGGTTTCTTCAAGAATTTATGTATGTCAGGGAGAGTGATATCATATTCCTTGTAGAAGGCCTCAGGGTCTAGGAGGTCAAAATACTCAGGGTAATCTTTCCTCCATGTTTCGGTCACCTCGGTACCTGAGAAAAAGATGTTCAAGGTGTCCTCTAAGACTTGAAATTTCTTCTCGACAATCATGGAAGTAAGAATAGATTGAGTATTTGGCGGGGGTACTAGAGTATCATAATTCCATTGCAAGTTTGCATAGAATTTGTGAACGTATTTGGTGCTTGTGAAGGAATTGTTATAGAATGTGCATTCAACACTCAGGGTAGAGAGGTGGTGGTCGTACAATAGCTCGACAGCCTGATCAATGACCTTTTGTCTACGTGGGCGTGGCTCAAACAAAGAACAAAAAGGGAAGGGGTTCCTAGGAAGGAGCTCCTTGTACCTATTTAGAGCATCATTTGAGACAGAGAAGGTATCATCAAATGGGATAAGGCAAGAGTTAGAGGAGGAGGATGGTGCTCTGGAGGGGGAGGCTCTCTTTCTCCTATTGGAAGCCATGAAGGTGAGATAAGAAGATTGAGAGGTCAAAAACATAGGAAACACCACCAAGAACTGACCAAACACCTAGGGTTGATGTGCAAGAGGTATAGGAAGGTTGATCAAGGGCAGGCTAGGGCTAGGAAGAGGATGGTCGGGGCTAGGGTTGAGGGCTTGAGGGAGTTGGAGAGTGAATCAGTCAATTTTTCTCTAGTTGAGAGGGAGAAATGTAAACTAAACCACACTTAAGTTTGCTCCATCCCAGCCATCATTTGAGTTCTATGAGATGGATATTTGACCAAATGGCTTTTTACAAAAGCCCTCAGCCATCGATCGATCGAGTTTCCAACTCGACCGATGGTCAACCTGAACCATCATTAGAAATTTTAATTTTTAACCGTTTGAGTGCTAATTAAATTTATTTTTCTAGTCCATTGTGCATTTTAAATATAGGCACATATAACTCATCATTGGGTACTATTTAGTGATAAAACAAGTGTTTGCAAAAAAACCCAAAAATAAGCAAAAAAGGCAAAAGAGCATGAAAATTTGGCACATAAGCAAGCAAGGGTAATCAAGACATGAAAAAAACATATAGGATAGATAACAACTAACTAGAGGGCATATCAGATTCATCCAAAGCAGTTATGAGAAGTTTAGATCTAATAAAATTAAATTTCTCTCTAGCTAGAGGTTTAGTGAAAATGTCTGCCAACTGATTTTCTGTGTCCACATGCGTGATATAAATATCCTTCTTGGCAATGTGATCATGAAGAAAATGATGAATAACGACTATATGTTTGGCTCTACTATGCAATATAGGATTGTAAGATAAATTTATTGTGCTAGTATTATCACAATAGACAGGAGAAGCATCAAAATAAATGTTAAAGTCTTGGAGCATTTGCTTCATCCATAGGACATGGGGACAACAACTTCTGACTGCAATGTATTCAGCCTCGATAGTTTATATAGCCATTGTGCTCTGTTTCTTGGAGAACCAAGACACCAAACATGGTCCTAGGAGGAATAAAGTGCCATTTGTGCACTTTCTATCAATCAAGTATCCAGTGTAATCCACATCACCATAAGATGTAAGAGTAAAGTCCCTTGACTTGGGATGTCATAGTATAAAATTTTGAGTTTTGGCTAGGTACCTTAAATCCTCTTAACAACTATAAGATTGATTTCTTGGGATTTATTAAAAGCAAGCACACAAGACAACACTAAACATTATGTCAGGTCTAGAGGCAGTTAAATAAAGTAAACTTCCAATCATACCTCTACAGAGCTTCTCATCCACTTTCTCACCTTCTTCATCTTTATGAAGTTTGGTGATGTTTGACATGGGGGTATCCATCAGCTTGGTGTTCTCCATCCCAAAGCACTTTAATAGCTCACTTGTGTACTTGCCTTGGTTGATGAAGTTCCAATATTTATTTTTCTTGATTTAAAAGACAAGGACGAATGTAAGCTCACCCATCATGCTCATCTCAAACTCACTCTACATAAAATCACTAAACTCCTTGCAAAGATCAAGATTAGTTATGTAAAAAATGATATCATCAGCATAAATTTGAATGATAAGAAAATTGTTAAAAGTGTGTTTAAGAAACAAGGTAGAGTCTACCTTGCCCATAATCTAACAAAAAGTTCTTTAACTTCTCATACCAAGCTCTAGGTGCTTGTTTGAGTCCATAGAGAGATTTTTGCAATAGATAAACATGGTTAGGTAAACTATCATGTTTAAAGCCCGGAGATTGTGCAACATATACTTCCTCCTCAACTGTACCATTTAAAAATGCACTTTTAACATCCATTTGATAAAGAAGAAAGTTCTTATAACTAGTAAAAGCAAGCAACGTATGAATGGACTTAAGTCTAGCTACAGGTGCATATGTTTCATCAAAATCTATACATTTCTGCTAATTGTATCCTTGAGCCACTAACCTTACTTTGTTTCTTACCACCTTTTCGCTTTCATCTAGCTTGTTGCGGTAGACCCACTTGGTGCCAATGATCTTTCTATCTGATGGTCTTGGCACTAGGGTCTACACTTTGTGCTTCTAAAATTACTCTAATTCTTCTTGCATGGCTAGGATCCATTCATCATTCCCAAGAGCTTCTTTGACGTTCTTTGGCTCGAGTTGTGAGATGAAGATGTTGTTGGCTTGTTCTTTGTTGAAGGCATCCCCCTTCTCCACTCTTTCAGAAGGGTCACCTAGAATCATCTCTTTTGGATGATTCTTTGCAAAGCGGGGAGTTAGATCCTTCTTTTCTTCATCTTTCTCTTATTCTTGAGTGATCACCTCTTTTCCCTTTTGGGTGATGTTGAGTTCTTTTAGGATAGGAATCACTTAACCTGCAACATCATCATTTGGAACAATACCCTTAGAAATATAGGGGTTAGTCTCAATAAACTTGAACATTAATAGATTCCTCTACTTTAGCAAGATCAACATTAAACACTCTATAAGCCTCGCTGATAGTGCTATAGCCAAGAAAGAAAGCCTTGTATGATTTCAGATAAAACTTGTTGAGAGAATATTTCATGTTCAAAACAAAACAAGGAAATATGAAAACATGAAAGCACTCGATAGAAGGCTTCCTATCACGCCATAGCTCATAGGGGGTTTTCTTCAAAGAAGGATGTATGAAAACCCAGTTTTGCACAAAACATGAGGTACTAATAGCTTCAGCCCAAAACTTCTTTGGAGTGTCATACTCTAAAAGCATGGTCCCAACCTTTTCCTGTAGTGACCTATTATTCCTCTCTATAACCCCATTTTGTTGAGGTGTTCGAGGTGAAGAGAAGTTATGTGCATATCCAGATTCTTCACAAAAGCGTTCAAAAAGATCATTTTCAAACTCTCCCCCATGATCACTACAGATGGAAACAATCCGACAAGAATTTTCATTCTCAACTTGTTTACAAAAACTAGAGAAAACATCAAGTGTATCACTCTTGGAAATGAGAAAGAAGGTCCAAGTATATCGAGAGAAATCATCAACAATAACAAGACAATACTTGGAATTACGAAGCAATTGAGTTTTCATAGGTCCAAATAGATCAATATGTATAAGTTCAAGATCTCTCTTGGTACTAAGGACTCTTTTGGATTTGAAGGAGTACTTCGTTTGCTTTCCTTGGGTACAAGGTTGGCATTCCTCATCCTTTTCAAATCCGATTTGGGAAGTCCCTTGACCAAGTCCTTTTCGGTCAACTTCTTCAATTGATGCATATTTACATGACCAAGCTGATGATGCCAAAGAGAAATATCATTCAAATTGACTACTAGGCATCTACCAACAATAGGCTTAATAGAGTCAAGAACAATTACATAAAGATTATCATTTCTAGTTCCCGTATATATGACATGATAAGTGAGGGAATCTAGAATCAAGCCTTCAAAAGAAGTAAATAGCATAGGGTAACCATTGTAACACAATTGACTTACACTTATTAAATTGTGATGTAGGCCATACACAAAAAGGACATTCTTAATACACAAGGATTCACCTACATCACCCTCACCTTTTACCTTACCTTTCTTCTTGACATATAAGAAACATCATTACTAGGCTAAATAGGTCTAGAAAGTAAATCATTAACTTGACCAAGCAACCTAGCATTTTTATATTTAAGCAATTGAATTTCTTTGATATAAAAATCCCTCTCATATCTATGAGCATCAACAATAAGCTTGAGTTCAACATTCTCAATTTTAAATATTTCAAGCTCGTTTAGGCACTTTTGGTTATCTTCCTTAAGAGACTTAGTGTTCTTAAGATAGGACCATTCTATACCTCAACTCCATTGTATTGGAGCTCAAGATAAAGAAATTGGCCTTACAAGTTATCAATGCTCTCAAGATGAATTTTCTCATTTTTCTCAAGAATCTCAAGTTTAGCATACAAGTCATCAATGATTTTTCCTAAACTCTTCTTTTTAGATTTACATTTAGAATAAGAAGAATGGATAGAAACAAGAATATCAATAAGAGTTTCTTTAGCTAACTCATGCAAGCTTACCTCACTTACATCACCAATATCTTTACTTGTAGACGCCATGAGTGCAAGGTGGCACTCTCCATCTTCATCGAAGCTTCATCCACTAGAGGATGATGCTTTCTAAGATGCACGAGCTGCATTTTTGTGTCTCCTGTCCTTGTTATTATTATGACTGTATTTGAGATTAATCAGTAAGTTAGGATTTATGTGGATGATTACATGCTTTACTAGATTGATAATTACTTAAACATGATTAATGATGATATCTCAATCATGATATGTTAAACCTAATGAGAACCCCAAGTATGTTATCTCTTTGTATAATTAGGGTTTGAGAAAATATAAACCCTAGTCGGTTGAAATTAGGTTGTTCACCAAATAGGCTCATATTGGGGAGAATGAGAGAGGTATGCAAAGGAGAATGAAAACAATAGTTGAAGGATAGGATGCACAGTTGTGGTGTGTCGTTGGTGGCACAGGCATTCTAGGCCACACGGCCGTTTTGAAAGAATTGAACTATTGACCAACTTTTATACTCAAATATGATGAAATCAATGCACCATGGCTGTGGTAGGCAGCACAACCATGCTGGGTCCATCTTAGCACGGTCGTGGCAGCTAGCATGGTCGTTCTGGGGCATTTCCTTTTCAACTGGTATTTCTGCAGATTTTTAGATAGCAGTGGAATGTTATATTATTAATTATTTAATGGTAGCTCAGAATGATCTAAAACTTTAACTAAAGCTTTATAACTCAATTACAAACAACATGATAATTTTTTGGAGAAGGTTTGATCTATGAAATATACGAATTACAATAACTTTTTTATGACAGAAAAATATGCTGAAATAAGAAAAGTTTAGTGAGGGGTCAATGTGCAATTCACCCAAGCTTTTTAATTGTTCTTTGTGGTCAACCTAACACACTTGGAACTCTCATAATTCGCAATTCATTCTAGAGAAATGAAATTCTAGATAGAGAGGGAGAGTTAGGGTTTGAGAGGAGGAAGTGGTGGAATTGCTGATCTAGGGTTTCTCTATCCGAGATATGATGAAATCAAGTATGTTTAGCTTCTTTGCATAGACTTTAATGGTGAATCTTATATCACATGTCAAGATTTTGTCCCTCCTCTAATTTTATCCAAAATGGTATCAAAACTTCCCCTTTTCTCACTCTTTCCTCATAATCCCTCATTTCTAGGGTTTCCGAGTTGAAAGGAAGAAGAATCGGGTGAATTGCTAGGGATTTGATATGAGATTGAGATTTTTAGGGATGAGCTGCATTTTTAAGGCGTTTTCACACCTTAGGGTGAGTGGGAACTTCCTTTAAATAGTATATTGTATGAAAATTGGTTAAATCATCCATAATCTTTAATTGCTTAGTATGCGACTATAAACCCTGAATTGTATGTTTGATCTAAGTTGTTGCAAAATGACATGAAATGGAATATTCCACTGTTTGGATGAATTTCAGATGATAAAATCATATTATAAACATATACAATACATCCTAATGATAATTACCTAAGTATTTATAGAGGTTATAAGAGTAAACTGAAATATAGGGAATTTGTCTATGACTGAAATTGCTGTATAATTAAATAGAGAAATTTGTTTATCTGGATTCCCTTGGTTATGAATGATTGTTTATATGAATTCATAGTACATATATGTCAGATACTATCTTGGATTTCATTTAAGGTGAACAATGTTTGTTTGATATCTCAATAAAGAGGGTGAAACCCTAGATACGAGGAAATTAGATATTTGCAAATAGATATCATGAAATCCATTTGAATAGATTTTCTTGACATGAAAGACTTTATTTATTCAATTTTATTATTGATGCATGTTATCTTAGTGAATGGCATGGAAACCCAAATTCAGCTCAGTTCCAAGGTTTCATACATATATAGATTTTATATGATTTGTTGATAGTAGTCTTTATTCAGTGAATGTTTATATCGCATGAAATCCTTATGAGAGCCATGTGATAAGTGAATGAGGTAAATGAAACCCTAAGGGTAGGGTGTTCAATGAATCAAGTATTGTGATATCAATGTTCTCAGTATGAGATGTGGTAATGCTTAATAGTTCAGATGTAGTAAATGTTATCAGATGGTCTATGAAATGACTGGTTTATAGAGCTAAACTAAGATATCTAATGTGATGATTGAATTGTGAATGTAAAGAGTGAATTAGAAATGTAGATGCCCTGAAAACTGTAGATTCCCTATGAGAGGTCTGTGCCATAGGGATGAAATGACCTAACCCTGGTAGTGTCCAGTATACGGGGGTTGGTGATGAATGCATATTCATCATAATATTCAATCACCATCTTGGGCTCATTTTGATTCAATCCATCTGATTTCTTCCCCTAACTATCACAATATGCAAAGTTACTTAATTAATGCAATTAACAAGATTATTAACTGAGTTTATATCAATTTTATGCAGGTCATGATAAGGTTGTGCCATCACGTGGCACCCACATCCTTTTAACAATAATCCACCCTCAACATAATCATCACTACCCCTTACTTCATTTCATCTTTATCTCCATCAACCATCATCCAAATCAAACCCTAATGAGTGGGACCCACCTTTCTCAACCCTAGATCTACCTTCACTCATCCTTGGTCTTGACCAATGGGTTTTTACCAAATGATCTTGATCAAACGGTTTCATCCATTCGATCTCATCCATACGGTTTCATTCTTTCGGTTTGGACATCTCTCGGTCCTAGCTATTCATCCAAGCGGTCTTGATCCATTCGGTTTCACCTCATTCAATCTCGAGCTTCCCTTCACCACACGATCACAGATCAACAACCCCCATCCATCCGACCACACAATCTTAGCCATCCTTTGCCTAAATGGTTTCATACTTTTTCCCTTCCATACAGTCTCAAGACCGTATGGGCAGCCTCATCTCAAGATCGTATGGGCATCATCGTACCAAGACTGGTTGCCACCATCGTGCTTTCACCAACAGAACCTCCGATTGGTCTTCTACACCTACAACAACCAGCCACGATGCCCTCGTCCTCCGCCTCTACCTACAACCCTTATTGTCCACCTCTCCATCACGCCTCCTACATGGTCTCAAGACCGGTTGGCCACAACACAGTCTCAAGACCGTTCAGCCAATAGAGACTGATAGTAGCAGACTGTTTGAATGTCTGCAAATCCTAAACTCACAACACCGCATCCACTCTCCACCTCCGCCAGCATCGCATAGCACCTGCACCCTCGGCCACCGATCCATGAAACTGTATGGATGAAGAGAACCTAATCACAAGACCGATCAGGGATGACCGCTTGAAGTCAGGAAGGTCCAAAACCATTTGGCTGCGATCAGTCCTCGAGACCATTAAGCCAAGCAGAGACCACAAGATTGAGAGAGTATGAACGATTGCCACAGACCAAGCAAACCGTTTGGAGCCGCTGATCCCAAGATCGGTTGCTTTCCTAAAGTGAAAGACCAATAGAATCCTATTGGTTTCCTAGTACCGGTTAGGGTAGCAAACTGCAAAGGCAGAGATCATAATCCCAAGACCGATCAGATGCAAGGACCAGTTGGAAACTAGTGAAGACTACATAAACGTGCTATCTTCCAAACTGTTTGGATAGAAGACCATTTGGATGCAAACTCTTAATCAAATCCAAACCGTTTGGATGATCAGCTCCAGACCGGTTGGATATCATAGGACCAAAGACCGTATGGATCCATATCCAAGACCGTTTGGACATACATACTAAATGGTTTGGGAAAAAGTTACCAAACCATTTGGATCAAACCGAGAGGAGGACTCACACCAAAAACATGAGGACCAGACCCAAGCCTATAAATAGGACTAGTAGGGTCCTCATTTGGGCATCGGATCAGGGACGCCGTCAGGCTACCCGAACATAGGATTCGATCCAAATCCGTCATCCACACTAATGTCACTTCACCTGCTGCGATCGAGGAGATCAAGAAGAGAAGGAAGGAGGAGTGAGAAAGACTGCCCGATATGTCTTGGCATCCCTCGTTCCTCATCCAGATCTGCTCTGACATGACGTAGAAGACCTCATCATCTTCACGGAGATGCGACTACCTTCTGCATCATGTTCGTGGCGGAATCTTCCTCTCTCTTATTCTTATTGTTTCTCACATCATGAGTGAGTACTTCATTTTTGCTGGGGTGTGGGGACTAGCCCCACTGCCCATGCAAGCATGTCCTTTTGTTAAACATTTCATGGCAATGTATATAACTTTTCACTTCGTTGTTAATCATTAATGTTTGTAGTTTGATTACCTACTTGTTTTCATCTTGTTCTTCCCTATATTTTGAGAACTTCTTTATGTAGGGTAGAATGTTGATTAACGAGGTTGACTCCCAAACTAGAAATAAAATGGGATTCCTTGAGGTTGTAAGTATGTGATCCGTGAGGGGACGAGCAATCTAGCCTATGGTGACGCTTCTATGTGCCTAACGCCTGTATAGGGGCCCCACCACCTTAGTTGGATTTTGTATCTTCCTTGTTAATCGTCGATGTTTGCTTGTAGATTAATTGACTACTTGCTTAACATTTAGCACGGTTGACTCCCAAACTAGAAATAGAATGGGATTCCTTGAAGTCGTAAGTGTATGATCCATGAGGGGATGATCCATCTAGCCTACGGTGATGCTTCTGTATGCCTAACGCCTGTACAGGGGGACCACAACTTATGTTGGATTTATATATCTTCGAAGCCATAAGTGAGTGATCTGGATGGTGACTAGACATCTAATACATATAGTGATGCTTATGCAAGCCTAACGCCCATATGGGGGGTTTTACAGCAGATGGTTATATCTTTCCTGGATGTTTGATGTTTGGATGTGTTTGCATGTGTAGTGGTGGTGAAACCCGGGACCATCCCAGTGATTCCATACCATTAATATAGATCCAACTTTAATTCTTCTATTTCCTTTCTTGCAATTAGTTTAATTAACCTCAAATCAACCAATTGTTCAAAATATTAGTCTTACTTGAGCTAGATTCGACTAACGACAATTCTTTAAAACATTGTCTCTTGGGATTCGATCCTCAACTATACTATGATAAGACCCGTCTGCTTGCGAGTGGTATTATTGCACAAGGTTTTGGTAAAAGCTCATGGATTTCAACCCCGAGTGATTTTATTAGTGCAATAAATATACCACGTTAAATTCTGGCGTCGTTGTCGGGGACAACAAAATCAGTTAGTCAAATCTAGTTCTTTTAAGGATAATCTAGGTTTTTGTTTCTCTTTTGATACAATTGATTATCTACTTGAATTTCACTCTACTCCATCAATCTTACTTCAGATCTTTTCAATTTCAGAAACCACTAAAGACTAGTGAATGCACCGTTTGAATAGCCCCAGACTCTCTGCTAGCTTTGATCCAGAGATAGACACGACCTTTCATCATCAAAATAGAGAGAATCAAGCAATAATGGCTCAAGAGGAGGAAATAGCTTGAAGGGTATCTCAAGCCCTTAATGCACAAAGAAAAAGGCTCGTGCAAGAAGGTAGAGCTGCGGTTCAAGAAGAAATCCTAGCAGCACAAGCAGTAGCACAAGCAGTAGAACTACAAAAGGATCTTAGGGAGTTCTCAATCCCTAAAGCTTCTGATGTTCATCACATAGTTCCACCTCCTCCCATCAATGCTCCCAACTTTGAGATACGAGCATATTGGATTACCTTACTTCAAAACAACCCATTCTATGGTAAACAAGGAGAAGACAGTCAAGAACATCTTCTGAGGTTCATTGATCTATGTGCCATGACAAAGCAAAATGGTGTGTTTGACGATGCCATTAGACTCTGTCTTTTTAAGTATTCGCTTGTTGATAGAGCTATAAGTTGGTACAACTCCCTGCAATGTGAACCCATCACTACTTGAGAACAACTACAAAATGTTTTTTTGGAAAAATTCTACCATCCTTCTCTCACCTATGAAATTAGGGGTCGAATAACAATGTTCACTCAAGCCCCTGGAGAAACCCTTGCTGAAGCATGGGAAAGATATAAAGATCTTCTACGCAAGTGTCCACATCATGGAATCCCTAAGAACCAGCTTATTGAAATCTTCTATAGGGGTGTGGACGATGACATCAAGAGGTTTTTAGACTTCTCATCCGGAGGAAACTTCATGCGTTAGAGTTATGACAGCGCATGGAGGGTTGTCACCCTTGGAGCTAAAAATCAAGCTAATTGGGGTAGGTCTATAGGTAAGGGAGTATTGAAGGTAGCTATGGCTGAAGTTATTCTAGAATATAAGTCTATCGCTGAGACCCTCAAACTCTTACTTGCCAAGAAATACCATATCAAATCATCCCTTGCTGCTTTTGGAAGAGGACGTTCACCACCTCAACAACAAGAACATATCAAGTCAGCTTCATTGTTCTGTGAAGCATGTAAAGGTACCGATCATTCCACTTTAGCATGCAATGTTCTATATGATGTGGTTCTAAGCAATGTTTATGGACAAGGAGAAAATGGTCAAATGAAAAATCTTAATGCTGTCAACACCTTTCCTGGTTAAGGATACTACAATCCAAGTCAAAATAGGAACCATCCTAGTTTTCAATATGGAAATCCTTCAGGAGCGGAACACTCACGACAACTTGGTTCAAACAATCAACAACGTGGCCCACTAGGATTCCAGTATAATCAACAACAAAATTTTGGGAATCAAGGAAGATTTAGGGACAACTTTCAGAACAAGAACTATAAAAATTACTAGAACAACTCTCAGTTCCAGAACCTCAACAAAGCCCCTTACCAGAACCAACAACAAGGGAAACAAGCCGATCCCATCTCTTCGGATGACAAACTAACAACCATTGAGAAGATGTTGCTGTAACGCCTGGGCCCACTGCCCATGGCTCTAGTAGAGTTTCAGGAATGACGACTGGCCCCACAAACCACCACTAGCCTTAACTGCGCACTTTGTCCACACTGACGCGCAAGCCAGGATCAACTTCCCGACTGGTCACCCATCCTAGTACTACTCCAAGCTGAGCACGCTTAACTATGGAGTTCTTTAGTGATGGGCTCCCGGAAAAGGAGGTGCACCTTGGTGATATGGGTAGTCCAATCATTCCTTTTAAGATCAACTTATCCAAGGCCTCAAATCCTGGGATGTTACAATCTCCCCCACTTAGACTCTTGATGTCCTCATCAAGGCTCAACTATAAGGCCTCATAATCTCTTCCCCATTTCAGTGCAGGCCCACAATGACCCATGGACACCCAGCTCCCGATCACGGAATACCAGCGCAAGGGTGGCTACGTCAACCGTGGACAGCCCTTTCCTACATGCCTAGACCGCATGGCTCAGGACTGGCATGTCATGCCCATGTGGGCCCCACCTACTGGAGGGGTTATGGCTCTGATACCATTTGTAACGCCTGGGCCCACTGGCCATGGCTCTAGTAGAGTTTCAGGAATGACGACTGGCCTCACAAACCACCACTAGCCTTAACTGCACGCTTTTTGTCCACTCACACACAAGCCAGGATCAACTTCCCAACTGGTCACCCATCCTAGTACTACTCCAAGCTGAGCACGCTTAACTATGGAGTTCTTTAAAGACGGGCTTCCAGAAAAGGAGGTGCACCTTGGTGATATGGGTAGTCCAATCATTCCTTATGAGATCTTTTTATCCGAGGCCTCAAATCCTGGGATGTTACAATCTCCCCCACTTAGACTCTTGACGTCCTCGTCAAGGCTCAACTATATGGCCTCATAATTTGACCCCATTTCAGTGCAGACCCACAATGGCCCATGGACACCTAGCTCCCGTCCACGGCTACCAGCGCAAGGGCGGCTCCATCTCGTCTCTACGGATAGCCCTTTCCAACTTGCCTGGACCGCACGGCTCAAGACTGGCATGCCACATGCCCATGTGGGCCCCACCTACTAGAGGGGTTATGGCTCTGATACCATTTGTATTGCCCGGGCCCACTGCCCAAGGCTCTAGTAGAGTTTCAGGAATGACGAATGGCCCCACAGACCACCACTAGCCTTAACTGCACGCTTTTTGTCCACTCACGCACAAGCCAGGATCAACTTTCCGACTGGTCACCCATCCTAGTACTACTCCAAGCTGAGCACACTTAACTATGGAGTTCTTTAGAGATGGGCTCCCAGAAAAGGAGGTGCACCTTGGTGATATGGGTAGTCCAATCATTCCTTATGAGATCTTTTTATCCGAGGCCTCAAATCCTGGGATGTTACAGTTGCAGTCACAACAGACTATGATAGCTAACCAGCAAGCTCATCAGAAGGCTATTGAATCTCAACTAGCTCAACTTGCAGCTAGCATGAAGCCACCTGCTGGAGCTTTGCTAGCCAACCACAAAATACTCCTAAGCACCCTGAGCAACTGAAGGTTGTTACCACCAGGTCCAGAAAAGACTATTCTGATCCTCTTGTTAAGACATCTTTGGTTATTATAGACAAGGGCAACTCCGTCATTGAACAAGACTCTACCACACCTGAGTCTCAACCAAAAGAAACAACTACTGCTGATAAGACAGACAAGCAAAGTTCTGAGAAATCAACTATTGCAGAAACAGAAACACCAGAACTAGATGTTTCTGTGTACAAGCCTCGTATACCTTTCCCAGCTCGTTTGAGGCAGACCAAGCTTGAAACTCATTTCAATAAGTTCAAGGAATCCATGAAAAAGCTTCATGTTGATATACCTTTTCTAGATGCACTAGCTGAGATACCAACCTGGACAAAGTACTTGAAGTCACTTCTCACTAGGAAATATATAATTGAAGAATATGAAATGGTCAAGTTAGAAACAAATAATTCAGACATCATCCAGAGTAAGATGCCCAAGAAGTAGAAAGATCCAAGATCTTGTGGGATTTCTTGCCATATCGGTGATTCTTCATGTAAGAAAGGATTGGCCGATCTTGGCGCCAGTATCTCCATCATGCCACTTAGCCTTTGCAAAAGGCTAGGGTTTGCTGAACTGCTCCCAACCGGCATGACCATACAACTTGCAGATAACACTGGGACTCTACCCTTAGGAATTATTGAGGATGTCCATATCAAGGTTGGAAAAGATTCTTATGTCCCTTATGATTTTGTCATCATGGATATAAAGGAAGATACTAGATACCCTATCATATTTGGATGACCGTTCCTTGCCACTGCAAGAGCCCTAATTGATGTTGAAGCAGGAACCTTGTTGCTCAGACTAGGAAAAGAAACCCTCAAGTTTAAAGTTTTTTAAAGTATGAGAAGACCGAGTATGCAAGAAGAAGTTTACTTAATTGAATGCATAGAGAAGATGTCACTCCTCACAGAAGAGGATTATGAACAAGATGACCCTTTAGGAGTGTCTCTAACTAATCCAAATGCTGCTAGTTTAGTTGACGAACAAGTCAAAAGTTGTGTTCTCGACCTTGACATTGCTGAAGAAGATCCCGAAGCCAAAAGTGAAGAACTCAAAGTTGTGGAAGTTACTGAAGAAACATGTGAGAAACTACAAGATCCTAAAATGAAACCCCTTCCCGAAGGATTGAAATACATGTTTTTAGATGAACTCAAGGTCTGCCCAGTCATTATAAATTCAGATGTATCAGCGGAATAAGAAGATAAACTCTTGACAGTATTAAAAGAAAGAAGAAAAGCAATAGGGTATAAGATGAATGATCTCACTGGGGTCAGTCAAGCTCTGTGTATGCACAAAATCCCCATGATGGAAGATCACAACCCAATAGTTGAACACCAAAGGAAGCTTAATCCGAATATGAAAGAGGTTGTCCGCCTTGAAGTTATAAAGTTGCTCAAGATAGGAATTATCTTTCCGATCTTTGATTCACCATGGGTAAGTCCTGTGCATGTGGTCCTGAAGAAAGGTGGAACTACCATAATGAGCAATGAAGACAATGAACCCATCCCCACTCAAATAGTCAGTGGGCGGAGGATGTGTATTGACTATAGGAAATTGAACAAGGCAACTCGAAAGGATCATTTCCCAATGCCTTTCCTTGATCAAGTCTTAGAACGATTAGCTCACCAAGAGTATTTTTGCTATCTCGATGGTTACTTGGGATTCTATCAAATACCTATACATCCAGATGACCAAGAGAAAACAACTTTTACATGCCCTTTTGGAATATATGCCTTTAGAAGGATGATGTTCGACCTTTACAATGCGCCTGCAACCTTCCAACGCTGCATGTCAGCTATATTCGCTGGTCTCACTGAAACTATCATGGAAGTTTTTATGGACTATTTTTCTGTATATGGAGATTCGTATGACTCATGCTTGAAACATCTCTCCCTTGTCCTCAAATGGTGTGAAGAAGCACATCTTGTATTGAATTGGGAGAAGTGTCACTTTATGGTGAAGGAAGGCATTGTCCTTGGTCATAGAGTCAGCAATCAAGGAATCAAGGTGGATAGAGAAAAAATTGAAGTGATTTCCAAACTCTCTATCCTGACAAATGTAAGAGAAGTTCGTGCATTCCTAGGTTATGCAGGTTTTTACACACGATTCATAAAGGATTTCTCTACGATAACCAAGCCGATGACAAATTTGTTGCTAAAGGACGATGAGTTCCATTTTGATGAAGAGTGTGTTAAGAGTTTCAATAGTCTAAAGCATGCTCTTGCAACAACACCCATCATTAGAGCTCCCGATTGGGATCACCCATTTGAAATTATGTGTGATGCCAGTGATTATGCTATGAGTGTTGTTCTAGGACAATGTATAGAGAAGACACATTATGTGATCTACTACGCATCGAAGACCCTCGATGAAGCTCAGAGGAATTATGCAACTACTAAGAAATAACTTCTTACAGTTGTATATGCCTTTGACAAGTTCAGATCCTACCTCATAGGTTCAAAAGTCATTGTCTACACAGACCATGCTGCTATCCGTTACCTCCTAGCAAAGAAATATGCTAAACCCAGGATAATTAGATGGATTCTCCTCTTGCAAGAATTTGATCTAGAGATAAGAGATAAAAATGGTACAGAGAATGTTGTAGCAGACCACCTCAATCACATCCACACTCTGGATACCGAGAAGATCCCGATTAATGATTCTCTTCCAGATGACCAATTGATGAAAATTTCAGAAGCTACCCCTCAGTACTCAGACTATGTGAACTACCTCACCGCTTGTGGCATCCACCCTGAATGCACTGGAAATGCACTAAAGAAATTTATGCATGATTTAAAGCAGTATCACTGGGATGAGCCATACCTCTTCAAGCACTATGCTGACAGTCTTTTCAGACGTTGTATCACTGAAGAAGAAGCCAAACTCATTCTAGAGAAATGTCACTCAAGCCCAGTTGCAGGCCATATGAGTTCTAAGAAAATTGCTATAATAGTCTTATAATGTGGATTCTTTTGGCCAACCATATCAAAAGACTGTTACAACTTTGTTCTATCATGTGACAAATGTTAAATAACAAGTAACATTATGAAGAGAGATGAGATGCCACTAAATTTTTGGCAAGAAATCGAGATATTTGATGTTTGCGGTGTGGACTACATGGGTCCATTTCCATCTTCTTACGGATTTTCCTACATCCTAGTAGCGGTTGATTATGTCTCAAAATGGGTTGAGGATATACCAACTATTACTATTGATTCCAAACCTATCATCAAGATGTTCAAAGATGTTATCTTCCCCCGATTCGGTATCCCACGCACTGTGATATCCGACGACGGTTCTCATTTTGTTGAAATAAGCTTTGAAGCATTGCTGAGGAAATATGGTGTAACTCATAAGGTAGCCTCACCCTACCACCCACAAACAAGTTGACAGGTAGAGGTTTCTAACTGACAACTCAAGTTATTTTGGAAAAGACAGTAGGCCGAAATCGAAAAGATTGATCAGTGAAAATCAATGACGCATTGTGGGCCTACCGAACCGCTTTTAAGACTCCCCTTGGAACTACACCATTTCATTTAATATATGGAAAGTCTTGCCACATGCCTATTGAACTCAAACACAAAGCATGGTGTGTAATAAAACAACTAAATTTTGATATGAAGAAAGCAGGCCAAGCCAGGATTCTGCAACTCCAGGAGTTGGATGAACTCCGAATGACAACTTATGAAAATGCACGAATCTACAAAGATCGTACGAAACTTTGGCATGATGGTCATTTGAAAAGAAAGGATATACAAGTGGGAGACCAAGTTCTCATGTTCAACTCAATACTAAAGTTATTCCCAGGAAAACTCCATTCTCACTGGTTTGTACCTTATATTGTCAAGAGCATCTACCCACATGGTGCTTTCTCTTTATGGAGTGAAAAGTCAGGCACATTTGTGGCAAATGGTCAACGATTGAAGAGATATTTCACCTCTACTGACACAGGCTCTGAAGCAATGCTGGATCTCACCAATCCAACATATGCAATGTAAAATTTGAAGGAATCAAGTCAAGCCATCAACGTAAAACAAAGGCACTTGTCGGGAGGCAACCCGATCAATAAATTCATATTTGGTTTTAATTTTGAATTAGGAATTTTTCTTAATTTTGTTCCTACTTTTTAGATAATTTTGCACCAAATAAAAATTACATTGCGAGATGCTATCTTGAGTTCTGATTTATCTTCATTTTTGATATGTTCAGATGGAGGACGCACGCTGATTGGAACGCAACCACATCTGGTGGTCTAACCAGCATGAATTTTCCCCTCCATCTCAGATTTAGAGTTTTCTAAAATTCTAAGTTAGGGGTGGAGGGTGGGTGGTACGTAATTTACTTTCCACCTTCACCCATCTACTTCAAACTTAAGATTTCATCGTTGCATTTTTGACCAAAATTTTCAACTAAAAATTTCAATTTTTTAAAATAGTTTTCAAAAGAATCTGAACAGATATTTGATGAAGTTTTGACACTTTCTGTTTCAATAAAAACCCTTTCCTAACCAGCTAGTTTCTCTCGATGCATTTTGAATAATTATACCCTCCTTATTCAAAGCAAATCCTCAAAAGGGCCACTTTTTGAGACTAGCCTTTTGATTGAAATCATCTTGTGAAGCTTATGAATCCTAACATCATGATCCTTCGCCAAAAATGGTAAGCGTCTGTCGAATGGATAGGGATCAAACATGTCGTGCTTCCTAACTGACTAGTGGAACAATAACATGGAATCACCACTGGATCCTCATCAAGTCATTATTTGAGTAGAGTACGATAAAGAAAATGACCTAGTGCACTAAATTGTAAATCAAGTTGCATTTTGATCTTAAATCTCTTCTACAATTCTTCTATCATCTTCATACCCCTCCATCCATAAAAAAGAAACAAAAATAGCCAAAATAGTTCCAAACCCTAAGTTCAGGGTGGCACACCACTTCCCTCTACATTCTCTTCTTCCATACCCCTAGCAAAGTAATAGGGGCGTACCACCAAGAAATGATGCCAAAGCACACATAAATAAATGCAATCTTGAGTTGAATAGAGGAGAGATTCATACACAAAAAAATGCAATAAATGAAATTGCAAACCATATAATAAAAATCTCGAGTCGAATAGAGGAGAGATTTAATTCTTCCTTCCATACCACCCTTCACTCCCTTTTAAACCTAAAGGCACAATGAATGCCTCCACTACCCTAAAAACACCAGTGTTAGATGGTATGCACACTTGTTGTTCTGCGGGTATCTCAGGATTCGTACAAAACTCTTTGACACGCTTGTTGTTGGAAAAAGTGAGGAGGAAGTGATGTTGGGAAACAAACTCAGGAACGAAGATATGGTAAGACGTGTTCAGTGGTCTCAGGAAGTTGAAATGTGTAGTTATACTGAGCGAAAAGAAAACAATCGTGATGTGAAGATGAGGCAACCACACGAGTTGAAGGTATTCATTTGGTGACTGTTTCAGATTTTGTGTTACTCGAGGACCGGCAACGTTTAAGTTTGGGGTATTTTGATGAATGCATATTCATCATAATATTCAATCACCATATTGGGCTCATTTTGATTCAATCCATCTGATTTCTTCTCCTAACTATCACAATATGCAAAGTTACTTAATTGATGCAATTATCAAGATTATTAACTGAGTTTATATCAATTTTATGCAGGTCATGATAAGGTTGTGCCATCAGGTGTCACCCACATCCTTTTAACCCTAATCCACCCTCAACATAATCATCACTACCCCTTGCTTCATTTCATCTTTATCTCCATCAACCATCATCCAGATCAAACCCTAATGAGTGGGACCCACCTTTCTCAACCCTAGATCTACCTTCACTCATCCTTGGTCTTGACCAATGGGTTTTGACCAAATGATCTTGATCAAATGGTTTCATCCATTATGTCTCATCCATACGGTTTCATCCTTTCAGTTTGGACATCTCTCGATCTTAGCCGTTCATCCAAACGGTCCTGATCCATTCAGTTTCACCTCATTCGATCCCGAGCTTCCCTTCACCACATGATCACGGATCAACGACCCCCATCCATCTGACCACACAGTCTTAGCCATCCTTTGCCTAAACGGTTTCATACTTTTTCCCTTCCATATGGTCTCAAGACCGTATGGGCAACCTCATCTCAAGATCATATGGGAAGCATCGTACCAAGACCGGTTGCCACCATCGTTCTTTCACCAGCAACACCTCCGATCGGTCTTCTACACCTGCAACAACCAGCCACGACACCCTCACCCTCTGCCTCTACCTACAACCCTCACTGCCCACCTCTCCATCGTGCCTCCTGCATGGTCTCAAGACCGGTTGGCCACTGCACGGTCTCAAGACTGTTCGACCAATAGAGACTGATAGAAGCAGACTATTTGGACGTCTACAAATCCTAAACTCACAGCACCGTAGCCACTCTTCACCTCCACCAGCGTCGCACAACACCTACACCCTCGGCCAGCGATATGTGAAACCGTATGGATGAAGAGAACCTGATCGCGAGACCGATCAGGGATGACCGCTTGAAGTCAGGAAGGTCCAAAACCATTTGGCTACGATCGGTCCTCAAGACCATTAAGCCAAGCAGAGACCGTGAGATCGAGAGAGTATGAATGATTGCTATAGACCAACCAAACCGTTTGGAGCCGCTGATCCCAAGACCGGTTTCTTCCCTAAAGCTCAAGACCGATAGAATCCTATCGGGTTCCCAGTACCGGTTAGGGTAGAAAACTATGAAGGCAGAGATCGTAGTCCCAAGACTGATCAGATGCAAGGACCGGTTGGAAACTAGTGAAGACCGCATAAACGTGCTATCTTCCAAACTGTTTGCATAGCAGACCGTTTGGATCCAAACTCTTAATCAAATCCAAACCGTTTGGACGATCATCTCAAGACCAGTTGGATATCATAGGACTGAAGACCGTATGGATCTATATCCAAGACTGTTGGGACATACATATTAAACTGTTTCGGCAAAAGTTACCAAATCATTTGGACTAAACTGAGAGGAGGACTCATGCCAAAAACATGAGGACCAGACCCGAGCCTATAAATAGGACCAGTAGGGTCCTCATTTGGGCATCAAATCCGAGACGCCTCCAGGATGCCCGAACACATGATTCGATCCAGATCTGTCATCCATGCCAGTGTCACTTCACCTACAGCTCCTACTTTGATCGAGGACATCAAGAAGAGAAGGAAGGAGGAGTGAGAAAGACTGTCCGGTCTGTCTTGGCATCCCTCGTTCCTCATCCAAATCTACTCCGTCATGACGTAGAAGACCGCATCATCTTCACGGAGTTGTGACTACCTTCTGCATCATGCTCATGGCAGAATCTCCCCTCTCTCTTATTCTTCTTGTTTCTCGCATCATGAGTGAGTAGTTCATTTTCACTGGGGTGCGGGGACTAGCCCCGCTGTCCATGCAAGCATGTCCCTTTTTTAAACATTTCATGGCAATGTATATAACTTTTCACTTCGTTGTTAATCTTTAATATTTGTAGTTTGATTACCTACTTGTTTTCATCTTATTCTTCCCTATGTTTTGAGAACTTCTTTATGTAGGGTAGAATGTTGATTAACAAGGTTGACTCCCAAACTAGAAATAGAATGGGATTCCTTGAGGTTGTAAGTGTGTGATCCATGAGGGGACGAGCCATATAGCCTACGTTGATGCTTCTGTGTGCCTAAGGCATGTATAGGGAGCCCACAACCTTAGTTGGATTTTGTATCTTCCTTGTTAATCGTTGATGTTTTCTTGTAGATTAATCGACTGCTTACTTAATGTTTAGCACGGTTGACTCCCAAACTAGAAATAGAATGGGATTCCTTGAAGTCGTAAGTGTATGATCCGTGAGGGGATGAGCCATCTAGCCTACGGTGATGCTTCTATGTGCCTAACACCTATACAGGGGGCCCACAGCTTCAGTTGGATTTCTATATATTTGAAGCCGTAAGTGAGTGATCTGGATGGTGACGAGACATATGATACCTAAGGTGATGCTTACACAAGCCTAACGCCCGTATGGGGGGTTTTGCAGCAGCTCCATTTGGATGGTTATATCTTGCTTGGATGTTTGATGTTTGGATGTGTTTGCATGTGTAGTGGTGGTGAAACCCAGGACCATCCCATCAATTCCATACCATTAATCTAGATCCAACTTTAATTCTTCTATTTCCTTTCTTGCAATTAGTTTAATTAACCTCAAATCAACCAATCATTCAAAATATTAGTCTTACTTGAGCTAGATTCGACTAATGATGATTCTTAAAAACGTTGATCTTGGGATTCGATCCTCAACTATACTGCAATAAGACCCGTCGGCTTGTGGGTAGTATTATTGCACAAGGTTTTGGTAAAAGCTCAGGGATTTCAACCCCGAGTGAATTTATTAGTGCAATAATAAACCACGTTAGTTGGAACATACTAACAGGTGGTACGGGGGCGAAGCCCTAGTGGAAGTCTCCTTAAAAATACAGTATGTAGTGTCCAACATCAACTAGAGATCCTGGTGGTACTAGAGTATAGAAAAGCCAATAGGTGGCTTGACTCACCGCCTGAGTACCTAGGTTGAGAGGTGGAGTCTGAGATATCTGGCCGCTCCCATTAGCCGCCAAGAGGCATACATGCCGATGCTCGCTGCAGATGGGGTCTTACTCGAGAGATAGGCTTAGGAACCCGGGCATGCTTCTAAACCTTGTACAATGAGATCGTAGCTTGCTACGATTCTTTCACATATCGTGGTACACCTCATCTGGGTTCAGGGCATAATAAGATGAATGAGAGGTTAAAGAAGTGTGTGTAATTGTCCAATTATTCTTTGTATGTTTTTGAATTATTAGTTCTCTTGAAATTAATCAAGCATGCTCATATATTGATTTACTCTTGTTGATATCTAGAGTATCCTGCCATATTTATGATTGTCAATGATCAGTCTCATTAAAGCTTACTACTGTTATAATTGATATCAGTTGCTCAAAAATATATCTGTAATTATATCAGTGCTTTAGACTACTTCTTTGAAGTACTCATTCACTGAGCGAGTAGGCTCACCTCTCTACTCACAATTTTTAGGAAAACCACGTGGACTTGAAGAAGGTCAAAGCATCAGAGTAGATCTACCACATGAGTTAAGTATGACATTAGTTTAGTTCAGTCGATCCCTGTCACTCTATGTCCTAGTATAGATGTGAGAGAGTTGTAAGTGATGTTTTGTATCTTTGTTTCCTTAATAATAGAGTGTAAATGATTATCGTGTCATATGTATATGGAAGTGTGAGAAATAGAATGAATGTATGGATGTGTATTGTTTATGTTGAGATCATATTAAAGTTATCAAAGTTTGATTCTCTTATAAAGTTGTTTATGTGATTGAATGCGAGAAAACAAAGAGTTTTAAATAAAAGGAAAAATAAAAATAATCAGGAGTGAACTTTGTATTAAGTATAATCCTCAAAGTTATGCCCTAATCTCATGATTAGTGGTAATCGTGGGATGCGGGTGTGACATCTTTTAGTATCAGAGCTTAGGTTGAGTCGTCAGGGACCATTAGGATAGAAAGTTAGAGTTATAAGCGTGGCAGATAGGAGGTGATGTGTCTTTAGCTTTGGGAGGTATAAGTATTTAGATACCCTAGCCCGGTATCTGAATACTTAGATTGACCAGTATCAAGCTACTCTGTCTATTCTTCTCTGGATGCCCTTGCTAGGTATGCAGAGGAAGGATGGGCTAGAGAGAAACCCTAGAAATTTTAGGGTTCAGAGACTAAAAAGTAATGAAGGAAGTAAGATCTTAAAGATAGAATGTGCTACACTCTTGCTTTATATTGCTTCTTTGATTGGAGATCAATAGAAATGCTCTTATATATGAATTCAAAATATCAATTTGTAGAATATATATGGTTCTTTATTATTTTTGTGTATCATGAAGTGATTCAGTTATTATTTATATTCTTTGTATCAAGTAGACCAGAAGTTATGTTGAAATGAGTTTTCCCTAAGTGGATATTCTTTCCACATGTTTGAGATTAATAGGAGTTAGTTAATCTTGAGCAACTCTTGGCTTCAGGACTGCAGGTTCGTCCTAGTCCGGCTGGCAAGATGCTTTACTAGGATCTAATGACTCCTATTAAAAATATAATAAGAGTAGACTCTGGATAAATTAGACCCACATCATAGTGAGAATGTACATACAATAAGATGTTGAAACATATGGGAAATATTAGAATAGCTAAGAATCAGTTAGAACTGATATCTGAGATCCAACTTTGGGGCCTCATATGAGAAACCCTTCATCGGGAATAAAGGAACACGACATAAGGTTCAGATTAAGATTAATTATTAGTATTATATGAACTCTAAATATGAAATATGGAAAAGATATGCAAAAAGTATGTAAGGGCCAAGATAGTAAGATTCAATCATGAGGAATGGATTATATAATCGAGTAAAATGCTTTTATGTACTTCAAGCAAAGGGAAAATAGAAGAAAAGAGTTAAGTACACAATAAGTACATATAAGTGAAGAGTCTTCAGAAGAGTTAAAGTAAAGAGAATTAGATGAACATGTAAATCATAAGACTAGGATAAGAAACTTAGTTGACACAAAGAGAAATGTTGGAAATAATGAGCTTGATTAAGGAATGAGGGTTATGATATAATTGAGAGCATGGAATGTATGCCTTTATTAATAAGTTTAATACATTCATCCTTACTGCCTTTGGATTCTAAGTCTCTATAGAACAACAAACTAGTTTCTAAAATAAGAACAAAAGTGTAGCTAAATAAATGAATAAGTCATACAAAGGTAGACTATATTTAGGAAGGAAAAAAAACTTGATTGAAAGAGAAACTATGTTTCACCCATGCATGAGCCGTTTGATTTAAAATGAAGGATATGTAATGTATTAAACATGAGGTGAAAATAGTAGAGAGATTATTGATTTAGAATTTCAACTTCACATTAGTAGAAGGATAAAAAGAAATATATGCAACATGGTATACATGATCATACACATAAAAGATGCAACATGATCATAAGAGAAAACCTGAAGTTAAACATGACATGTGGAATAGTAGTATATGGTAAGGGGATTATGGAAAGTAAGGAATGGTTTGAAACATAATGAAGTAATATAGATTATAAAAGAAAGAGATTGCGACATTCAAGCAAGTGCTAATTAGTCAAGTATCCTTATTGATAACTAATTAAACCTATATATGAGAAATGTAATAAGGGAATGTTTGAAGATAAGAATTCTAAGTCTCAGAATCATCCTCTCTTTCATATCTTCCTGAATGAGAGCAATGTGGAATGAAGTGATATGAAAATGAATCATATATGATGCATAACCACCATGTTAGAGACATCTAGTGAATGTAATAATGACACACAATATGATGATGAAACCCTAACATGGTAAATTGAGAATGTAATCTATCTGAATTGCCAAGTAAGAGAAAGGAAGTTCAAGTGATGAGATAAGGAATACTTTAGTAAAACTTGTGAGATCCAAAGTTTGAATTTCAAATTAAGGGAGCAAAGTCACATCACAATAACGTCATGCTACTGATAAGGACCAAACCCTAGAATGTTTAGAGTTGTAGTAGTTCAAGGGATGTCACTAGTGATTTGGCCTTGAATACTAGCATCTCTATAAAATAATATTATGAGATTTGCACTATGAGAAGTAAAATGTGGCATCCAACTTACAAAAACAAGATTTACTTAAACAGAAGCGAATCATTTGTAGAGGATTACTAAAAATCACTAAAAAATTAAAACTTTTTGCAAAGAGATCCACACATAGGAAATCTTCTTCATCAAGAACCAAAGTATAATATTTACATTCTGGCTCATCAATACACAACCTATATCATCTCTTCTCGAGGATTACAATATCATCTGCACTATTCAACATTAAATACAGACATCATAAAAACCTCGAGGCATCAAGCCAAAATCTCAGATCGATTCATTAAAAACACTGACTACTGACTCCGAGGACCTGAGTGTACAAAGACGACACATAGGACTTTCTAACTATATGACTAGACAGGCACCATCTCCACCTGAGATATTACTGTTGTCCTTGATACTGATGTTGTTCCTTCTCTGCTAAAGGTTTCCTGCCTCCTTGTCCGCGTCCACCTAAAAATATTGGATCCCACAGGGGTGAGACAATTGTAAATTTTTTTGATTGTTTTTTTTTGATTGCCGGGGGAAACCCACCCCCTAGGCGGAGGCCAGATAGCAGGGATGGTAAACCCGGGAGACCCGTGCGCCCACACACCGGTATCTCAATAAGTCGCATCAGAGGCCGGCTGACGCTGCGGGAAATTCATTTCCGAACAGTGCTTCCAGCGGGAGTCGAACCCGAGACCCTTCGTGAGGGGCCCCGAGCTGCGACCAGCTGGGCTACTGCTCGCCGACGAGACAATTGTAAATTGTCCCAACAGGAGATATAACTCTCTGACAAATTAATGTTATAGTAGTTTATTATAATTAAAACTGAACTGGAGTTCTTATATATTAACAACAATAATAAACATTGAATGAACAGAGTAAAGTAATCTCCTTCCCTAAGGGGAACATTGTATCTACTCATGATAGATTCATAATTCATCTATCTAATTACAATGAATGTAAAGAGATATGAATAACATTTATCAACTAAAATGCATAAAGAAAGGTAACATCATCCATTGAATTTCCGTATTCAGTCCTTAAGAAAACATGCTAAATGACTGATTACGTTTTACAACCACACTTATGCCCTGAGGAGATGAGGTATACCGCTCATACTCCAACTGACCACCGCGAAGTCAAAATCGGTACCAAACATAGGTCAATAGAAGAGTCGGGTTTCTATGACCTCATCCTTCTCAGTCAGCGTGAGTAACAACTGCAAGACACCTTGTGTCTCTGCTATATAGCTTTCTAGGGTATACTGGCAACTTCGCTATCAGAGTTATAGTGGTGTGCTGCACTCTCTTCGTGATCATGAGATTTCATGTTTATCTCCATCGATCCGACATTAACATTATTGGGAGATGTGTACTGCATCTGTCCCAATCATCGGGAGATTCGTGATACATCCATCCCGGTATATGTAATGAAGGATTGAGAGGTTTAATATTTACCTTTCCCCAATTCCCTCATTAGGACATCAGGATACATTCACCCATTGCCCCCACATATTCGAAATATGCATTCCGAGTTTTGCCGCGGAGCACCCGTTTCACCATCACCTGTTGCCGACGATGATGGATCTATGGTCAGGGCTCTACATGAGATGATTTCACTTGATTAATTAAGTACATTAGCATATTCTTTTAGCATCAGTCAAGTTCTCAAACATAATTTATTCAGACAAATGCTATAAAGAATCATGTACTTTTTTCATCAATCACTTCTCAGTCTTTATAAGACATTGTGATCTCAGTTCCTCATTTCATTTGTTTGAAAGTTCATATCTCTCAACAACATCATTATCATACTTATCAATTTTAGGTATTCATACCCCCAATTCATTATTATCACTGTTACCATTTATTAGGTAACTATTACTTCTAGGTCCTCAAACTAAGGTATACATGATACTTGTTACACAAGCATCTCACATGGCTTACAAGGCCCATTAAGTGTCTTGTCACCATTCACTAGGAAACAACTTACTCATATGGCTCATAAAGTCCATGCACATTTTGTTACTTTTACTAAGAAACAACAACATTAGGCACATAAGGCCATTCATCATATTTGTTATATGAACGTCATAGCTCAAATCTGGCTATGTTCATCATCTCATGATGTCTACATGATTAATAGACATGATAACAGTCATGTAAATCATTTATCACATCATATGAAACAATAGTAACACTACCATCCTTTATCAGGATTATGGTTATCTATCAAATAGGGCTTTTCATTCCCTTTACTCAAAGTTAGGGTTAGGGTTTCCCATTTTACATTAATTAGGGTTTCATGCTCACATTATTAGTTCAACCCTAATATATTGCTCCACACCTCTAGGAGCATTTATAGATATCATATGTATTTTCTTATGATCACCATTCTCACCATATATCATTAATGATTATCAATTCAAGGTATTAGTTCATTTCTCATCCTTATCATGGTATGATTACATCATACTCATTTATTTGGCTTACCCCATTCTCAAGATATATTAGTCAACATTTATCAAAGTACATTGAGTTCATTACATTTTTATTGTAAGAATTACATACCACACACTCCATGTGTTTCTTATTCAAGAATATTGGATTAGAGGTTCATCAAGGTATCTTTACACTGAAATGCTGAATGTCATATCTATCATGTCTTGATGTATCACTTTCTTCTCATTTCCATCTTACTTAAGTTAATCAACTAATCTTGTATTAAGGTATTTCCCTCTTAATACTTTACCCACTAACTTGTCACTTTCATCATATAGTGCATAGGTCACACATTAGAATTGTTCCACTATCTTTAAGGATATGGACTTATCCAATGGTTAGGCATTGTTGAATATAGGATAAACCATTGTCAACCACTTTAGGTAATTCAACTCTTAGGATGTTATCCATATCACTATTTAGTATAACATACATCATTCCTAAGAGTTTCATATCCTCATCATTGTAAGATGTATAGGGTTGTTACACATGCATGAAATGAGATATATATAATGATCTAGGCAACATCTTGTCCCTTAGTCCCTTACTCATTATAGTATCAACATTACTATTCATATAGTTCATCAACTTTACCCTCGATTGTAACAACCACATCCTACTTTATTGTATTGGCCACTATACCAATACTATGGTTGTACATATCATTATATGGCATCACCATGGATTTAAGTATTTCCTAATATCATTACATCAAGGTTTTACATAACATCATTCTAATTTAGGGATTTTCATAACATTACTATAGATCAGGGTTTCTCATTCCATAACCTACAATTAGGGTTTACTATTCATTCCAGCTAGGGTTTCTCATAACATCACCCTCAATTAGGGTTTCTCATAACATCACCCTCGATTAGGGTTTCTCATGAATTCACCCTTAATTAGAGATTCTCATGGATTCTTCCTCAATTAGGGATTCTCATGGATTCACCCTCAATTAGGGTTTCTAATGAAGTTACCCTGAATTTGGATTTTCCATATCATCATCCTGGCTTAGAGTCACAACTTTACCCTTGATTTGGGTTACATCTGATATTGCTCTAGATTTAGGTTAGGGCTCAACAACTTCCTTAATTAGGGTTTCATGATCTCACTATTAAGGATCATACCCTAATTAGACATTTATTCATATTAAAAGTCCACTACATGATTATCATTCATGTAGGAAGTCTTTTCTCTCTCATCCTCTATAGGTTGATGTTTACTTCAGTATTGATTAAGCTAAGTCAACTCAACTTGAAGAAGAATTGAAACCATGAGTTATGTCATTATCACCATGATCATTAAAGATTAATTATTTAAAGGGTACTAATCATCCTATCTCATTAAAGGTACCATTATTATAATCACCCTTGGTTTACATCATGTAATTGTTCACTTAAACAATTCGAATTTAAGTGTTCATACAATTTGATTAATTACCTTCCAAGTGATCTTGGTCACTTAGACCTCAAATGGTCTTGACCAATCAGACCTCAAACGGTCTTGGTTGAATACTTAAATCTGTTTAGTAAAGTTGAGGTTGAAACCGTTTGCCAAAGTGAACCCTTGAGATCGTTTGCTAAAGGTGCACACTTGAAACCATTTGCTAAAGGTCGTCTTGAGATCGTTTGAGCTTCAACCGGTTTGGGATTGTTTGGTCCCAAATGGTCTTGAGACCGTTTGGTACAAACCTCCTCAAAACTGCATGGACCAAATATGGTCTCAACCACTCAAATTGAATTAGGGTTTCCAAGATTGATTCCTTCATTAATTGAAATCATGTTATCACTCATCAATTGGTCCTAACATCATACTTCAATTGAGTTAAATAGGTCATCCTTCAACTGATTTGACCCTTAATTAATCATCAATTAGGGTTTGATTCAATTGGATCAGGGTTTGGAATCGATGATCCTTCAATGTTGATCATTGTGAAACTAATTACTTTGAAACTATTGGACCACCATCCAAAATGGACATGACCCGACCCCAAACGGTCTTGAGGTCGTTTGGATGACCTCCAAACGGTCTTGAGACCGTTTTCCCATCTCATCACCCAAATCCATGTCATCCAATTAGGGTTTGGATCATTGGATTGATCACCAAATCAACATTTAATTGCAATTCATCTTGGTATCCTTGGATCTTCAAATACCTAACCATACTCAACCCTAGACCTCCAAACGGTCTTGGGTGACCCCCAAATGGTCTTGATACTGTTTGGGTGATCCCCAATCGGTCTTGAAACCGTTTGGGTCAATCAACCCAAGTTTCTAACTCAAACAATTTTGAAATCAGCACTTAACCCGATTAGGGTTTGGTGATTGATGGAGCTTCAACTCATGAACCAATTGGAACTAATCAATTATATTTAGTGGATCATTAACCAACATTATTAGAAACAAATTTCCAAATTTTCAACCATAGTCAACACCTCCAAATGGTCTGAAACCGTTTGCCCTCATGCGGTTTGGTGAAACTGTTTCCCTTCAAACGGTTTGAAACCGTTTGCTCCCAAACAGTTTGGGAACCGTTTGAGCAACTGATGGAAACCGTTTGGACTGAGATTTTCTTTGGATAAACATTAAAGATGATGGCATCATATTCTTCCTTCGTTCATCCAAGAACTGCAGTCGTTCTTCATGGGAATTACAATAGGGAATCAAAAGAGTATCAAAAAGAAGAACATAACCAACGATTATTGTAGAATAGAATGCAATATCAATGTTTAAGGGTTTGAGTTATAAAACCCACCTCAAAATCTGATTCCAAGCTCCAAGCTCCATGGCTCTAATGGTGTATGGAGTTCCAGCAACTGCCCAAGGTCCATTCTTGAGCTTTTGGATGAACAAGTTGACTAGGATTGGAAATCGAGTGAAGAAAACCAATAATCAAGCATTGATTTAGTGTTTTCACCATGAATCCGAGGTAGAAGATGATCAAAACTTACCAACAGGTTATGTTCGTCCCTCTCCTGCTCCTGAGCTCTCCCTTGGTCGGCCAAAGCAAGTTGAGAAAAGAATACTAAGGAAAAGATCCTAAGTGGTTTGGAAAAAGGATATGTATAAGGATTTTCAAGGAAAGAGAAAAATATATTATTTTCTTTAAATTCCGAAATTATTTCCACCAATTCCCCCTCCATTCCTTGGCCACAAATCCACCTTCATTTTCTTGCAAAACCTCTCCATTATCCACGAATTAATGGAAAAGGAATTAAGCACCTTAATGAATTTTATATTAATATCCAACCTTTTAGTGGATATTACTTTTTATTATATTAATGTGAGTGGCTTCCACTCAACCAAGATCTTTTTGTGCCATAGAAAGGCACAAGCTCGTGCAAAAATATTGAAAACACATCCTTCAACTTTTGGTTGAAGGGCACCTTAATTAATTTATTTCTTTTTGCATTAAATTAAATTAAAGCTCCATTTATGCTTAAATCTTGATTATTTTAATGTCAAGATTCTCTCTCCTCTAAGATAATTCAAATGAGGCGCCCCTCTCATTTTATTTACTCTAAGTGATGTCAAGAAACATTATGGACCTTATTAAAGTGGTAATTTTCATATTGAACCCTAGGTTTTGGGTAAATTGCACTTTACACCAAAACTAGGTTTTAATGCACAAACATTGTTTTATCAGTTCTTTCTTGGTACTCAGGCTTTCATAAGCCATTCCTCTGCATCATCTTCATTCTCATGATTCCAAACTCCTTGAGGAACATCTTACCATGTAACATTTGCAAGTTAACCCCTCAACTTGGTTAATTTGCACTTTAGTCCTAAATAAGCAAATATTGCTTCAACATTATTTAAACATGACCAAAATTGAAACATAAGTTCCTCTTGATCCTTAATTACTTTTTACAAGATAGAATTAAGGATATAATTGACTTTCTTAAGAAAAACTCCCAGGGTTAAGGAATAACCCAGGTCAGGGATGTTACAAATTATAAACCCCTAACAAGGATTTCGTCCCCGAAATCCCAGATAAAGGGAGATAGATATTATTCATACATCATATCATCATGTCTTCACATAAACCCTCATTATTATGGAGACACCATAGAGTTTTGATCAATACAAAGTTATTCGACACAAGTTTATGATGGAAAGATTCACATGGGACATATACTCCCATGTTCCTTAGTTAGTTCAACATTTCTCATTCAAGATCACAATTATATTATGTAATCCACTTGAAACTATAAGTCTTTTTATACCTTGATTGTGCCATATCACCTGATGACACCATAATAGCTTTCCTTATTACTTGCACTAACTATTTTATTAGTTTTACATTCTTTTACCATAAAGAGAGGTTACATATCAACCAAGAACTTTTTTGAAAGATATCTTCAATTGTTACGTTTATGCAAAACATAAACCCCTAACAAGTGATGTTCATATTATTTTACATGATTAATATGATTTCATGGTTGACCATTCCAGATAGTCAACATAAATCATCATATATTTCTTAGATACTAGAATCTCTTATCTTGGTACCTATCACATGTGTTGGAAACACATCACATATTTATCTTCCTTTCATCTTGGGACATTACTTGTTACATATATTTTTTCCTTGGAACCATAGTCCAAGATAAACTAATACTTTTCTAGGTATCCATCCCATAAACATCTTTACATTATGCACATCAAGTGTTCTAGGATTCACTTGATTGCTATGTCCCCGAAAGAAAAGAAAATAAGGAATTATATTCATCTATATTATTATTTCAGGTATTTTTAACTATTCATGAATCATTTACTCATTATCTCATCCTAGGTTCCTTGCCCTCAGCATAGGAATTGTAAGGATGATTACATGACATTATTCCTTTCTTTGTTATTATCTAACATATTCATGAGTATCCTATGATCTCATCATATTTCCACATTATGGGAAGAATCTTTATTATTCCTACAACTTTATTGGACAGGGTTCACCTCCCTTATTCCCATTCTTATCTTATGAGGAGTATACTTTTAATTCCTCATACACACATGCTCATTTGGGGTTATCCTAGACTTCTCTTTATTATTCTTAGGACAAGACACATTTATTCATTCCATATTTCTTATTTCATGATACTCATTAGATTGTCTCAGAATGACTACTTGATCAGAGCAATAAAAAATACAACAATCTAAGAGTATCCATACTCAATTTATCATCAATAGTTGTATACTTGGCCAGGGTATATAAATACTGAGATTAAGTAGTATGCACTTTTTATACTATCATATTCCTTCCTTCTCATATTATCACAAGTATAAGATTTAACATCACTGGATTTTATCCAGGAATATCTTCAATACCTCATCTTCTTCTCATAGAGGTAAGAATAACATAAAACATCTATAATGTTTATTATGCAAAATGTAAGTCTTCATAGGACTAATCAAGGAAAGTTCAATCAATTAGTTTCTCAATTTAACTTAGGAAATCATAAAAAGACATATAAGAATGACATTATTTTGTCTAGCCTGTCATGATTTGTGGATTATTCACTGCCTTAGGCTGACTCTACCTCAGAGGTTGATTTACTATAAAATTTTTGGCTGAACAATCTCTTGCCAGATGTCCTACCTGTCTGTATTGGTAGCAAATTCTGGGTGCCAAGTATGGTCTAGAGGGTTCTTTACCCTTTCTAGATAACCATTGCCTTGGTGCACTAGGCCCTGATTGTACTGGTGATACCGAAGTCTTTCCCTTTTTGGAACTGCTAGGCCTTTATGCCTGGATTTGGATAGGCCTTTTTCTCAATTCTCTCTTCCTTGTTCTTTGTTGGATAATTCTTTACAATATGTCCATGCTTTCTACACCTATAGAAAATTCTACTTTTGGGTTGTAACCTATTCATTCCCTCACTATTTATTGATTCAACAAGCTGAGGTTGAGAACAAACTTGTTCTAATTCCAGAACTTCATCATTTCCCATTGCTTCCACCTGCTGATGTGGATTACATATCCTGTTGATGTCCAAAACATCATCATTAGGGGCTGGTAATCTAGGTTGTATTGCTAGTGCTCGATCCACTAAATACATCATGGTTGCCCTAAGTTCCCCAACAGTGATACCTAAGGAAGGATTTCTTATCATAGTTGGATTAGCTAGGGGGTTCTCGGGCAATTGTCCCTCTCTTGCCTGCTCCCCTGCACCTCTTCTTGGTGCAGCATTGCTATTTTCTACAGTAAACTCCTCATGTGACTCAGTCATCTTCAAGTTCTTCTTCTCCTATATGAGTAGAAGACACAATCAGATACACTGGATGACACTAGAATAGACTCTATTACCTTAGTCCTATGTCTCTGTAGACTCAGCGAACCTAGAGCTCTGATACCACTAAATTGTAGCATCCAACTTACAAAAACAAGATTTACTTAAACAAAAGCGAATCATTTGCAGCGGATTACTGAAAATCACTAAAAATTTAAAACTTTTTGCAAAGAGATACACACATAAGAAATCTTATTCATCAAGAACCAAAGTATAATATTTACATTCTGGCCCATAAATACACAACATGTATCATCTCTTCTCGAGGATTACAACATCAGCTGCACTATTCAACATTAAATACAGACAACATAAAAACCTCGAGGCATCAAGCCAAAATCTCAGATCGATTCATTAAAAACACTGACTACTGACTCCGAGGACCTGAGTGTATAGAGACGACACATAGGACTTTCTAACTATATGACTAGACAGGCAACATCTCCACCTGAGATATTACTATTGTCCTTGATACGAATGTTGTTCCTTCTCTGCTAGAGGTTTCGTACCTCCTTGTCTGCGTCCACCTAAAAACATTGGATCCCATGGGGGTGAGACAATTGTAAAGTGTCCCAGCGGGAGATATAACTCTCCACCAAAACATTGTTACAGTAGTTTATTATAATTAAAACTAAACTGGAGTTCTTATATATTAACAACAATATTAAACATTGAATGAATAGAGTAAAGTAATCTCCTTCCCTAAGGGGAACATTGTATCTACTCATGGTAGATTCATAATTCATCTATCTAATTGCAATGAATGTAAAGAGATATGAATAACATTTATCATATGAAAATGCATAAAGAAAGGTAACATCAGCCATTGAATTTCCATATTCAATCCTTAAGAAAACATGCTAAATAGATGATTACGTTTTACAACCACACTTATGCCCTGAGGAGATGAGGTATACCGCTCATACTCCAACCGACCACTGTGAAGTCGAAATCGGTACCATACATAGGTCAATAGAAGAGACGGGTTTCTATGACCTCATCCTCCTCAGTCAATGTGAGTACCAACTACAGGATACCTTGTGTCTCTGTTATATATCTTTCCAGGGTATACCTGCAACTTCGCTATTAGAGTTACAGTGATGTGCTGCACTCTCTTCGCGATCCTGAGATTTCATGTTTATCTCCATCGATCCGACATTAACATTATTGGGAGATGTGTATTGCATCTGTCCCAATCATTGGGAGATTCATGATACATCCATCCCGATACATGTAATGAATGATTGAGAGGTTTAATATTTACCTTTCCCCAATTCCCTCATTAGGAGGTCATGATACATTCGCCCATTGCCCCCACATATTCAAAATATGTATTCCGGGTTTTACCGCAGAGCACCCGTTTCACCATCACCTGTTTCCGACGATGATGGATCTATGGTCAGGGCTCTACATGAGATTATTTCACTTGATTAATTAAGTACATTAGCATATTCTTTTAGCATCAGTCAAGTTCTCAAACATAATTTATTCAGACAAATGCTATAAAGAATCATGTACTTTTTTCATCAATCACTTCTCATTCTTTATAAGACATTGTGATCTCAGTTCCTCATTTCATTTCTTTGAAATTTCATATCTCTCAACAACATCATTATCATACTTATCAATTTTAGGTATTCATACCCCCAATTCATTATTATCACTATTACCACTTATTAGGTAACTATTACTTCTAGGTCCTCAAACTGAGGTATACATGATACTTGTTACACAAGCATCTCACATGGCTCACAAGGCTCATTAAGTGTCTTGTCACCTTTCACTAGGCAACAACTTACTCATATGGCTCATAAAGTCCATGCACATTTTGTTACTTTTACTAAGCAACAACAACATTAGACACATAAGGCCATTCATCATATTTATTATATGAACGTCATAGCTCAAATCTGGCTATGTTCATCATCTCATGATGTCTACATGATTAATAGACATGATAACAGTCATGTAAATCATTTATCACATCATATGAAACAATAGTAACACCACCATCCTTTATCAAGATTCACGTTATCTATCAAATATGGCTTTTCATTCCCTTTACTCAAAATTAGGGTTAGGGTTTCCCATCTTACATTAATTAGGGTTTCATGCTCACATTATTAGTTCAACCCTAATATATTGCTCCACACCTCTAGGAGCATTTAGAGATATCATAAGTATTTGCTTATGATCACCATTCTCATCATATATCATTAATGATTATCAATTCAAGGTATAAGTTCATTTCTCATCCTTATCATGGTATGATTACATCATACTCATTGATTTGTCTTACCCCATTCTCAAGATATAATAGTCAACATTTATCAAAGTAAATTGAGTTCATTATATTTTTATTGTCAGAATTACATACCACACACTCCATGTGTTTCTTATTCAAGAATATTGGATTAGAGGTTCATCAAGGTATGTTTACA
This sequence comes from Alisma plantago-aquatica, assembly GCA_963693085.1. Taxonomy (NCBI): domain Eukaryota; kingdom Viridiplantae; phylum Streptophyta; class Magnoliopsida; order Alismatales; family Alismataceae; genus Alisma; species Alisma plantago-aquatica. The sequence goes on from OY856410.1 coordinate 1,110,995,680, forward strand.
CTGAAATGCTGAATGTGATATCTATCATGTCTTGATGTATCACTTTCTTCTCATTTCCATCTTACTTAAGTTAATCAACTAATCTTGTATTAAGGTATTTCCCTCTTAATACTTTACCCACTAACTTGTCACTTTCATCATATAGTGCATAGGTCACACATTAGAATTGTTCCACTATCTTTAAGGATATGGACTTATCCAATGGTTAGGCATTGTTGAATATAGGATAAACCATTGTCAACCACTTTAGGTAATTCAACTCTTAGGATGTTATCCATATCACTATTTAGTATAACATACATCATTCCTAAGAGTTTCATATCCTCATCATTGTAAGATGTATAGGGTTGTTACACATGCATGAAATGAGAGATATATAATGATATAGGCAACATCTTGTCCCTTAGTCCCTTACTCATTATAGTATCAACATTACTATTCATATAGTTCATCAACTTTACCCTCGATTGTAACAACCACATCCTACTTTATTGTATTGGCCACTATACCATTACTATGGTTGCACATATCATTATATGGCATCACCCTGGATTTAAGTCTTTCCTAATATCATTACATCAAGGTTTTACATAACATCATTCTAATTTAGGGATTTTCATAACATTACTATAGATCAGGGTTTCTTATTCCATAACCCACAATTAGGGTTTACGATTCATTCCAGCTAGGGTTTCTCATAACATCACCCTCGATTAGGGTTTCTCATAACATCACCCTCGATTAGGGTTTTCTCATGAATTCACCCTTAATTAGAGATTCTCATGGATTCTTCCTCAATTAGGGATTCTCATGGATTCACCCTCAATTAGGGTTTCTAATGAAGTTACCCTGAATTTGGATTTCCCATATCATCATCCTGACTTAGAGTCACAACTTTACCCTTGATTTGGGTTACATCTGATATTGCCCTGGATTTAGGTTAGGGCTCAACAACTTCCTTGATTAGGGTTTCATGATCTCACTATTAAGGATCATACCCTAATTAGACATTTATTCATATTAAAAGTCCACTACATGATTATCATTCATGTAGGAAGTCTTTTCTCTCTCATCCTCTATAGGATGATGTTTACTTCAGTCTTGATTAAGCTAAGTCAACTCAACTTGAAGAAGAATTGACACCATGAGTTATGTCATTATCACCATGATCATTAAAGCTTAATTATTTAAAGGGTACTAATCATCCTATCTCATTAAGGGTACCATTATTATAATCACCCTTGGTTTACATCATGTAATTGATCACTTAAACAATTAACCTTCAACCACTTTAAGTGTTCATACAATTCGATTAATTAACTTCCAAGTGATCTTGGTCACTTAGACCTCAAATGGTCTTGACCAATCAGACCTCAAACGGTCTTGGTTGAATACTTAAAACCGTTTAGTAAAGTTGAGGTTGAAACTGTTTGCCAAAGTGAACCCTTGAGATCGTTTGCTAAAGGTGCACACTTGAAACCGTTTGCTAAAGGTAGTCTTGAGATCATTTGAGATTCAACCAGTTTGGGATCGTTTGGTCCCAAATGGTCTTGAGACCATTTGGAATCAAACGGTCTTGAGATCGTTTGGTCCAAACCTCGTCAAAACCGCATGGACCAAATATGGTCTCAACCACTCAAATTGAAGTAGGGTTTCCAAGATTGATTCCTTCATTAATTGAAATCATGTTATCACTCATCAATTGGTCCTCACATCATACTTCAATTGAGTTAAATAGGTCATCCTTCAACTTATTTGACCCTTAATTAATCATCAATTAGGGTTTGATTCAATTGGATTAGGGTTTGGAATCGATGATCCTTCAATGTTGATCATTGTAAAACTAATTACTTTGAAACTATTGGACCACCATCCAAAATGGACATGACCCGACCCCAAACGGTCTTGAGGTCGTTTGGATGACCTCCAAACGGTCTTGAGACCGTTTTCCCATCTCATCACCCAAATCCATGTCATCCAATTAGGGTTCGGATCATTGGATTGATCACCAAATCAACATTTGATAGCAATTCATCTTGGTATCCTTGGATCTTCAAATACCTTACCATACTCAACCCTAGACCTCCAAACGGTCTTGTGTGACCCCCAAACGGTCTTGAGACCGTTTGGGTGATCCCCAAATGATCTTGAAACCATTTGGGTCAATCAACCCAAGTTTCTAACTCAAAATTTTTTGAAATCAACACTTAACCCGATTAGGGTTTGGTGATTGATGGACCTTCAACTCATGAACCAATTGGAACTAATCAATTATATTTAGTGGATCATTAACCAAAATTATTAGAAACAAATTTCCTAATGGTCAACCCTGGTCAACACCTCCAAATGGACTGAAACCGTTTGCCCTCATGCGGTTTGGTGCAACTGTTTCCCCTCAAACGGTTTGAAACCGTTTGCTCCCAAATGGTTTGGGAAACCAATTGAGCAACTGATGGAAACCGTTTTGACTGAGATTTTATTTGGATAAGATGTCATCATCTTCTTCCTTCGTTCATCCAAGAACTGCAGTCGTTATTCATGGGAATTACAACAGGAAATCAAAAGAGTATAAAAAAGAAGAACATAACCAACGATTATTGTAGAATAGAATGCAATATCAATGTTTAAGGGTTTGAGTTATAAAACCCACCTCAAAATATGATTCCAAGCTCCAAGATCCACGGATATAATGGTGTATGGAGTTCCAGCAACTGCCCAAGGTCTGTTCTTGAGCTTTTGGATGAACAAGTTAGCTAGGATTGGAAATCGAGTGAGGAAAACCAATAATCAAGCATTGATTTAGTGTTTTCACCATGAATCCGAGGTAGAAGATGATCAAAACTTACCAAAAGGTTATGGTCGTCCCTCTCCTTCTCCTGAGATCTCCCTTGGTCGGCCAAATCAAGGTGATAAAAGAAAACTAAGGAAAAGATCCTTAAGTGGTTTGGAAAAATGATATGTATAAGGATTTTCAAGGAAAGAGAAAAAGAAATTATTTTCTTTAAATTCCGAAATTATTCCCACCAATTCCCCCTCCATTCCTTGTCCACGAAGCCACCTTAGATTTCTTGCAAAACCTCTCCATTATCACGAATTAATGGAAAAGGAATTAAGCACCTTAATGAATTTTATATTAATATCCAACCTTTTAGTGGATATTACTTTTTATTATATTAATGTGAGTGGCTTCCACTCAGCCAAGATCTTTTTGTGCCATAGTAAGGCACAAGATAGTCCAACACTATTTCAAACAAATCCTTCAACTTTTGGTTGAAGGGCTCCTTAATTTTTTTTTGCATTAAACTAAATTAAAGCTCCATTTATGCTTAAATCTTGATTATTTTAATGTCAAGATTCTCTCTCCTCTAAGATAATTCAAATGAGGCGCCCCTCTCATTTTATTTGCTCTAAGTGATGTAAAGAAACATTAGGGACCTTATTAAATTGGTAATTTGCATATTGAACCCTAGGTTTTGGGTAAATTGCACTTTACACCAAAACTAGGTTTTAATGCACAAACATTATTTTATCAGTTCTTTGTTGGTACTCAAGCTTTCATAAGCCATTCCTCTGCATCATCTTCATTATCATGATGCCAAACTCCTTGAGGAACATCTTACCATGTAACATTTGTTAGTTAACCCCTCAACTTGGTTAATTTGCACTTTAGTCCTAAATGAGCAAATATTGCTTCAACATTATTCAAACAGGACGAAAATTGAAACATAAGTTCCTATTGAGCCTTAATTACTTTTCAAAATATAGAATTAAGGATCTAACTAACTTGCTTAAGAAAAACTCCCAGGGTTAAGGCATAACCCAGGTCAGGTATGTTACATAAACTAGCACTGATAGTAATCCAGGGTTTAAAGGTAGCTAATCTGAAAGGTCGATAAACAATATGGAAATGATTTGGAGCAAAGAGTAAGATATAAATTTGAAATGTAACAAGTGTGTTTTGATCAAAAGGAGAAATATGATATGAGTGAAGTGCGATATGAGATAAATTCTTGCAGTGATAGCAAGAATGATGAATAATCTATTTGTACTGTGTATGTTTCAATTTCAGGAATGTTTAATCTACATGATTAAAATGATAAGAATAAGTAGCAAAAAGTAAGTAGTAGTGAATGAGGAGAGAGATAAGAGAAAACAATGGCTTTTAGTAATATGTGAATTTGTTTTTAGAAGTATAATTTGTTGAAGGTATATTAAGGGATGTAAATTTGGTTCTACGTATGATTTTAGTGTACATGTGCAAGCAATATGTTAATTAAAGGTGTCCGATAGTTGTAGTCATTCATACCAGTAATCCATCTTAGTATTGTACAATTGTGGTATGGTGATTTGGGTTGAATAATGATGGAACAAATGAAGGGTTACCCTGAATAAGGTAGTCTTACCTATTCACTCATATGAATAGAAGGGATGATAACCATATTGTATTGATATGTAACCCTAATGAGGTATAGCTTGTTATACATATCTTTAATATAACTAAGTGATGGTATTTGGGTATGAATAGTCCTTGAATGACCAATACAATCATGGAGTACTTTGTTACTGTTGTTGAAATCCTAGTATGCTATAACCCGATGGTTACACCTTGAATTATGTGTGGGTTCATACTTGAGAATAATATGGAATGTGATGGTAATGCTTCACCTTATGCATCCATGATGCAATGGGGATGTCGTGAGTAGTATTGTACAATTGTTGTTGAATCTAGTCTTCCAACTCAAGGTAGTTTTGCTTTTTGAGTAGCACATTAGCAAAAATTAAAAACAACATGGTAAACTCTCTTTTATGACTTAGAGGTAATATAGAACAATAATACATATTGAGCCATATGAATTGAGATATTTAAATAAGATTATCAATATTTAGGCAACACCTCAAGAGTATGAAAATATTGAAATGGTTGTTTCTCTCTTTATCCTATAATTGATTGTGGCATAGAGAATTCGTCAGATATCATTGGGAACTATTTCGGACATGTTGTGATTAGAAAAGAAATAAAGGACTTAATGTTGAAAACTACATTCAAGTATGAAATACAAGAATATAATGACATGTAAGATTTTAGAAGCTTAAAATAAACCTTGAAAGTACTTTGCTTGCATATTTATGTTTCGGGGGTGAAACCTTTTTAGGGGGGGATTGTTATGACTGTATCTGAGCTTAATCAATAAGTTAGGGTTTATGTGGATGATTACATGCTTTACTATATTGATTATTACTTAAACATGATTAATTATGATATCTCAATCATGATATGTTTAACCTAATGAGAACCCCAAGTATGTTATCTCTTTGTATAATTAGTGTTTGAGAAAATATAAACCCTAGTCGGCTGAAATTAGGGTTTTCACCAAATAGGATCACATTGGGGAGGATGAGAGAGGTATGGAAAGGAGAATGAAAATGGTATCTGAAGGATAGGATAGCATGGCCGTGGTGGGTAGCACGGCCGTGGTGGGTCGTTGGTGGCACATGCATTCTTGGCCACACGGCCATTTTGAAAGAATTGAACTATTGACCAACTTTTATACTCAAATCTGATGAAACCAATGCACCACGGCTGTGGTAGGCAGCATGTCCGTGATGGGTCCATCTTAGCACGTTCGTGGCAGCTAGCATGGCCGTTCTAGGGCATTTACTCTTCAACTGACATTTTTGTAGATTTTTGGATAGCAGTGCACTGTTCTATTTTTAATTATTTAATAGTACCTTAGAATGATCTAAAATTTTAAATAAATATTTATAACTAAATTAAAAACAACACGCTAAATTTTCATAATTTTTTGAGAAGGTTTGTTCTCTAAAATATATGAATTACAGTAACTTTTTTATGATAGAAAAATCTGTTGAAATAAGAAAAAGTTTAGTGAGGGGTCAATGTGCAATTCATCCAAATAGCTTAATTGCTCTATATGGTCAACCTAACACACTAGGATCTCTCATAATTCATAATTCATTCTAGAGAAATGAAATCCTAGAGAGAGAGGGAGAGTTAGGGTTTGAGAGTAGGAAGTGGTGGAATTGTTGATCTAGGGTTTCTCTATCTGAGATATGATGAAATCAAGTAAGTTTAGCTTCTTTGCATAGAATTTAATGGTGAATCTTCTCTCACATGTCAATATTCCATCCCTCTTCTGATTTGATCCAAAATGGTATCAAAACTTTCCCTTTTCTCACTCTTTCTTCATAATCCCTCATTTCTAAGGTTTCCGAGTTGAAAGGAAGAAGAATTGGGTGAGTTGCTAGGGATTTGATATGAGATCGAGATTTTCAATAATGAGCTGCATTTTTAAGGTGTTTTCACACCTCAGGGTGAGTGGGAACTTCCTTTAAACAGTATATTGCACGAAAATGGGTTAAATCATCCATAATCTTTAATTGCTTAGTATGCGACTACAAACCTTGAATTGTCTGTTTGATCTAAGTTGTTGCAAAATGACATGAAATGGAATCTTCCACTGTTTGGATGAATTTCAGATGATAAAATAATATTAGAAATATATACAATACATCCTAATGAGAATTCCCTAAGTATTCACAGAGGTTATAAGAGTAAACTAAAATATAGGGAATTTGTCTATGACTGAAATTGATGTATAGTTAAATAGAGAGATTTGTTTATCTAGATTCCCTTGGTTATGAATGATTGTTTTTCTAAATTCATAGTACATATATGTCAGATACTATCTTGAATTTCATTTAAGGTGAATAGTGTTTGTTTGATATCTCAGTAAAGAGGGTGAAACCCTTGATGCGATGAAAGTTGGATATTTGTAAATAGATATCGTGAAATCCATTTGAACAGATTTTCTTGACATGATAGACTTTATTTATTCAATTTTATTATTGATGCATGTTATCTCAGTGAATGACATGGAAACCCAAATTCAGATTAGTTCCAAGGTTTCATACATATATTGATTTTATATGATTTGTCGATAATAGTCTTTATTCAATGAATGTTTATGTCGCATGAAATCCTTATGAGATCCATGTGATAAGTGAATGAGGTAAATGAAACCCTAAGGATAGGGTGTTCAATGAATCAAGTATTGTGATATCAATGTTCTCAGTATGAGATGTGGTAATTCTTAACAGTTCAATTGTGGCAAATGTTATCAGATGGTCTATGAAACGACTAGTTTACAGAGCTAAACTAAGATATGTAATGTGATGATTGAATTGTGAATGCAAAGAGTGAATTAGATATGTAAATGCCCTGAACACTATAGATTCCCTATGAGAGGTCTGCACCGTAGGTATGAAACAACCTAACCCTGGCAGTGTCTAGTATATAGGGGTTAGAACGTACTAACAGGTGGTATGGGGAATGAAGCCCTAGTGGAAGTCTCCTTAAAAATATAGTATGTAGTGTCCAACATCAACCAGAGATCTTGGTGACACTAGAGTACAGAAAAGCCAATAGATGGCTTAACTAAATCCAATAGGTGGCTGGACTCACTGCCTGAGTACCCAGGTTGAGAGGTGGAGTCTGAGATATCTGGCCGCTCCACCTCTCAACCTGAAGTAGGTGGCTTTGAAGTACTCATTCACTGAGGGAGTAGGCTCACCTCTCTACTCACAATTTTTAGGGAAACCATGTGGACTTGAAGAAGGTCAAAGCATCAAAGTAGATCTACCACATGAGTTAAATATGAGATTAGTTTAGTTCAGTCGGTCCCTGTCACTCTAGGTCCTAGTATAGATGTGAGAGAGTTGTAAGTGATGTTTTGTATCTTTGTTTCCTTAATAATAGAGTATGTATTTGATTATCATGTCATATGTATATGGAAGTGTGAGAAATAGAATGAATGTATGGATGTGTATCATTTATGTTGAGATCATATTAAAGTAATCAAAGTTTGATTCTCTTGTAAAGTTGTTTATGTGATTGGATGCGAGAAAACAAAGAGTTTGAAATAAAAGGAAAAAGAAAAATAATTAGGAGTGAACTTTGTATTAAGTATAATCCTTAAAGTTATGCCCTAATCTCGTGATTAGTGGTAATCATGGGATGCGGGTGTGATAGTTATTCTTCCTCTTGTACTTGCTATCTTTCTTGTGCTCTTCTTCCCTCTTAGAGCTGCTCTTGTGGTGTGACTTTCTTGCCTTAGGACATTCACTCTTGTAGTGTCTTTTTTTACCACACTTGCAGGACCTTGGAGTAGAAGAAGAAGATTGCTTTCCTTTTGAAGTGCTTTCCCTTAGAGTAGTTGGCTTCATGCTCAATAGGGCCATCATCTTTACTAGAGGAGGGAGAGGTCTGACAAGAAAGTTGTTGTTGAAGGATGACGACCTCCACTTGAACTTTGAAGGCACTATCTTTGATCTTCCTTGCTTCCTTCTCATCTTGCTTGGATTCCTCTTCTTGCTTGTCAAGACTTGGCTCATGAGCTTGTAGATTCTCAATAAGCTCCTCGATTGGGATGTCACCAAGACTTCTCACTTATTCAATGAAGGTCACCTTTGACTCCCATCTCTTTGGTAGAGATCTCAAGATTTTTGAGTTGATTGCTCATCTATCCAAAGTGTGTCCCAAAGCAGCTAGGTCGTTGATGATGATGTTGAGCCAAGAGTGAATCTCAGAAACTCCTTCTTTCTTCCCCATCTTGAAGTTCTCTAGGAGGTTGTTCAACATGTAGATCTTTGCCTCCTTCACTTGCTTTGTGCCTTCATAGGTGATGCACAACTTATCCCATATCTCATAGGTTGTATCCCATGAGGAGATGTAGTTGAACTCGGTTGGAGTGAGGATTGCATAGAGAATGCTAATTGATTTGGCACTGAGCTGGGCATTCTTTAGGGAGGCTTCATCCCATGTTAACAAAACTCTGATTGGCTCCTTGTAGGGTGTAATCATCACCTTCCACATCTCAAAGCTCACCCCTTGAATGTAGAACTGCATACACCTCTTCCAATAGAGGAAGTTGGTGTCGTCTAAGACCGAGGGGTGTATGGAGAAGCCTCCCTCTAGGTTGAGTGAACCAAGTAGGTTCTCACACATCTTCTCATCTTGTGGGAGATGTATTGGATAAGATCCAAGCTCTGATACCACTTGTTGGATCTAGGGTCTAGAGGGGGGGGGGGTGAATAGAGCTTCAAAATTCTCACAAAAATAGTTTCCTAAGAACAATTTGAAGTCCTGTCTAAGCAAGCATAGAAAGGATGAGAGAGACTGAAACATACACTTGGACAAGATTGTTAGAGTGGTTCCAATCTCCAAACTAGGAGACAGTTAATCCACTACCTAGAGAGGTCAACCTCTAGGACTTTGCAACCCATGTATACATATATTCCATCATAAGAGATACAAGGAGACCACCGTACATCTAAGGGTTTACCTATTCTGGACAAGAGTCTTTCACCTACACAAGGACTTTCCCACTTGATCAAGATGTCTTTAACCTTCACCAAGGACTTACCCACACTTGCATCAAGTCTTTGGCCTTGAAGAAATTACCCACTCTTCTTGAATCTTCACCTTGACCTTCTCCTTCACCTGGAGAAGATCTTCACTCCTTATTCAACCTTGAAGAAGAAGAACAACTTCACCTTAATTGGGAGAATCTCACTTCAACCTTTGCTCTTTGAGAAAGGGGATTGGGAATATGGAAGTAACAAGAGCTTTACAAAATAACATGGAGATAACTCTCTTAAAACATGCCTAACTCACTCATAATCACAAAATACTTTGTAAATGAGAGAGAGAAAGGGGCTTAATGGGTTGCAACACACTCAACTATAGCAAGGACCAAGGATAGCATGAATGAGCAAACTTGGAATGAACTCCAAGGGGTCCTATTTATAGATGGGGGTGTTCTTTTGAGTGTGGGAACACTTAAGAATGAAAAATATCCATTTTACAACTTGCAACAAACCTATTTTCATTTCTAACAACTCTCTAACGGTTGGAATAACTTTTTCTGCATTTTCCGTACAATACATTCAATCAAGTTTCAATAAATATAACCTAATCGACAAAGCTAATTTTCAAACTATCGGTCGAGTTTGTTTTGGGAAACTCGACTGATGAGTCAAAATTAGTTTTGGTCAGTAAATCGATCGATCGAGTTCTGTGAGTGTGCAACTCAACCGATTGACCCATTTCCAAAAACCCATCACTGATCGGTCAAGATTCCAACTTGACTGACAAAGTTGTTGTGAAATTTTTTCAAAATGGTTTTAGAGTGACCAAACATTGGAATTAAGTGTCCCTGATTTTTTCACATCTTAGTTACAAGTCATATCATCAATACAAGTTATTACAAAAATATTCTAAGGTGGTTTGGAGTGATTTTTCAAATTTTACACTTGCATTGCGTTTGACTTGAAATTGGACAAGCTAGGGCTTGTGTAATTTGATCCTTTTCATGTACCTAAAGCCTGAAATCAATCTGAAACAAACATGTTAGATATATATGAATGGAATGGTTAAGTTGTTATCGAAATATGAATAATGTATAACTCTCAAGTCAACAACAAGGTTCCCCAAAGCACCACTCTCTCCAACATGATGTAAAAACATGTGAGGCACAACACGCATGTGAAAATTTGCAAGAAAATATGAAACATGGGTAAATTGCAATTAGGTTCAAAACAAGCACATATAAGCATAACTAGCTCAAACAACATCCAAACTGGACTAGATTAGAAACATAAGCATGAAACATGTTATCAAAGCACATCATGAGGTTAGATTAAGATTTTAAGCATCTAATTATGATAATAAAGCAAGGTTAAGGGTCTTACAAAATCCCTACCCTTGCATGAACATGTTTTCGTCTATTGGAGTGTGTCTATTAGGGTTACGAATTTGTTAGTCCAAGTGTAGGAGTTACATGCACGCATGAAGCTTTTTGGCATCTTGCTTGGGAGATAGGCGATCATCCTATATTAGTTCATTTAGCTTTGATTTTCCTATTTTCCTCACAATTTCTAATCATTATTCTATGTTAATTTTATAAACTTGTTTACTAACTTGTCTTCTATTTATTGGTTGTGCCTTGTGGAGGTGACCATTATTTCATGTTCGGACATCACTTTCTTTCTATTGATTCTTTCTTAGAGTATCCTGAGATAGGAAGAAGAAGAGAAACTGAAATAACTAGGACTTGGAAGAAGAGATGGGAGATAAGAATGCCCACAACCATGAGGAGAAACATGACCATCCTCCACCTCCATATCCAACTAACCACAAGACACTACATAATTATTTCAAGCCCGGGAACTATAAATCTTCAATTTCTACTTGAGTTGATCATATGCCAGGGAAGAAATTATCTATCCTTCCTAGCCTTCTTGGACTTCTCCCCACCTGCTACGACCTTGAGAATGAGAAACCCTACAAGCATGTGGATTCCTTCCTTGAGACATGCTCCACCTTTAGGACACCTGCTGCCATGGATGATTCCATCTGGTTCATGTTGTTCCTTTCTCTCCTCATGACAAGGCTAAGGAGTGGCACTCATCCGATATTGTAATCATGATTTGGGGGACATGAAGAACAATTTTGTGAAAGAAAAGCTTATTGCCAAATTGACTCATATGAGAAGGTACATCACTTCCTTTAGTAAAAGAGAATGAGAAGTTTTATGAGACATTAGTGAGATTTCAGAAGTTGTAGTAGGATTTCCCCCACCATGAGGTATCTTTTTTCGAACTAGTTCAACCATTCTGCACTACGCTTTCTGAGATGAGTCAAATAGTTGTAGACTCATGATGTAGATGTGAATTCATGGCCAAACCTCCTAAAGAATATTGTCCTATTTTTTAGCACTTGGCTAAAAATTCCAAGACATCTGGATTCGAGTGTAGACGTGCACTATGATAAAAACATAATAGCTTCATCCCCTTGTATCAAAGGTGACTTGAAACCCAAAATGATGAAAATTTTGGTGGATAAGATAAATATTTTGAATACACATGTGGGAGGCTCTTCTAGCCGATATGCCCACTCTATGGAGAGACTTCATGGGGAGGTACAAGCCATACAATCTTATGGAAGCCAGATCAACCAAGGCCCAATGTCCAATTTGTATTCTTGTCTAGGGATGGCAAAATGCAAGCATTCATGCCCCACCACACTCACTCAATCTTATCATTATTTTGACATTAGGGTGGGAAACCATACCGTTGAGATTCGGGTGGTATGGACGACCACATGCAGGTGTATGTAGTGTGTCCATACCGTCCAAACCACTAGGTCATACACTTAGATTATTAACCCTCTCTTCTTTCTTATTCATCTCTCTCCCGATACCCTAGTCAATGCCCTGGTCCTTCCTACTCTTTGCATTGCCTCCTCTATTGTCAAGCCTCCTCACCATGCCTCCATTTTCGCTACCCGGCCGACCTCATTGTTTCTACTTAACCACCACACCTCCATAGTTGTGCCTCTACTGCCTCCGTCACCATTCTCTCTACTGCTGCCACTACACTTAAAAGCTCACATGTTCATGTGTTTCATGGGTTCTTTCTGAATGGATATCCCTCTTCTTCCTTCATACATCATTCCATGTTGTTCGTGAATGTTGAAGGTGGCAGTGCTTATAGCCCTAACAATGGCGATTTGTACAACATTGCAACAACATGAACAAATGAAGCAATGGTGACATGTATTTCCACTAATTCATTGGAGTTGACGCGGGGCCAGAACGTCATTACAAACGCAGCATGTTGGTACATGTTCAAGCTTCCAGAGTTTACTTGCATCATCTTTTTGATTGCCTATAGTTGTTGTGCACCATGTTAAGTGAGTCCAGGGGTTGGCGAGTGATAACATCTCATTTTGTGTACTTTTTGTGTATGATTTATGCCTCCCCTAGCATACCTTTTTATGGATTTCTCCACTTATTTAAGTGCCTTAGTGTCAAAATATCAAATTCATACATCTTTTACTTTTTCAGGGTCATGCTACGACATGACCTCGTCAACGTCGCAACTATGGCTGTATAGCGTACTAATGACCCTATCGCAGTCGATGCCACCATTCCCACTTCTTCTCACTATGACCGTGACCCTCCCACAAAAGCAATGCCCCACGGTTGAGGCCATACTACGACCGAGGCTCCCCCTCAACCGCAGAAGATATCCAACACACTGCGACTACGATGGAGGTCGCAATTGAGGCCATACTACGACCGCGGCCCAGAGGTTAAGTTGGTGAGCATCATCAATAAATAGGCCCCCACCTTGACATGTCAAAGGGGGAGATAATCAAGGACCACGAAGTGCTGCCAAACTCCAGAGTCACCCACATCCATACCCATCAGTCTGGGATCCCTGAAGATAGAAGTTTGAGAGGAGAGAAGACTGATTGCCCTCTTCTTCAAAGGAAGAAACCACTACCACAACACCTACTCTAGATATATATATTTGAAGAAGTACAGTTGGTGTATCACCATCTTCTTTCTCTATCTAGATCTATCATCTTCATCACGATGTACTCTACCTCTTCATGGTTATTGATGTGTCTATCATTTTGTGACGTCGTTATGCTGCCTGTCAACATGTGTGGCTAAACATCTAACTTGGGTTGGGAGTAGCCACTAAGGCTCTCCCAACATGTATATTCTTTCTCCCCTTTGAATATAAACATGCTCTTATCAAGATTATCTCCATACTCTTATTTTTAATGCTTCACTTGCATGCTTAGCTACCATCTTGTGATGTTTGATTATTGGTACCTCAAAAAAATAGTACTAACCTTATCTAGTGTTATGGAGTAGTATGAATGCATGAAAGTGTTGGAATGCTAAAGCTAATGGTCATATGTTTTGCTTTGTGGTTGTTGGGTTGTCATCTCAAGAGAGAGGCTACCTAAATACATCGATCTATCCTAATCTCGAGAGAGGAGGGAATAAAATTTTTTATGATCGCTTGTAATCTTGATAGGAGTATATGTAGGGGGTGCAAGTTTTGCATGTTGGTGGGAGACCTTAGTAGGTGAAAATCGATCCAAGTTTCCTTCCATATCTTTGTTTCTTACTGCTTGTTTAATGTTTTTATCTTGCTTCCACTTTTCTTTCTTTTAACTCTCTTTGTTTTGTCTGGCGCATCATTGTTCCTTGGGGAACACCCCTTTTAACCCACCTATTCGTTTGGAGTGTAAGAGTGTGAGACTCAGTGTACTTAATACTTATTGACCCTGTCCCTGTAGTTTGACCCCAAATACTACATCGGACCTCATATAATGTTGCGGGGCCTTGAGTGTCAGGTTATATTCTTAAAAGTCTGACTACTCTGAATCTGCTCCATTTTGGATGTACAATTTACGCCGGTCAACTCTTTGGCGTCGTTGTCGGGGACAAGGAAAAATAGTGCTATTAAGAACATGAGTCCACTCACTATACTCTCATGCCTCAAGCTTAGCGATAAACTGAACTGCACAAAAACTTCTCTAACTCAGTTGTATAGTCTATTCAAGGAACCCAGAGGGAAGAAGATCTATTCAATTCTTCACCTTAACTTCAAGTCACCATGCTGCATCGTGTGGATGATAGTCTTACTAGGGACAATCGAAATGCAAGGGTTCAATACAACCCACTGCCACAGATGAAGAAAGAGAAGACCATCATTCAGATGGTTGCCGCTGTGAGGAAGAGCAATGTGAGGAAGAACGACATCACCACTATAATGACCGCCACCAAACTAACAGCCAAATCGTTACTAATTATGTAGAAAAATCATAAGCAGCGAATTAGAAAAAATTACTAAAAATTAAAACCATTTTGCAAAGAGATCCACTTCCAGGAAAACTCTTAAAGGAAGAACCAAAACCTTATATACATCATTGATCACATTGTACATACATTGTACCATCTCTTCTCGAGGATAACATATAACCGTTGCTTTGTCAAAACATATTTTAGAAGCAACATAAAACCTCAAGGCATACTAGCCAAAATCTCAGATTGTTCATAAAACCTTCACATACTAAAACCGAGGACATGAGAGTATAGAGACAACACATAAGACTTCTATCTACAAGACATGACAGATAGCACACTCAACATGAGTTGTTACTGTTGTTCCTATTGTTGTTGTCCTTCCTCTGCAGAATGATCTCTACCTCCTCATGCACGTCCACCTAAAAATTGTGGATCCCACGGGGTGAGACAATTGTCCCAGCGAGAGATATAACTCTCCGTCAACAATGTTATTATCACATGTAAATAATATAAAATTGAGCAAAGGTTCTTTATATTAATAAGCAAGGTTAATCATTGTGGATAACCAGTTTAGAACATTCTCATCTTTGAAAGCATTGTAACTGTCTATGATAGAGTAGTAAATCATCTATTCACTTTATAAGGAATATGAAGAACATGTGTATCATTTACCCATCATACTATATACCAACATCTCAAGCTTATCCTGTGATAATATTATCATGGTATGATATCCATGAATCATCATCATTTCTATCTGTTGACCTCAACCAATCTACTAGACATGTATTGAATTGCACTAATCATGTGAATATATATCATCATATTTTGTCCAGGTATTGGTCTATGCCAATCTTGTGAAATTATGTCCATGTATTGGACTATGCCAATCCTGTAAAATTATGTCCAGGTATTGGGCTATGCTAATCATGTGAAATTATATCCATGTATTGGGTTGTCCCAATCCTGTGAGTGTTGCATCCAGGTATTGGATTATGCCAATCCTATGAAATTATATCCAGGTATTGGGTTGTCCCAATCCTGTGAGTGTTGCATCCATGTATTGGATTATGCCAATCTTGTGAAATTATATCCAGGTATTGGGTTGTCCCAATCCTGTGAGTGTTGCATCCAGGTATTGGATTATGCCAATCCTGTGAAATTATATCCAGGTATTGGGTTGTCCCAATCCTGTGAGTGTTGTATCCATGTATTGGTTTATGACAATCCTATAAAATTATATCCAGGTATTGGGTTGTCCCAATCCTATGAGTGTTGCATCCAGGTATTGGATTATGCCAATCTTGTGAAATTATATCCATGTATTGAACTATGCCAATCCTGTGAGATTATATCTAGTTATTGGTCTATGCTAATCCTATGAGATTATATCCAGGTATTGAACTATGACAATCTTGTGAGGTTATATCCATGTATTGTACTATGCCAATCCTATGAGGTTTGTATCCAAGTATTGGACTATGCCAATCCTGTAAGGATCATGGCCATATTTCTAAGGATTCCATAGTAGTAGAATACCTTTACGTTTCCTTTTCACTTTCATTATGGGATATCAATCCCTTAAAGTTATCATTCAACACCACCTCACCTTTACTAAGCATTTATACCTTGGCTAAGCCATCATACCTATTGAGAAGACCCGACACCGGATCAGACTGTCACAGTGTTTAATTGTGGAATTTAAACATAAGCAGTGGAATGACTGAAAATCACTAAAAATTAAAACCGTTTTCAAAAAGATCCATACAAAGGAAAACTCTTTCAAAAAGAACCAAAGTAATTCAATTACATTCTGGTTCACAAGTACATATTATGTACCATATCTTCTCGAGGATTACAAGCATTGACTACCTTGTTAAAACTATACATAGACAGCATAAAAACCTCGAGGCATCAAGCCAAAATCTCAGGTCGGTTCATTAGAAGTACTGACTACTACTCCGAGGACCTGAGAGTACAGAGACGACACATAGGACTCTCTATACAAAACATGACAACCAATGTCTCTACATGAGATATCACTATTGTCCCTGTTGCAGTTGTTGCTTCTCTTCCCCTGCTGTAGGGTTTCTGCCTCTTCTTCTGCGTTTACCTAAAAAGTTGAATCCCATGGGGGTGAGACAATTGAAATTGCCCCAGCGAGAGATATAACTCTCCGCCAGAAATATTATTATTGCAGTTTAGTAGAATAAAACTGAGTATAAGAATCATAAGTATTCAACAACAGATAATTCAATTATCTAAGCATATAAGAGTAATGCTCCTCTTCAAAGTATTTCATCTTGTAACTTGATAAAGCAATATATCATTTATCCAATAAGGAATATGAGGAACATGTATAACATTTATCCAATAAGGATATACTAAGCAAGATATCATCCATCCATGATTCTCGTATTTCAACCTTAAGCAATTACGCTACACTACTGATTACATCTTACAATCATACTTAAGCCCTGAGGAGATGAGGTTTATCGCTCATACTCCAACTGACCATTGTGAAATCGAAATTGGTACCATACATAAGTCAATGGAAGAGCCGGATTCCCATGACATCATCCTCCTCAGTCAGTGTGAGGATAAAATGCAGGACATCTTGTGTCTCTGTTGAATAGCTTTCCAGGGTATACTGGCAACTTCACTATTAGAGTTACAGTGGCATGTTGTACTCTCTTCACAATCGAGAGATATCATGTTTATCTCACATCGATCTGGCATTAACATCATCGGGAGATTAGTGATACATCCATCCCGACATTCGGGAGATTAATGATACATCCATCCCAACATATATAATGAAGGATTGAGAGATTTAATGTTTATCTCACATAAATTACTCCATTAGGGTGTAAGGATATTCATGCCCATAACCCCCACATACTCAACAGTATGCCCTCCAGGAGTTCTCGTAGGAAAACCTATTTCACCGTCACCAAACTACTGACGATGATGGATCTATGGTCAGGGCTCTACATGATAATATTTTACTTGATTAATTAAGTACATTACTATATTTCTTTTAGCATCAGTCAGGTTTTCAAAGATAATTTATTATAACAAATGCTACAAAGAATGAGTAATACTTCCATCAAGTACTTTTCAAAGCTTTATTAAGTATTGGGATCTCAATCCCTTGTCACATCATGGCATTCTCATCCCTTAACATCTCAACATCATGATTATGGAATATGGGTATTCAAACCCTCAATTCATCAAAGAACACTTGTTACAATTTAACAGGTAACTAACACCTTCAGGTCATCTGACCAAGGTAAACATGATATTTGCAATACATGCATCTCACATGGCTCTTAAAGCCCATTAATCTTTTGTTACCTCTTATTAGGAAACAAAGCATATTATGGCTCACAAGGCCCATAAAACAATTTTGGTAATAAACATCATAGCTCATACCTGGCTATGTTCAACATCTCATGATACCTGCATGATTAGTACACATGATAACTGTTACATCAATTACATATCAGGACTATGCATGTAAGAGTAGCATCACTATTCCCTCATTAGAATTAGGATTTCTCAATTCATGTCAATTAGAAGTACTCATCCCATTACCCAAATTAGGGTTATGGTTTATCATCATGTTACCCATCATTAGGGTTTCATGCAATATAATCCAAAATTAGGATTTCACATACCTTTACCCTATATCAAGATTAGGATTTCATGTTAGGGTTTCATATAGCATTATACAACATCACCCTGGGATTAGAGTTCACATCACATCTCTATATTAGGGTTTCACTTGACATCATTCTCAATTAGGGTTTCACATATCATCACCCTTAATTAGGGTTTCACATGTCATCACCCTTAATTAGGGTTTCACATATCATCACCCTTAATTAGGGTTTACATGACATCACCCTTAATTAGGGTTTCACATATCATTATTTTCAACTAGGGTTTTACATGACGTTCTCAATTAGGGTTTCACTTGTCATCGCCCTTAATTAGGGTTTCACATATCATCACCCTTAATTAGGGTTACACCATCACCCTAGATTAGGATTTCACTTAGTATTGCCCTAAATTAAGGTTAGAGTTCATCAATCTTCTCAATTAGGGTTTCATGCTCTCATTATCATGGATCAAACCCTAATTACATATTTTATTTATGTTGAAAGTGTTGAGGATAAATCACTACATGATTCTCACTCATGTATAAGTTTCCTCTCTCTCCTCCCCTCTAGGAGGTTAATTACTTTAATTTTGATTAGATTGAATCAACTTGAATGAAGAGTTGACATAGTGTATTAGGTCATTGCTTCCAAAAGCATCAAAGGTTAACCACTCTAAAGGTACTAATCATCTAAGTACTTTAGAGGTACAATCATTGGATTTAACTTGGATATATGCTATTTATCAATCAAGGGATTAATTGGTCTTTCATAACTTTGAAACTATTTAATTTCCAAATGGTTTTGTTACTTTTGAACCTTCAAACAGTCTTGAGGTGCTTGACCTTCATTCGGTCTTGAGGTGCTTGACCTCCATTCGGTCTTGAGGTGTTTGACCTCCATTCGGTCTTGAGGTGCTTGACCTCCATTCGGTCTTGAGGTGCTTGACCTCCATTCGGTCTTGATCAATTCCATCAATTAAGGCTTCAATAAAATCAACCGATTGGAGTTTGTAATCCATGGATTATCCATCACTGAACCTATTACAAGTCAGTCAATTAGAACCATTAGATCATCATCCAACCATGACATCTCCTGACCTCAAACGGTCTTGAGGTCGTTTAACCCTAAACGGTCTTGAGACCGTTTGACCCATCAACCACTGAAATTGGTTGAATCCAATTAGGGTTTCTTCAACAACCCGATTTAGGGTTTGTACTCAAGTAACCTTAAAGTGTTGAACCCTTTGAAATTAATTCAATTAAGTATTATTGGATCATCATCAATCTACCTCAACATTGATCCTCCAAATGGTTTGAGACCATTTACTCCCAAATGGGCTCGATCTTGAAACTAATTGGTTCCAATGTTGAAACTGTTTGTTCATGTACTTTGTTGAGGTGTGTGCTTATGATGATGTCATCATCATCAAGCTTCAATCCTTCAAAAACTACTACCATTATTATGGAAATTTCATCAATTATTCAAAGGAATTTCAAGAAGAACAAAATGATCAACAAATGTTGAAGAATTGAATGTAATAATAACATTTAAGGGATTAAGTTATATAACCTGCCTTCAAAGTTGAATCCAAGCTTCAACCTTCACGTCCTAAATGGTGAATGAAGCTTATAAACCTCCCAAGGTCCGTCCTCAAGCTTTTGAGTGAAATGAAATGGCTAGGATTGAAGATTGAATGGAGAAAAGAAGAAATAAAGCATTGATTTTCGATTTCCACCATGAAATCAAGGTTGAAGATGATTAAGGAGCCTACCTACAGGTTGGAGTTCATTCTCCTATTGCTCCTAAGCTCCCTTATTTTCAACCAAAGCGAGGATAGAAAGAAAATCTGAAAAAGAGTCTTCAAGTGGGTGGAAAATGGGATGTATATAAGGGATTTTCAATGAGAGAGAAAGTGTTAATTA
Source organism: Alisma plantago-aquatica (assembly GCA_963693085.1). Taxonomy (NCBI): domain Eukaryota; kingdom Viridiplantae; phylum Streptophyta; class Magnoliopsida; order Alismatales; family Alismataceae; genus Alisma; species Alisma plantago-aquatica. The sequence continues at coordinate 1,111,015,957 of OY856410.1, forward strand.
ATTCCTTCAACTCCCAAAATTGGTGCGACTTAACCCCCTCACTTTCTTGCATGCGAATATATTAACTCCTACTTCGAATTCCTCTTCATTATCCATGAATTAAAGGAAAGAAAATTAAGCACCTTAACCATTATAATAATAATATCCAAAATTGAGTGGATATTACTTTTTAGTTAACTAATGTGAGTGGGCTCTCCACTCACTTAGGATATTTTCGTTGCCTTTGCAAGGCACAAGGACTTTCACACTTATGCAAATTCATCCATCTCATATTTGGTTGAAGGGCACTCCCATTAATATATTTATTTTTGCATTAAATTGAATTAGCCTTTCAATTATGCTTAAATCTTGATTATTTTAATATCAAGATTCTCTCTCCTCCAAAGTGATTCAAATGAGGATCCCCTCTAATTTTATTTTCTCTACATGATGTCAAGAAACATGAGGGACTCTCTAGAGGTGGTATTTTCATAATAAACCCTAGGTTTTGGGTAAATTGCACATTACACCAAAACTAGATTTTAATGCACAAACACTGTTTAACAAGCTCTTTCTTGGTGCTTAGGCTTGTGGCAGCCATACATTTGCATCATTATAATTCTTATGATGCTTCAACATCTGTGGAAGATTTTATCATGTACAATTTGCAAGTTAACCCCTCAACTTGGGTAATTTGCACTTTAGTCCAAAACAAGCAAAACATTGTTTCAACATTATTAAAAAAAGGACTAAAATTGAAACATAAGTTCCTCTTGAGCCTTAATTACTTTTCAAAAGATAAGAACAAGCATATAATTTAACTTTATTAACAAAACATCTAGGTTTAAGGCATAACCCAGGCCAGGGATGTTACACCTATTCACACTCTTTATGTAATACAATTATTCCTCTTATCTCATTTAAGCATATTCAAAACACTATATACCTTATTTGGCTATAAGCATAAAACATGTATGACCAATATTTCATTACCATTTATTATTATTATGATGTTACTGGGTTTCCATTTCCCCTAGTTTATTTTGACCATAACCATTTCTTTCATGAGACTTTTATAAACATCTTGTCACCTCTCACTAGGAAACAACTGTTCACATGGCTCACCAGAACCATTAAACATCTTGTCACCTCTCACTAGGAAATAACTATTCACATGGCTCACAAGGACCATTAAACATCGTGTCACCTCTCACTAGGCAACTATTATTCACATGGCTCACAAGGCCCATTAAACATCTTGTCACCTCTTACTAGGCAACAACTATTCACGTGGCTCACAAGGCCCATTAAACATCTTGTCACCTCTTAATACGAAACAACTATCTATAGGTCATAAGACCTATATAATTTGTATTATAGGAAACATCATAGCTCATGCTTAGCCATGCTCATTATCTCATGCTATCAGCATGGTTTCAATATGGTTAGGGTTCCCTTTATTAACCAATTGTAGTTTCAAATCATATCATTCCCTTCATCATGGTTAAGGTTTCCCTTTTAAGTCGACTAGGGTTTTCAAGTACATTCATCAAGAATCACAACCCTAATTCAGACTCCACACATATTAGGAGTATCAATGTATACTCATTACATGAGTATTAAACAAGTATAGGTTTCTCTTTCATCCTCACTAGGATATTGATTACATCATACTTCATTAAGTTGGCTCAATCTTTCTCTCAAGGTACATTGGTCCATATTTATGGAATGCATTAAACCCTTCATGTTTTAAAGTATCACTTGACATAACATACTACATGTATCACTCAATCAAGTGTATTGGATTGAGGTGTTTCCTCCATATTGGGTATAGAGGTGTAGGCATGCTTCCATATCGGGTATAGAGGTGTATCCTCATCACCATATCGTGCATCCATATTGGATTACTCAACCTTAGGGGTTTGCATATCAGGTTTTACAACACCATATTTATTTTCAACATCATATCATGTTAGGGATAGAAAGTGAGATGATTTTGTCAATAAATGAACAATCATCTTAATGGAATCATGACCCTTGGTTGTACTAAGAAGACCAACCACAAAGTCTATTGTTACATGATCCCAATTCCACCGTGGGATTGAAAAAGATTGCATCATCCCTACAGGATTCAGATGCTCTACCTTAACCTGTTGATAGTCTAAACACTCATCTAGAAACTCCACTAATCACGTTCCATACCTAGCCACTAGTACAAGTCCTTGAGATTATGATACATTTTTGTACTACTAGGATGCATTACATAAATAGAGGAATGAGCCTCCTCAAGTACCATCTCCCTCAAACCATCAACTTCAGTACCACCATCCAATTGTAAAAGCACACTCTGTCATCATCTTTCTCATGAAAGCCATCATGCTTCTCACTACCAAACTCCAATATGATGTTATGTATGATGGCATCATTCTTCTATGCATATTTGATCTATTGTATCAAAGTTATATTGACCTATAATTGTACCAACAAACATGCCAACAACAAGGCTTCTAACTATACATTCATCTTCCAAAGCGACACCAACATGTTCCTCTTATAACAAGTCATATAGTACAATTGTAGTTTATCTGTAGACAACGATGAAGACACATATTACTTCCTGCTCAAACCATCAACCACTACATCTGTCTTTCCTGGATGATAGTCTATTTTACAGTCACAGTCTTTGATCATCTCCATCCATCTCCTCTACTTCATGCTCAATTTCTTCTTTGAGAAGATGTACTTAATATTCTTGTGGTCTGTGAAGATTTGACACTTGTCTCCATAAAGTTGGTGTCTTAAAATCTTCAAATCAAGAACAATAGTTGCTAAATCAAGGTCATGAATTGGGTAATTCTCCTCATGTTACTTAAGTTTTCAAGAAGCAAAAGAAATCACATTCTTGTTTTATATCAACACACACCGCAACCCATTCTTTGAAGCATCATAGAAAGTGATGTAGCTTTCCCAGACTCTAGAAACATCACCATTGAAGCAGTTGTCAACTTATCCTTCAAAAATTGAAAAGAACACTGACACTTCTCATACGGACAAAAGGCACACCCTTCCTAGATAGTCTGGTTAAAGGTATAGCTACTACATTGAAGTTATTGATGAAACTCTCATAGTAACCAACTAAACCTTGAGATCTTCAAGCCTCAGTCGGTGTCTTGGGATGCTCCCATTCCAACACTGTCTCCACCTTCTTGAGTTCAATACAAAAACCTTTCTCTAAAATCACATGACCAAGAATAACATCTATGTCAGGTAAAACTCACACTTACTAAACTTATCATATAGCCTATGTTGCCTCAACAACTTCAATGCTTGACAAAGATGATGCTCACTTGATGCATGTCCTTGGAGTATATCAAGATATCATCTATGAACACCACAACAAATTGATTAAGATATTGTCTGAAAACTTTGCTTATCAGGTCCAATAATGTTGTGAGCACATTGGTTATCCCAAATAGCATAACCACACATTCATAATCACCATACTTAGTCATAAAAGCAGTCTTAGGTATGTCATCTTCCATAATCCTCAACTGCTGATACCCTAACCTTAGATCTATCTTGGAAAATAATGTTACCTCTCAACTGATCAAACAAGTTAGCAATGGATACTTTTTCTTCATGGTGATCTTGATTAACTATCACTAGTCTATTCAAAGCCTCATCAAACCATACTTCTTCTTCATAAACAACAATGAAGCACCTCAAATAGATGTTCTTGTCCATATGAAACCCTTTTTTAACAAATCCTATAATGACTTCTTCAACTCATTCATCTTAGATGGAGCCTCCGATAAGGTGCATGTGTTATGGGTTGCATGCCATGAACTAGATTGATTTCAAAATCAATCTCTCTTAGGGGTGGAATACTAAGAAAATCATTGGGGAAAACATCCTTAAACTCACAAACTATAGGTACATCCTAGATCACCTTGGTATCTACAAAGTGTTCTCAGATGGCTTCACATCCCTATCTCATCGACTTCTCTGGTATCCCTTGAAATAACTTGTTGTGTATACCTCAAAAAGGGGTTATAGATCCCAGTGGTCTTTGATTTCCCTAGTATGAAGGTATATTTATCGGTCAACCTCTTCAATAATTCCGCATATAGTAAATGTTTGAATATTTTCACTACAACTCTCATTGAAATGCTTGGCTTGCTTGGGGCTAGAGGCAAAAATGTTGTTCAACTGGGAGGCGGTGAGCACATGTAATCATTTTGCAACCCAAACCAGATGGCATCCTCCCCTTTATATTTGATCTTCTTTAGAGTAGTAAAAAATGGCATGTTAGTTCAATGTATGAATCACACACACTAGTGAGCATATTAACAATCCACAATCCTATAAACCCACCCCAAACGTGTATTTGATACCCAATGCTTCCAGTGCATTTACACAGGCACACCATGTGGCAACTACTCTCCTTGTCATAAACTCTAGATAGAGAGGCTTCACTATAGTCTTCCTTTTGCTGCCCCTCCCACATTATAAACATCCTTTGAATGGGAGCCTCAATGTGGGACTGTGGGATCGTGGGGTGACGTTGTAGGCTCTCTTTATGTGGCCCTTGGTTCTAGTGATGGCTTGGATGCTACTTTGGAACCCCATCTTCATCATCTTGCTGATCTTCTTCATATTTCCATGATTTTTGGAGGAAAATAGAGGTGGAGTTTGGTTTTCACTTTTTTTTTAAATAGTTGGGGCGGAATGGAGCTAGAGATGGAGGGGAAATGAGAGCTAGAGGTAGGGAAAAGATCATCAAAGTGGATTGAAGCTTGATTTGGGCTTGTGTATGGAGGTTCAGAGCTTAGGAGGAGTTGAGGGGTCATCATTTGTCATTGGATGTAAACTACAACCTTTGAAATCATGGAGAAATGGACTGGGGTCGTGGTTCTCTCAAAATAAAATGCCAACTTAAGTGGTGGCCCCAGATCTGCCATGACCGTGTCGACTGTCATGCCTGTGGTGGATAGGTAGCACCACAATTGTGTTGTTTGCCACACCCGTGGTGCCTGGTTGGCAACATGTCTGTGTTATCAGTCACACTCATGGTGTTGGTTGCACTTTCTACTGACATCTCCTATAAACTTGACAAATCTACCGGTGCCATTATTCTGTACCACGATTATGGTGGCTATTATATCAGCTAAAGTCAACTTGAGTTTCTACTTTTCTTCACATTTTAAACCGGAAATAATTCTTCATCAAATCTCTTGCACATTACAACCATTTCATCATCCAGTCACTTTCTAACCTATTTGCCTACCACACATCAAAACTCAAATGAAATTTATCAAACACACATGTGCATGCTTTCTTTGAAATACATATAAAATAACATAAAAGTATCAAAAAGTGAAGGTTGGGTGTAAAAGTTTCCTAACCTAGGTGGGTTGCCTCCACTAGCGTTAAGTTTTGTGCCTTCATCCAAGCTTCTTGATTCTTGAAGCGATCATCCTCTTGAGAACCTCAAAACATCATCACCATAGTAAAATTCTTTCCCATGTTCATTCAAGCAAATTTCTTCATCAACAATAATTTCCTCAATCAACATCATCATGTCAAAACTTTGATTGGCCTTATCGGTCCCAACTTCAACAACTACTTTCAATGTTTTTCCATTTACTATGAAATCCTTAGTATCTTCCTTCTCATGTATCACAATAGTTCTTGGTATGATACTTCCCATCTTGACCTAAGCTTCCTAGAAAGGAATTTCATCCAAGAATTGTACAACCATACCCATTGACTGGCCTCTTGATCTAATTGTCATGTAAGAATTTGACTATTTCTTTGTAGCTTTTAGAAATATCATAGGATTCTTAACTCATTTCTTATAATTAATTGAGTTGTAGCTTCCTTCTTACCCATGCAGTTCCCATGTCCATAACCATAGATTTCAAAGCCCATAGTGCCTTGTGTTGAACTCTACCAGAAAATGGAAGCTCTTCCCATATATTAGCTTGAAAGGAGTAGTAATGAGGACTGTGAATGCAATATTATATGCCCACCAAGCTTCATTAAGATGCAGAGAACAATCCTTGCGGTATGGATTCACCGTCTTCTCAATAATAAGCTTTATATCCCATTTACCCAACTCAACTTGTCCAATTGTTTGGGTGATATGATGTTTCTACACGATGGTTCACACCATATTTTTTCAACAAAACTTCAAAAGTTCTATGATTGAAATGACCACCCCCATCACTTACAATAATTTTTTGGTACCCCAAAGCAGATGAAAATGTTGGACTTAATGATTTATCAAACCACCTTGTGATCATTGGTTCTTGTAGCCACAGTTTAAACCCATTTAGAGACATAATCAACAACCACTAGGATGTACAAAAACCCAAAATAAGGAGGAAAAGTACCCATGAAGTCAATTCCTAAAACATCAAAACCTCCACCACCAAGATTGGTGATAGGGGAATCATGTCTCTCCTTGAGATAATGCCAACCCTTTGGCATTTCATACAAGCTTTGCAAAACTTGTGAGCGTCTTTGAAGAGAGTAGACCAATAGAATCCACATTGAAGTGCCTTTGCAACTCTCTTCTTTCCACCAAAGTGTCCTCCACATATGTCAGAGTGGTACATGGAAAATATGTCTTTCTATTAACCTCCCAGAGTGCATCTTCTTATGAGTTAGTCGGAGAAATATTTTAAAACATATGGGCCATCCCACACATAATTTTCACCAAAGAAAAAAATCTTCTACTTTCTTCCCTAGTCCATGAGCTTGGTACTCTTCCGCTAGCAAAGAATTTGGCTATGTGCGTGTACCATGGCCTTTGAGTAGAATCAAGTAATAAAACTTTCTCATGGGGCATTGTCTCCTTGATCTTAGTTACTTCATCATAAGGCGATTCAATGCGGGATAGGTGGTCAATTGCATATTTTTCAACCCCTTTCTTATCAACAATATCCAAATCAAACTTTTAGAGAAAGAGAATCCACCATATCAACCTAGGCTTTGAATCTTTGACATGAGTATTTGAGAGCTGCATGGTAGGTGTAGACAATCACCTTATTTTGTAGGATATAGGAATGGAATTTATCAAGAGCAAAAATCATGGCAAGCAATTCCTTTTTCATGGTGGTGTAGTTCCTTTGAGCTTCATCCAAAGTTTTAATTTCATGGTAAATAGCATGTGGTATCTCTCCAATCCTTTGGCCCAACACATCCCTACTGGCGTATCTGATGCATCCATCATGATCTCAAATGGAAAAGAGAAGTCAGGAGGGTTCATAATAGGAGCAGAAATCAACTTGTGCTTCAAGTAATTGAAGGCTTCAATTCATTTGTCATCAAAATTGAGCTCAACATTCTTCTCAAGAAGGTAGCACGATGGTATTGAAATCTTGCTAAAATCCTTTATGTAATGATAATAGAAGCATGCATGCCCCAAGAAAGAACAAACATTTCTTAAGATGGAAGGAATGGTTATTGTAGAAATGAGGCCCACTTTGGCCCTGTCAACTTCAATCCTAGTTTTAGATACTTGATAACCAAGCAAAATGCCTTCTAGACCATGAAATGACTCTTTTCCCATGATAGAAACAAATGAACATTCACACATCTTTCAAGAATGGTGGTGAAATGAGACAAGAACCTGTCAAAAGACTTCCCATACACTAAAAAAATCCATTTATACTTCAAGAAAGGAATCAAGCATGTTAGTGAAGATGGATGTAACACATCTCTAGAAAGTGGAGGGGGAATTGTAAAGCCCAGGCGACATTATTCTATAAGAAAAAGTACCACTTAGATAGGTGAAGGTAGTCTTATATTGGTCTACAAGGTGCACTCTTACTTGGAAGTATCTAGCGTAGCCATCAAGAAATCAATAGAAGCGTTGTCCTATAAGTCTCTCTAGAATCTAATCAATGAATGGTAGAAGAAAGTGGTCCTTCTTTGTAAGACCCCTAACCTAGCTGAGTGCTTGAGTGTGCTTGCTTTGGTTAATAAGATGATTAACCTTAATCTAATCCTTTGAGATGCTTTGTTAGCATGTGACAAGCTTATGTTTTCAGTTTGGTCCTATTTGGAGGATGTTTGAGTCATGTATCCTAATTTTGGACCAAGTTGCAATTTACCCATGTTGAGGGTCTGAATTGCAATTTGTCACATGTAGAGTGTTTTTCTTGTGCTTTGGTATCATGAGAGAGATGATGATGATGTGGGGTGCCTTGTTGGACCTTGGTTGGTGTTGTGGCATCCTGTGGTGATGCTAGGGTTTCCAGGGTTTTGGCTTTGATGATATGTTTCGACCTTGAGCTTGAGTTGGGAGTGCTGCAACCATAACACTTACCCTAGTTGATGGTTGTTTGGACCATGATGGTCTTGGTGAGGTTTAGTCGTGATGGCTTGTCTTCTGACAATGTGTTTCGACCATGCTTGTTTGGTGATCTTTTGGAGTGGTCGATACACGGTTCCTTGATGTTTGTTTTGACCCCAAGGTGTGGGTGACCTTAGTAGTTGATACCCCACCTAGTTTGTATCACCATGTGTTGCATGCAAGTGTTTAGTGGTTGCATGGATTTTTTTCTTGGTGGACAAGTTTCCCTTTGGTGCTCTCTTATGTTGGCACCTCATATCTACCGTATCTATCTCTTCCCTTGAGTATATAGCCTCTCTCTTCTTCATGCAAGCAATCCTTTATCTCACTTTCTTTCTCTTTTCTTGCTTGGCTGACCTTGGAACTTGGTGGAGCTAGAGGGTTCTGATCTTGGTGCTTGGGTGGCCGATCACCATTGCATGTGGTGTTCTTGAGCTTGATCATCCTCCTTGTGGTGATCTTTGGTGATCTTCTTCCTTGGTAAGTGGTTTTGAACCCTTGATCTCATTTTTCCTTTTTCACCCTATATTCTTCTTCCTTCCTTCTCAGCCACGAGACTGTGGTTCTACCATGGTGGTCATCTTGAGAGAAACTTCCTTTCAATAGGGTCGGAGATTATGTTTTGACATGGTGGTACCCAAGTGAGAGGAAGCTTTCTTATCTTTCCCTTTTCTTCTTCTTTGGTTTGGCCTAGAGATTTTCAACTCTTTCTTGAGCTCCATTTTGACCTTGGTGTTCTTCTATTTTGAGGTGACCTTTTGGTGTTGATATTGGTTGTAGCTTCTTTCCTTGGAGATCGTGATCTTGGAAGCTTGATCTCTTCTTAAGGGGGGTTATGTAACTTTCTACCTTCTTCTATTATTTGCACCTTAATTGTGGTTGTATGATATTGTTTTAATCTCTTAATGTGGTGCTAATGTGCTAGATGATTCTATCTTGTTTTAGGGTTTAAGGCTTTGTAGTATTCTCATGTATATTTCTCTTTTTATTAAACCTAATTTCATATACTCAATTTCTAAGTGATGGATGAAGTGAAACTAATACATGCATCATGATCCTTGTTTGTATCACCATGTTATGGTTTGGATCTCATGTTTTCTTGAGGTTTTGATTGGTTTTTGTTGAGGTTGAAGCTTGGTTTCTTTATCCTAGTTTGTTTCTTGATGAATCATGTTGGAGATCGGTTTTAAGGTTTTGAATGGTGCTTAGTATCTTGACATTTACATATGTTTTGATCATGGTTTATCCCTATTTTAAGGATGGTATCTGCCTTTGTGGTAGCTTGACCTTGGTGGTCGCTACACCTTTGTTTTTGTTTCAGTTGAAACACATGTTCTTTATGTCCTGGGTCGTTACACTCTTGTGTTATGATGGTTGTATGCCTATTTTAGGTTGGATGGTCGATACTTTCCTTTTTATTTTGATTGTGACACCATGTTTTGATGGTTGGTCGTGACAAAAATATGTGTTGTGATCACAACACCATGACTTGAGGTTTTGGCCAATACACACACATCTACGGTGATGGTCGCTACACTTGGTTGAGCACTTGGTCACACATTGATATGTTGGTCTCTACATATGTATAACATAGTAGATGGTTACACGTGTACATGTAATTGATGATAAATACCTAGTGATGTTTGAATGGTTGGTTAGTTAACCCTAATCATGTTTCTCAACCCTAATGTGTTCCAAGAAAGTGGGAGATGATGTATCTAGGGTTGATTGAATGATACAATGAAACTGTAATCAGCTATGTATGTGAAACCCTAATCCTAATTCTAGGGTGTGCCATGCTTATTGATTTTGCCTTAAAAGTATGACATGTGATTATGTTTTCTCTCCCCTACTTGTGCAATCCTAACCTTGCAAGTGGAATGTATGTCATATCTATGTGAATTCTATGGTGATCATTATGTGGTACAAGGTGATGGTTGTGATCCTTGATGAGGCATGTTAAGATCATAATGATGTGATGGGTCTTATGACCTGACAGAGGCTTAAAGCCTAGTGAGAGGTGTTATCCTCCAGTGATGTGATGAGGGATTGATATCCCATAACAGTGCAATTGTGGTGATGGCCTTGCATGGCGATATGATAATGTTGATAGCCTTGCAAATGGAAATGCTACAAGTATGACGTGATGATGCAACAAGTTCACACCTTATACATTTTATATCTTCTAGAGTTGTACTAACCCCTTATCATTGTAGAGTTTGTTTTGGGGCTATACGTTGCAACTTGATTGATGCTAAAAGACACACAATTGGCCTAACTAATTAAGTGAAACTCTAATCATGTAGTTTCCCTATGCCATAGATCCATTCCAGTGTCAGAACTTGTTAGATGGTGAAATGAGTCATTCCTATGGGAAACTCAGAGCACATATTTTTGAATATGTGGGGGGTGAAAGTAGAGCATCTCCTTATGTCCACAATGACAGGTTGGGTAGGATTACTGCGGTCATACCTAGCCATTTGTGTGAGATGTCCATTCGCGAACTGTTCTCCTTGTGATATGTGATAGGTAGAAGTTTAACTGCATTGAATACCTCTTTTAAGAATGTCCATGTGCATGACTGTTATTCTAGCACCATGACCTGTACCAAGGCGGGCTCTGTGTTCTATAATGATGGACATGCAGAGTTGATCCTTCAGCTTGACTATATGTCGTTGTTTGCAGTTGACTGATATGTCTCTATGGTGTTTCTCTTGTACTGGCCAAGAGGGGTTGGAGAGGTCATGGAACCTGACTCTTCCATAGACCTTGTATGGTACCGATTTTGACTTTGTAGTGGTCGGTTGGAATTGAGTGGTACAACTCAAATCCTCAAGGCATAATAATAAAATACGTAACACAATCGTGTAGTATATTTTCTTAGGGTCAAAATACACTTCACATTGGAAGACCCCTTTGCCTTATCTTTGTACTGATTTCTTGAATTATAATGTGGTAAGGGAATTCAACTGTTATACATGTTCTTCATATTCCTTTTTGAAATATTAATTGTTCTACTACTCAATGGTAACTTTCTAGTTTGCTTAACCTACACTATCAAGTTTAATACATATCATTTAGTTGAATCTACTCAACTAGATATGTGTGTTATCTATCTGCTTAAATCTACATGCACTTTTAATAGACATTGGTGAAGAGTTATATCTCTCACTGGGACATTGATCTCACACCATGGGTTTCCACATCTTTTATGTGGTCGTGCATGGTGTGGTAGAGATCGTGATGTTGAGGATGAGAAACAAGAGGAGCAATAGATGTTGAAAAGTTGGATATGCTGCTAGTGGTTGTAGTAGAGTCCTATGTGTCATCCCTGCATTCTCAGGTCCTTGAGGGTGTTCTGTAGATATTGCACATTGAGGCGATGTTTTGGCTATATGCATTTGTTGTATAGATATGTCATATATGTACAGGAACATGCTATCATATGTACAAGTTGTGGCAAGTGAGCCAATAAACAATGATATGTAATAATCTTTTGGCAGGTGTTATATATACAAGTGGTGTTTGTGGACCCTGATGTGATATCCTTCCACTTGAGGTGGATATGTGATAACAATTTTAATGTCCTGTGTTTTCTGGTAACCTAGTTGATTAATATTAGTTCCACACTTTGTTTTGAGTAATCTGTCTTTGTTGTGACAAGTGTTTCACATTCTTTGTCTTGTAATTTGGTTTTCTATAGCCTACACACAAGCACCATTTTGATTTCCCCCTCACAGACATCATTTTACCATCTTCATTGGGTGCAATAATGATCCCACTCATCTTGGGTACCAATTAGATATTACTTACTCATAGGATATTAGAAGAGGGATATGTGATCTAGGCATCGAGGAACTTCACAACTTCTTAACTTACAACTTCCTTCAATTTAGGAACAATCTTCTTTGTATTTGACAACTTGGCCTTGCATCATATTCAAGATAGGTCATATGCACATAAATGGAGGGGTCAACACCCCCAATTGCTTGAATGTTCTTGTTTAAGACCTAAATGAGAGGACCTTCTTGGTCGTAAGAGAATAGAAAAATGATCACGAGGAGGGTGGAATTGGGACCTAGATATACTTACTTTAAACCTTCAAGAAGTGTTTTCAAAACAAGAGGGTTTACATAGAATTCTTCAAAAACTTTATAGGAATAGAGGGTAGATCTTCACTTGCAACAACTAACACTAGCTTATTCTTGTCTTCAACATCCTCATTCGTAGCTTGACAATGGGATATAGACCTATACCCTTTGTGACAATCTCAATCCATATAGGTAGGAATTCTTCCACAATTTTCTCTAAACAATCAACAAGATAACAATCTTCCTCTGTGGTACCTATCATCTCTACTTTGGCGGATTCCTTGGAGATGTTCAACCAGATCCTCATGTGCATGAAGGTCACATACATGGTTTCTTTATTCACATGTTTAAATACATTGCCTTTGGCTAGGAAGGGTCTACCCAAGATGATATGTATTTTCCTTGTGTCTTTCTCCATATCAAGCACAATGAAATCAGTAGCAAAAAAGGTGGATGTGTCATTGTCAAATCTTACCAACACATATACAATTCACCCTTGAGGAATCTTCATAGAATGGTTGGACAATTTCAAGGTGAAATTATCTGGATCCAAGTATCCCAAGTTTAATTCACTGTATACATAATAAGGTATTCGATTTACACTAGAACCCAAGTCAAGAAGAACTTGGTCAATGATGTGTATGCCTATGTAACAAGGAATGATAGGGGCATTGAGATCTTTCCTATTATTAGAAGAGGTGTGTTGCAGAATGGATCTCACTTTCTAAACAAGCTTGTCTTCTTTAGGCATTCTTCCCGTCAACTTCTTCTTATAATTGCACATGTATTTCAAAAATTGTGCATAAGAGGTTCTCTTGATAGCGTCCAACAAAGGAAAATTGATTTTCACTTGCTTGAAGGTCTCCATGATGTCCTTGGTGTGCTTTTAGTTTCTTTTAGAGGTGTACGGTTCCTCAAGTACAGTGGGAATAGGAGGTAGTTGTGAATCCATCTTGCTCACATCAACAACATTATCAAGTGGTGTCACATCACAATATTGTCATCCACTATCATAGTATCACCTTGACTTCTAATCATAGTATCACTATCGTGCATCATGGTATCGTTGTCATGTATCATAGTAACATCTCTCTCTTTACTCAAAACAATCAATTGTTTGACTCTTTAGCTACTCTAATGTCTTCCCACTTCTTAACACATTCATAGCCTTCACCTGCTCATGATAAGAAGATGAGGAATCTTGTGGTTATAGTTATCCTTGAGGTGGTGGCCTTTGGTGTGATCGATTAGGATTTGGAGGTTTTGTTGGTTGTTGTTGAGGTTTTTGTGGAGGTGGTTGATATGGTGGAGGTGGTGGGTATTGATGTGGTGGTTTTGGATCATATTGTAAGTTTAATGGAGGTTGCAATGGATGAGGAGAATAGGGGTTAGGAGGACCTTGATACCACTGCAAGGTGGACACTTGCCCTTACGGTGGGACATAGGTTCCTTGAGGAGAACCTATGTATCCACCAACACTATTGGCATTCACCAAGGCTTTAGAGGGAATCCTCCCCTCTTCATGACAAGAAATTGATAGACAAATTTTGTCAATTCCTTTTTCCAATTCATTAATGTTTTTTCCTTGATCAGACACATCCTTCTTCACATCATCAAGGCTTCTCAATCTCCCAAGGACTTCCTCTTCAAATTTGGAGCTATATTGTGACCCTTGACCACTAGTACAAAAATGGTCTATAGTGTCAGTTTTTTAAGCCTATATCATCACTTTTCAGTCGACGCCTAAGTGGCCGTCGCTACAGAAATTGCTCTATAGCGTCAATTTTTTTAACCCAAAAAACCGACCTTGTATAGTAAAAACCGACCCTATAGGCTCTCAAAAACTAAACTCAAATGAGAAATGAAATTGTACCTGAACCCTATAACGTCAGTTTTTAATAAATAACCGACTCTAAAGATTATTTCTAAGGACGTTTTTTACTAAATAACCGACTCTAAAAAACCGACTCAATAGAGTCTTGGAATATAATAGAACGACCGTGCCACTTAGTACGGCCGTGTTGGTCTATATTAGCACGACCGTGCTATGCGGCACGACCGTTCTACCATATCTCAACATGAACATTCTACGTGGCACGACCGTTCTACCTCATCCCAACACGACCGTTTTATGCAGCACGTCTGTTCTACGCGGAACAACTAAGATACCTATAAGGTCGATTTTTTAAGAAAACCGACGCTATATGGTCGATTTTTTTTTTAATTTCTGCAGAAACTGAACAGAACAAAATAGAAGAACAAGAATAAGATATGGGAGAGGGTCGCATTGATGCTTAACCGTCACCATTCCAAACCACACATTCATAACAAAAATGATTCATATATTGAGTTGAGTACACATAGTCACATCATAATTTACAAAATGATAGATTGCAAGTCTGAGATGATATTAAATGTCAGATACAAAAGTAAATATGAAAGAGTACTAAAACCACATACATAAATGGAACGTAACTGACATATTTATTCCAATGCTATATTGACTTCATTTAGAAAAGTATCTGACCACTCTTCTCGGAATTCATTTAAGTCCTCACGTGTGTAAGGCTGAGTTGTAAAGATCTGTAACAGAAAATGCACATGCTAATATTTTATAAAATGACTACAACTCAATTGTAAATTTATGATGTTATTATTTATTACCTGATTACATAGTAACCACAAGCCCAATCATTATTTTGTATAGGACATTACAAATAACGAATTATACTTAATGTTAGTAACTACTATAAACAGAAGACTATAAGAGTTGACATATAAGAGTTGAAAATTAATACATATAAGACTAAGCAGTTGTCAAAGTAGCTACCTTGACATTTTTCAAAGTCAATGTCTTTAATTTTGTGGGTATTTTTCCTCTGCCTTCACGAAAAGCTTTTATACCCCTATCAATTAAATGATAGTTGGTAAAATAGAAATTCTAAATAGAAATATCATGTTGAAGCATTGACTATATTTATGCTTACGCCATAGTTGGCAATTTCAGTTTGTGACCCCTTGTTGTTTTTCCCATTGGGTCAAGATAATAAAGAGTTATCAATTTTGGGACAATCACCACTAATTCCCAATGTCTAGATCTGAGTAAGAATAAAACAAACATTAAAATAAATACATTTGTTCATTATTAAAATTATATTGAATAATAATACTTACTGGACGTTAAAAGGAATTAGGATAATTTCCTTTCCCACAGTAGCAAAATATTTGAATGCATCAGAGAAGTACTCACTCACTTCCTCAATATGTGTCTCCACCTGACTAGTGACCGAAGGAACTAAGAATCCAACATTCTTTATATCAAAGTTTGTGGCCTCGATATATAAATGGCTGTTAAACATTTGTAATTATTTTCATAGTAGAAATAAGCTAAAAATGTGTATTGGAATTTTCTATATTGATAGATCCTTACCTTATCCATACTTCTAATATCGAAGTATTCAACCAATCATAACGGAACAAATCTATAATATAATCAAGAAAAATCTAATTGTCAAAGTCCCTCCCAGTTGCATCTTCTATTAAATTGATCAACATTTGTAGTCTAGAGCTTTGGTTGGCTAAGTATCGACACAAACATTTACATTTACTTCCCAACTCGTCGAATGCGGATTATGGAATAATAGATGGCTTGGGCATATGAGGACGACTAGTAGAATTTTTAATCTTTGGTTTGCAAACCTGTTAATTAAATTACATACTTCTATTACACGAGTTTATCTATGCAGTCAAATATGAAAAACATGGTAGAATTCAAGTATACCTTATCATTGATAACCAAGTGTCTAGGACAACCCACCATAGCACCCTCTGCTTCTTCAACTGTACTAGATTCAGGATTAGGTATGGGTAGTGGTTTGTCCCCCATTTCGTCATACACAAGATGGATGGACACACGAAAAATGTCATCAGTAATTTGTTGGCAATGCAATGTACCACCAAGGTTGTACACCTTGCCCGCTGCCACAACATTATATTCTGGAACCTCCACTGCAAGTTTATAGTTCATACCAACCTAGATTGAAATAGTATAGGTTATATAAGAAGCAGTAGAACAGATACCTGTTACAACTATATATATTATCATATATATATCATACTAATAACACAACATATAGAACAAAAACTTACTGCATATTGTTGTGGTGGGTCATTGGGAGTGCTCCTATGACCTTCTACAACTATAGCATGGGCTTGGACCTGTCACTTGAGAGACGCACAATATGAATAGGTTGAGAAGGTTGAGTAGGCTGAAATGAAGACATTATTTCTTGTACTTTCTGTGCTACTAATGCTTCAACCTCCTCTTATGTAAGACCTCCTACATGACCTCTTTTAGATTGCGAAGGGCCAAAATAAGACTTGAATCCTATGCCAGCTCCTAATCCCCTAACACGGCCAGGATGCTCCTTCGTACCAAGAGCAACTGATAGTTCATCCATGTGGCCAGTTGGGATGAACTTTCCTTCCTTCCTTTACTCGTGGAGATCAATCTATTGATAGTTAATAAAAATATTAAATCACAATATCAATTAGATATAAATAAATCTAAGTTTGTGGGAGTTACTCTTTACTTAGTTGGGATAAACCTACCATCTTTTATGCCACCTCCTTAGTTGCAGGGTTGGCAATTTCACCTTCTCGATTCTTTCTAGCATCAATCCATGTCAAGTGTCGAGGTAGACGCTCAACTTGAGTTGTACTAGATTCTTCTCCAGAAGAGGATTGCTTCTCTTGTAGTTGGCGGTGGAAGGCATAACCACCGGGCCCCAAGCGATGGTCATGCACATTTTTGGCCCGTCTTTCCTTTTGATCCTGGTGGATAGCCTGATCATTTAAAATGAGATATTGCAATTCAGACTTGGAAAACATGTATTAAAAGATTCACCTCCTTAATTGTATAAAATTAAAGATTCATACAATACATCACAATCTTTATTACCTGAAACTCTTTCGATCTCCTAGCTACAACAAATCTTTCCCACACCTGAGGATCTATAAAAATATATACATCTGTTGCTTTCTTCTTTTGTTTAGGATTAATTATAAATTCCCTTGCGAGTTATGTCTTAAAACCCCTCCATCGTACACCACAACGTTGCAGCACTCTTTTCTTGTGATCTTTTTCATTTAGATGAAAAACACCCTATACATACAAAAGAAACAATTAATAATGTTGTTTTGAAAAGCAATTCATTCCAAGCAAACTAAATTAGAATCAATAGAAAAAAATATATTAAAATAATATCACTTCCACTCACAGATATATCTTTCCATATGAGGTCTTTTTTGGCATTAGGAACATCATGCCAATTTTCTATATCTATTGGCACCAAACGGCGCACGGTCGCCCCTATGTAATGCTTGAAAGCACTAGCATGTTCCCCAATAGGTGCTCCTGTGATGTCAAACTGGACTGGCAATTTGTCCCCTTTAGACCTGAGCTCCTGTAGCCTACGCATCAGTGTGGGACCTCTACTTTTCTTAGCATCACCACTAACATCCTCATGGTGCTCATGCTCATGCTCAGAATGTTCATCTTCACTCGCCATTTTAGAACCTACAAGTATACATGATAAAAAAAATAAGTGATAATAAAAGCACAAGTGATAAGGTATACTTTCTTGAATGATAATAAAATAAATAATTCAAAGAATGCATGCCTCTAGTATTGGTTGAGTTGTTAGTCAAGGAAAATTCCTTCAGCATGGTCTTGACATTTAAAATATTCATCGATGTTATCTTCAACATTTACACTTGGCAAACCAACTGAGAATGGACTGGAATCATCATACTTTTCGTAGTATTCTTCTTCATTTATAGGATCTACAATAAACTATCTTTTTCCATGAAGAACGACAGACCAATTTTTATTTGCCGGGTCATCAATATAGAATACTTGTTTTGCTTGGTCTGCCATGATGAATGGCTCATCTTTCTCATCAATCTTTTCAAAATTCACCAATTTGAAACCCAACTCATCCACTAAAACTCCTTTGTTGTTGTCAACCCAATTACACCTAAAGATAGGAACTCGAAAATTTGTATAGTCCATTTCCCATATGTCCTCAATGATGCCGTAATATGACATCTCAGCTTCGTGTGGTCTTTTATCTTTGGCACTAGAAAAATATGATGAACAAGCTTGAACAGTGACCCCACTATTTTGAACTACACTACTTTCATCTTGACGCTTTGTGTAGTATGAAAATCCGTTTATGTCATAACCTTCATATGCCATGGCATCCATTTTTGGCTTAAAGGCGAGCCATTTTATGTTCTCAACAACATTATTCGGTGATTCAGATAGTTGATTAAATACTTTCTCTTCAAACCACATAATAAATGTTTGATTATGCTCTCTTACAAGCCACATTGAACTGGATCACGGATGATTTCTCTTGATAAGATCATTATGTTCTGTGATGTAGCTACTAACTTCATCGATGTTGCGTAAAATATACAAATGCGCTTGTTCCCACAACTCACGACTGATTCCTTTCACTCATCCTCCCAGAGTTCCTTTGCCACAATCAGATTCAGCGTGATGGGAATTTTTTAGATCGCTAGCAGTTTCATTGCAATTCAAAAAATCATTGCAAAAGTCCATCACCTCCCTAGCCACATAACCCTAAAAAATACTCCCTTCAGGACGATAACGATTCCGAACATCACCCTTAAAAACACTCATGTAGCGTTCAAATGGATACATCCAGTGTAAGAAAATTGGACCCAACATCTTCACCTCCCTTATAATATGTACTACAAGATGAACCATGATATCAAAAAATTAAGGAGGAAAGTACATTTCAAGCTGACACATGGTAACAATTACATCTTTCTATAATTTATCGAGAGTATCGGGATGTATCACTTTGTTGCATATTTCATTGAAGAAGAAACAGAGTCTTGTGATTGCAAACCTTACATGCTTCAGCAATATAGATCGAATAGCCACAAGTAAAATTTGTTACATTAAGGTGTGACAATTGTGAGATTTGAGACCTATCAACTTCAGATCCTTCATTGATACCAATCTACGAATATTAGAAGAGTATCTTTATGGAACCTTAATATTATACAAGCATTCACAGAAAGTCTTTTTCTCCTTCTTTGACAAAGTGTAACAAGCTGGTGGTAAATATGTGCAGCGACCCCTAATCTCCACTGATGATTGTGCAAAACAACATAGCACGCAAACTGAAGATCTCTTTATGTGAAGCATCATATGTCATAATACCTTCTTCCCATAGTTTCATTAGGTCATCTATTAGAGGTTGAAGGTAAGCATCAATATCATTTCCAGGTTGCTTGGGCCCTGATATCAATATTGACAACATGACATACTTATTTTTCATACACAACCAAGGAGGAAGATTGTATATAACAATCATAACATGCCACATGCTATGTTGGCTGCTTAATGTACCATAGGGATTCATTCCATCTGTATAGAGTCCAAGTCTTAAGTTTCTTGGTTCGTTACCAAATTGAGGGTATAATAAATCAATTTTCTTCCATTGTGGTGAATCAGATGCATGTCGTAGGACGCCATCATCATTGGCCTTTAACTCCCCATGCCAAGACAAATTTTGCGCATCTTCTGTATTAGCAAATAAGCGTTGAAATCGTGGTATTATTGGTAGATACCACATCACCTTGATAGGAGAGCCATTTTTAGCCTTAGCTGAATTTGTGGTCTTATACCTTGACGCACCACATTTTGGACAATTTATTAAATTACTATAGACCTTCTGAAACAACACACAATCATTTGGACATGCATGAATCTTCTTAGCCTCCATTCCCATTGGGAACATTATTTTCTTTGCTTGATATGTTGAAATTGGAAGCTCGTTGTCTTCAGGAAGAATTTCCTTTAACAAAGACAACAGTGAAGTGAAACTTTTATCGCTCCACCAGTTTTTAGCTTTAAGAGTATATAATCGCATCACAACACTCAGCCTCGTGAACTTAGTACAACCCTTATATAAAGGTTTTTCAGCATCATGGACTATGTTTGCAAATAAAGAAGGTGGATCAATGACATTGTCCCGACAACTGCGTAGCATCTCATCAACCATATCATCCTGAATCGGTTCATCATTGAATTTATCATCATTATCTATATCTTCTATGCCAAAACTATTAGTATCGACATTTTCTGATCCATTATTAATTTTCTCTCCATGCCAATACCATTCATTATAACCTTGTATGATCCCATTACATATGGCATGATCCTTAATTTCCTCAGCAATATCAACTTTCAAATTGTTACCACAATTTCTACATGGATAATAGAACCTATCTGTAGGTAGTTTCCTATGTTCCTCAGCAAATCTGATAAATTCATCAAGACCTTTGGCAAACTCTGGACTACAACGGTTCTTGATAAACATCCAACTTTGATCCATTTTCTATATCACATTAAAAATTCATTATAAAACTAAGCATTTAATATTGATACTATAAGATGTAAGTTTTTATTGATAGGAAGTTAATTACTTTTATACTAAAGTGTACCACCTATCCCATTTTTGAATATTTAATCTCATTAGTAACTGTATAATGTATGTTTAGTTTTGAAGAAAATTTCAGCAGCATTTCCCCTATGTTCTCCAAGTACACCGATGTAAATGGTAAATAACCACTCACATATGTACCCAGAGAACAAATGAGGAAATACTACTAAAATTTTCTTCAAAACTAAATATACATTATACAATTACATCCTAAATGAGATTAAATATCCAAAAAAGTCCCAAACTGGGGACTATCCAAAATTTACTCCTATGAGTAAATTTTGAACGGGTTTCTAAGTTGATACATGCATAAATGTATTATTGTCATATTTATATATTAAGTTAAACATCATGCATTTGATGATCTCATATATAAATTCTAAAGTGTCAATCAGAGACTACACAATGTATACCCTCATATTTCTAGAATGTGTACCAAGCGCTACCGTATGTATTAAATTTTTGAATCAAAATAAAGCCTAATGGCACATTGGAAGAGTGAGAATATTATACCTCACTTGAAGGCTGAAGAAGAAATATATGCAAGTCAACAACACCTACAACAAACACAAATGCATGATTCAATTCTCTTATAATGTAAGGCATTAGGGTCAATATACATCAATATTAGAGGAGCAAGAAGATTTTAACAAATTCAGTTCAGCAACTCAGCCAACACGGCCGTACTACCCAACACGACCATGCTACCTAACAAATACATTCACTCAGCCACAACCACCACAGACGTGCTACCCAGCACAACTGTTCTACCTAACAAATACATTCACTCAGCCACAGCCACCACGGCCGTGCTACCCAACACGGCCATGCTACCTAACAAATACATTCACTCAACCACAGCCACCACGACCGTGCTACCCAACACGGCCGTGCTACCTAACAAATACATTCACTTAGCCACAACCACCACGACCATGCTACCTAACAAATATATTCACTCTTAACCTCTCCTCAATCACGACATGACAATAAGAAGAAAAACGGTCATGGTTATGACACGATCATGCTACTACCACCAGCACCCATCGATACCCACTGCCGACCCCAACCCCGACCGCGGCACCCATCACCACCCACCGCCGGACCCCAGCCCTGACCACAACAGCCCCCACCTGCCTCACCTCTCCTTTCCAACTGAGAAGAGCTTTTCGACGGTGACACAACACGTACAACTGAGAAGCTTGCGACCGATTTTTGATTAATAAAATGTACCTTGCGACCTTTAGTTGGCGGTGGAGGCACAACACGTACGGCTCGGTGGAGACACAACACAGCTCGGAGGTAGCACAACACGGCTCGGCTCCTTGGACATGGCAGACACAACATGACTCGACTCGTTGGTCATGATGGCGGCATTGGAAGGACACGAAGATGGGCTCCTTGGACACAATGACAGAGAAGGAGGGGGTCTCTAGCGCAGTGCTTTCAAGCAAAATGAAATGAAACACAAGTCGATCGGGTCTATCACACATTTTGTTATCAGCCTAACCTTTAGCGTCAGTTAACTGACAAAACTGACGCTACAAGTTGGGTCTATAAAGTCGGTTATTTGAGAAAACTGACGCTACAGCCTAAGTGGTGCTCGAAATTTCATAGACCATCTATAAAGTCGGGTATTTGAAAAAACCGACCCTAGAGGTAAGTATCTATAAGGTCGGTTATCCATAAAAACCGACCCTATAGTTACAAAGCGGTGCCCGCATTTTTGTTTGACCCTATAGCATCGATTATTTGGAAAAAACCGACGCTACAGTTCGAGGCGCGAAGCCAAAATTGTGTGAATTTTTTCCGCGGGAAACCTGTAAGGTCAGTTTTTATGATAAAACCGATGCAATAGTCTATTAGATCTGTTATTCTAATAAAAATGACTCTACGGGCAACGACATTACTGGCCAAAAATGTAGTAGTGGATGATACCTAGGATGCCCTTATCCTTCCTCTCCTTGCTTCCTAGAGAAATTAGGTTGATTTCACCATTATGGAGTTTAAGAATTGGATGTTGGGCCTTGGTTGTTCAAGTTTTCATAAGATTGTATGACTTGCACCTCCTCACAAAAAGTCTCCATAGAGTGGGTATATTAGCTAGAAGATCCTCCCACACGTGTCTTCATAAGATTCATCATGTCCATCGAGATTTTTATAATCTGGGGGTTGGAGTTGTTGTTGGTGTGAGGGGGGTGAAGCTATCCCATTTCTATCACAATGCACATCCACACTCAAATATTAATGTCTTGTGTTTTCAACCAAGTGGTAATTTTGAGGCCGAGATTCTTCAGGAGGTTTGACCATGAATGTAGAACCACATGATGAGTCTACAACAGTTTGACCCATCTCAAAAAGTTTAGACTAGAAGGATTGAACTAGTTGCCAAAGAGGAACCTCATGGTGGGGGCAATCCCGTAGAAACTTTTCAAATCTCTCCCATGTCTCATGAAAATTCTCATTCTCTTTTTGACTGAAGGAAATGATTTATCTTCTCATATGAGTCAACATGGAAATAGGATAAAATTTCTTCATAAAATCATTTTAAATGTGCTCCCAAGTCATGATTGTAGTCTTAGATGAGTGTTAATCCTTGGCCTTGTCCTTGAGAGAGAAAGGGAACAATGTGAGTGGGATGAAGTCTTCAGTGTCTATAGGTGTGTTGAAGGTGGAGCACGTCTCAAGTAATGAGTCCACATGATTGTAGGCGTTCCTCATTCTCAAGTTTGTAAAAGGTGTGGAGGAGCATAAGAAGACAAAGAAGGATTGAGAATCATTGCCCTGGAAACTGATCAACTCGAGTAGTAATTGAAGAATTTCAGTTCTCTGGCATGAAATCATCATGTAGTGGCTTGTGCACAGGTGGAGGAGGTGGTGTTGGATCATGTACCTCCTCAAAGTCATGTGGATCTCTATTTGCCATCTCTTCATCTATATGTTGGTTGTGTTGGTTTTTCTACCTTCATCTTCCTAACTCAAGATCTACTAATAAAGAGTTGATAAAAAGATAACATCATCCAAACATGCAACAATTCACCTGTACAAGGCACAACCAATCAAAAGAAGACAAGTTAGCAAGAAATTGCAAAAGTAACACAAAGGATAATGAATAACAATGGTAAGGGAAGTAAGAAAGTCAATGCTAAATGAACTATCTAGGCCAAGTGTCTTTCTCCACGACATAAACTCTAGAAAGCTTGATGCGCTCTTAGGATGCACACACTTGGGATAACAAAATTCCTAACCCTAATGGATACACTCAAATACTAAAACACTTTCCTACAAGTGCAAGGGTTTGTATCACTGCACAGAAGGTGGCAAGTTAGGGTTTAATCTATAGAGAGAGGGGGCACTAGAGCTTAGTTCCTTTTGTCTAGGTTCCTAATGAGGAATCCAAGATTGAATGATTTTAGTTTGGTTTTGTGATTACACTAATGTGGTCAAACAAGCAATTAAAAGAAAACAAGATCAAAACTAGTTTAACCCTAGATATTTTTGTTCTAACTAACATGGAAAGGGAAGATAAGCAATACATTACACTAAAGCAATCAAGAGGAGTTAACATTAGCACTAAACTAACTAAGCAATTATACTTAACAAGTTAGAGAGCACAATTATCTAATTAGGTAAGAAGCCACACTAGACTAACAATTATACAGCTAGAGTAAGAAAAGACTAGATTAGTACCTAAATAGCTAAGGCAAACAAAAGCAATCTCAAAGGAGAACTAACTACAATAGAAAGGCAAAGATACCATGAGCCCTACTATTGAATAATTATGAAAAACCACTAGAGGGGGGTGAATAGGGTTTTATGATATTTTTTTAAAATTAATTCAACCAAGCAACCACAATTGAAATTTGGAGAATGAGACATGGCGTTTTAGAGTGGTTCCACCCTTAGAAAAAACTAAGGGAGTCAGTCCACTACCCAATTGTTTCCAATTGGGATTTTGAAAGCACTTGTATTTTATTACCTCACAAGGATGTTACATAAGATACAAATACCTTCACCCTTAGGATAGACTTCACCTAGAAGTAGTCTCACCAACCTTGAAGCAGCCTTCCTGGAAGTAACTCTAAGCTCCCCCTTGAAGTAGCCTTCCTCTTGAAGTAGCTTCCCATTGAGACAACCTTCTTGAAGTAATCCTAAGTCTGCCAAGCTACCTTCACCACCAAAGAAGCTCCAACAACCTCCTTTCCGCAGCCTCCAACCTAGGAGTAGCAAAGGAGAACAAAACACAATAAAAAGGAACAAGAAAGAAGTAGGAAAGTACAACTTTACCAATATATCACAATGCTTGAATCCTATATCAAGAATTTGATCTCCTAACCAAAGTGGATGTACGTGAATGTATAGTGGATTGGAGATATCAGCCTATAGGACACGAATTCACAGCTTGTGGAAATGTTTTGCAAGTGAAAGCTTTGCTAATGGCTTGCTACAATGTGATCTCAAGTGAATTGTATATGCAAGTTGTGTACTCAAGTGATTTTTGGGGTCCTAAGGCATGCCCTATTTATAGGAATGGTCTACAAGTACTTAGGGACGTTGTAGACACTTTCTAGGGGGTTCTTAGTGCTCAACTAGCGGTTAAGTGTCCACAAATTGCATTTACAATAGCTAGTTAATTAATTTTAAAAAGTGCAGATAGAAACCTTCTCGGTTGAGAAGTTTGTTGACTGAGAGTGAGTCTGGAGTAAGTGTATTGCAACGTTCAACTCAACTCCCAACTACTTTTCTAACTTAGTCTAACGGCTACGAGGGTCTGTTCTTAGTCGAGGATTTTTTCGACTGAGAGTGTCTCGGTCGAAGTTTTTGTCGACCAAGAATATCCCTAATTCAATGTATTCATTTACTGAGTGTGTGTATCAATGTTCAATTGTGAGACTAACTTAGGAGATGACCTATCTAAGTGTTGTGTGGGGATATGGAAGATCTAAATGCTTGATTTACATGATATCTAAGTACTTGTACATTATAAACTTGTACAAGTTTTTATCATGTGTTGACAGTACATTAGGTTGTATGTTTGATGATCATTCGAATGGCTCGCGGAAGGAGAGGACGTGGGAGGGGGCGCGGCGGAGGGCGATTCGCTAGGGTCTCCGATGAAGTAGGAGAAAGGGGTGGTTCATTTGGGTCGGCGTCGCCGTCGATCCCTCTGGTGGACTCAGGTGTGGTTGACGGAGTGGAGAACCCCCAAATTCTTCAAAGTCGTGAGGCCTTGAAGAACCCTCCGCGCAAGGGTGGTGAATCCACTTCTAACTCCCCGAAGTCTCCGCCCCACAGGTCTGAGGAGGCGTATTCCTCAAATCGGCTAGCTGACTGGCTGCAAGCCTACAGAATGGGCCAAGAAGAGGTTGATGTTGAGCTGATGGACTTCATCGAGCCAAGTATCAAGGATGGAAAGAGGTGTGCGTCCATCTCGAGTAAGGATAGATCCATCCCTGACTGGGATGAGTACTTATCCATCAGGTTTGTTGGTCGGAAACTGTATGGTGGCCAACTAATTGGATGGATTCGAAGGACGTGGAGACCTAGAGGACCTGTTGTGGTTGTGTCTGACGAAAGGGAAGGGTATATCATCAAGTTGCCCTCTCATGGCAATAGAGACCGGGTTCTAAAGGAGGTGCCCTGGTTCATGGATGGACTGTTGATTGTAGCCCAAGTATGGAAGCCCGACTCTCCCCTTCACCCTCTCTCTTTCATGCAGGTTCCCGTTTGGTTCAAAATCTAGAACACAGGGATTCCCTGGACTCATAAGCACATATCCTGTGTTGCTAGTACGTTAGGTTGGCCGGTGGACATCGATGATTACTCGGCTGCTGCTGGATGCCTTGAAGCAGCCAGGGTGTGCATAGAGGTGACTCACGAACTGAAAATTCCTAAAGAAACGTTGGTAGAAGTCGACTCTGTGCTCAAGACTCTAAAAATTGAAGTTATCTCCAAGCCGGCGATCTGCTCCAGCTGCTCGAGATTTGGGCACATGGCCACTTCATGTCCATTGAAGTCAAGACGACCTCCGTCGGAAAAGGACCTGCAGGTCCGGCTGGGGAAATCTGTAGGTGTTCGAGGCAATGTCAATATGACTGCCAAGGAGCAATCTAAGATGATTCAAGGAGAGAAAATCACCAATCAGATGGAGAAGAATATAGATTCTTCTGAAGCATTTGATGTAGTTTTTCGAGACTCCATTGAACAACAGGTGAGAGATGTTGTCCTGTCTACTGCTGCTGAGCTTCATCCCCAACCCAATCCTCCCATCTCAGTACCTGAGATGTTTGGGTCTCCTCCGTTCGTCAATGAAGGAAGTCTCAATTTGGAAGGGGAATTAGAGCTGAGCAGGGTAAGCAAGGGAGCGTCGAGCTCTACCTCATGGCAGGTCAATAAGATTTGGAGTAGCAGTGAGTGTTATTCTGATTTCCAACAAGAAAAAGAAAACTTGTTTGGAGATGATGATGAATCCAATATGGATTCAAACTCGGGGATGGATTTTGACCCCTGGGAAGCCGACTCTCTGGATTTCAGCAAGTTTAGGCCGAATAGGAGGAAAAAGTCACCAAAGAAAAAGAAGGATGGAGGTTGATTTTGAAAAACACTAGAGGGGGGGGGTGAATAGAGTTTTAAAACAATTTTAACAATTATTGAACTCAAACAACCAACCACAAAATATTGGACAAGGGGACAAGGATTTAGAGTGGTTCCAACTTTAGCAAATACTAAAGTTGTCAGTCCACTACCCGGTTGCTTACCCAACCGAGATTTGGAAAGAATTTAATTTTATTACCTCGCAAGGACTTTACATAAAATTACAATTCTCTCCCTAAACCCTTCAAGCAACCTTCATCTAGAAGTAATCGCACCAACCTTGAAGCAGCCTTCACCTAGAAGTAATTGCACCAACCTTGAAGCAGCCTTCCTCCTGAAGTAGCTTCCCGTTGCAATAGCCTTCTTGAAGTAGCTTCCCGTTGCGATAGCCTTCTTGAAGTAGCTTGAAGTCCACCTTCTCCTCTGAGAAGAACCTTCTCCAATCCGCAGCCTCCAATCCTAGGAGTAGCAAGGAGAATACAAAGAATAAAAGGAACAAGAAGGAAAACAGAAATTACAACTTATCCTTTTAAGCACAAGGCTTGATTTGCCTATATCAAGCCTATTGATCTCCTAACCAATGAGTGTAGAAGTGTAAGTGCTGTGGAAAGGAGATGCTAGCCTATAGGACACGAAAATGGAGCAATGGGAATGAATAGCCAATGTTGGAATTGCTCTATTGCTCAAAACAAATTGCCAATGAGTATTTAAGCTCAAGTATAACACAAGTGTAGCTTAGGTGTATATAGGTGTCCTAAGGCATGTCCTATTTATAGGAATGACCTACAAGTGCTTAAGGACGTTCTAGACACTTTCTAGGGGGTTCTAAGTGCTTAACTAGCCGTTAGGTATAAGTTAGGTGCATTAGTAACGGCTAGTTGCTTTATTCTGCAGTTGCTGTCAGAGTCCATCTCGGTCGACAAATTGTCGACCGAGATACCTACTCGGTCGAAGTTTTGTCGACCGACAGGCTCTCTGGATCAACGTTCATTTGCAACTGCCAACTACCTTATCAGCTGTGTCTAACAGCTACTTGGGTCTTTCTCGGTCGAGAAGTTTGTCGACCGAGAGTGTCTCGGTCGAGGAGTTTGTCGACCGAGATTGACCCTGTTTCAATTTTTCAATTTAGGCACTAAGTGTGTGTACGAGTGTGCATATGTGACACTATTGAAGGGGATGACATGACTAAGTGTGGTGTTTAGCTAGGGAAGATCTAACGCTTGATTTACATGAAGTCTAATTACTTGTACATTATATATTTGTACAAGTTTACAATTGATTACATTTCATGACATTTACAATCATTCAAGCATATAGATTCCCTAGAGCTTTGTCATCCACCTTATTCCTGCAACACTCAAGTAGCGCGTTAGATAAACAAGAATGA
The DNA here is from genome assembly GCA_963693085.1 of Alisma plantago-aquatica. Lineage (NCBI taxonomy): Eukaryota > Viridiplantae > Streptophyta > Magnoliopsida > Alismatales > Alismataceae > Alisma > Alisma plantago-aquatica. Next base: position 1,111,044,913 of record OY856410.1, read on the forward strand.
AATGTTTGTCATCATCGAAACAAAGGGATTTATCATAATGTCCAATTTATCCAACAATCTCCCCCTTTTTGAAGATGACAAACATTTCCTAAATATGAAATAAGGAAATATAAAGCATGTGAGTTTCATACCTGAAGATTACCTTTTGTAGCCATTCTTGTTTTGCAAGTGAGTGCTTGGCCATCAAGATGAAACTCATTTATATTTTTGATTTTATATTCTTTCTCCCCCTTTGACATTTCAAAAAGATATCCAGGGTGAATATTTTATATTTCTTCTCCCCCTTAATTTTATACTATGCTCCCCCTTAAATAGATATTCTATTAGGAACATGGATTTAATATCATTTTGTCTAATTTAGCCACAATTTGTTTCTCAATCATTTGCAAAGGATGTTAAGCTTTGAAATGATATGAGATTCCCTTAAGCTTATGATGAATGTATATTGATTTCTCACCCATTTTATAAGGGATGTTAAGCCCTAAAAATGAAATGAGAATCCTTTAATCTTAAAGTACATAAAAATGTCTCCAACCAAATGCATGGGATGTTAAGCCCTGATTTGTTTAGAGAGTTCCTTTAAGAACAAGATATATCATTTTTATGAAATTCATAGATTTCGTCATAACCAAGAGTAAAAGTACTAAGGTCTTAATAAGCTCCAAATGATGATTACAATGTTTTTGTAAGCTTCTTAAGCAAATAATCAAATTTGTTTGTATGAGCTCCCCCTTAATCTTACAATTAAAGCAATTTAAAGCTTCTAAGGTCACAGATGATTTTAAATTTTGATTTTGACTTTTATCAAAAGTATACTAAGATTAAGTATAAATGATGTCCAAATAAGCATTTTGTCAAAGCTTATTTTAGGTCGACCTTGACTTCGACCAGAGCGCCCCTTGGTCAAATTTTATTTCAACCAAGAGGCAAAAATTGCAGATTTCCAAATTAAGCATTCATATGTGAAGTACTTGATTAGATATCAATTTTGAAGCATGTTTAGTGATACTCAATATGAAAACATCCTCTTAAAAAATGAAAGCACGATTAATATCTAATTGAGAAATTTTTATCTGTTGTGTTGCAAGCATTTCTAAGAGAGATATCATCATTGAATTATTTTGCTTGCCTATGTATCATCAAGGATCCATGCATACAATTATCATTATCTATTCTTGCTAACACAGCATCATCATGATGAAAATGATAATTCCAAGATTGTAATCACATGATTTCTATATGGGTAGACCATAAATACTTTAGGAAACATCAGAAATTTTCTTTTTATTAAGCTAAGCATAATTTCAGTTTTAACTTAAATCATTTAGAGAATACACCAAATTAATCTCATATAAGTTTTCAGGGATGATTTCCAAAATATATACAGTCATTAATCACAAATAGATAGCAATTTGATCAATTACAAAAAGAATTCAGTAATTTTACAGCAGACTGGAAATCAGTGTCATGCTCGGTCGACAATTTCTCGACCGAGGTTCACTCGGTCGACAGATTCTCGACCGACAAAGTTTCTGGAATATTTTCAGAACTTTTAATTTATTCCAAGCAAAATAAGATTATGCAAGTTTAGAGCTCGATTTGTGTTGAGATATGACATTTGTATATCAAGAATCAGTTTAGGTCAAATCTCAATTAGTAAATTTTAAGCTACTAAGTTTTAGGAATCCAAGATAAATCATCATTCTTTTTCTTATATGGGCATGAAAATGAATAATGTCCGAGACGCATGCAATAATGACAACTAATAGAGTCAACTTCATTTCTCTTTCTAGGAATTGTGTTCCTAGGTACAAACATAATCTTAGTTTTGGATGCTTTAACTCTTTTGGGTTTATTTCTCCTTGGGTCATATCCTAATCCTCTTCTTCCATTATAACTAGAGGAAATTTTCGGAATATTTTCAAGCATGTCATTTCCTCTTAACTCATTTACATTTCTTTGTAACTTAGCAATATCATCCATCTTCTTGTTTATATCTTTCTTTGCTTGATCTAAATTAGAGACTAGAGAGTTTCTTTCTTTGACAACCTCATCATAATCTAAATGTGAACATAGAATAGGTTGTTTCTGAAGATCATTGACTTGAGTTTGCAAGTTTAACTTTTCTATGGAAAGAAGATTGCAATTTTCTTCTACCGATTTTATCTTAAGATCATAATCTTCATTTTCCTTTTTGAGATTTTCATTTTTGGATACAAGAGCAAGAAGTTTAACATTCAAATCATCATTTACTTTATTTGATTTCTTAAGTTTCTTCTTGTACTCAATATATTTCTTATGCGTATCTTAAAGACTAGCAATTAGATCCTCTTTTGGTAGATCATAAAGACTTACCTCTTCTTCGTCTTCATTTGTTGTAGCAATGAGACATTCTACTTCTTCTTTTCCATCATCACTATCATCACTTGAATCATCCCATGCAGCTTTATATGCTCTTTCTTTCTTTTTGTGAGATGATTTCTTCCCTTTCTTGAGTTTTGGACAATCACCTTTCATGTGTCCCTTTTTGCCACATTCAAAGCACCTGGAAGAAGAAACACTAGAAGTTTTATTAGTTTTAAAACTTTTATATTGCTTACCATTTACAATGAGAGTTTCTTCTTCACTATCATCTTCACTTGTGTCATGAGTGTCCTTGGTTGATGCTTTGAATGCAATGTACTTCTTTTTGCCTTGTTGACGTTCACGTTCTCTTCTTTCTTCCTCTTCTAAAGTTGCCTCATGAGCTTCTAGATTGCCAATGAGTTGCTCCATTTTTAGTTTAGTGAGATCATTAGCTTCTTCAATGGCTGTCACCTTGGGCTTGTATTTGGGAGGAAGTGATCGAAGTACTTTTGATACCTGGTCTTCTTCAAGAACGGTTTTTCCTAAGGCATTCAAACCATTAACAATAGAAGAGAATTTTGCAAACATTTCACTAATAGATTCATTTGGATCCATACGAAAGTGTTCAAACTTCTGTTTAAGCATACTAATCTTAGAATTCTTAACTTGAACCGTACCTTCATAGGTTATGGACAATCTATGCCATATTTCATAGGCTGTTTCACAATTTGATATTCTATTAAATTCTCCTACTGAAATTGAACAATAAAGAATACTTACAGCCTTTGCATTCATTTGAGCCGATTTTACCGTATTTGCATCCCACTCTGCATATTGCATTTGGGGAAGCTCGTATGGGGTTGAGACCATCCTCCATAAGTCCCAACTTATGCCTTGAAAGTAGAACTGCATCCTTCTCTTCCAATATGTGTAGTTTGTTCCGTCAAACACTGGAGGCCTAGCAACACATGTCCCTTCAAGATTAAGGTTGTTGAGCACCCCGTCACCCATTCTTCAAGACCTTGTTAGGGTTCCTTGAAGCCTGCTCTGATACCAATTGAAAAACACTAAAGGGGGGGGGGTGAATAGAGTTTTAAAACAATTTTAAAAATTATTGAACTCAAACAACCAACCACAATATATTGGACAAGGGGACAAGGATTTAGAGTGGTTCCAACTTTAGCAAATACTAAAGTTGTCAGTCCACTACCCGGTTCCTTACCCAACCAGGATTTGGAAAGAATTTAATTTTATTACCTCGCAAGGACTTTACATAAAATTACAATTCTCTCCCTAAACCCTTCAAACAACCTTCACCTAGAAGTAATCGCACCAACCTTGAAGCAGCCTTCACCTAGAAGTAATTGCACCAACCTTGAAGCAGCCTTCCTCCTGAAGTAGCTTCTCGTTGCAATAGCCTTCTTGAAGTAGCTTCCCGTTGTGATAGCCTTCTTGAAGTAGCTTGAAGTCCACCTTCTCCTCTGAGAAGAACCTTATCCAATCCGCAGCCTCCAATCCTAGGAGTAGCAAGGAGAATACAAAGAATAAAAGGAACAAGAAGGAAAACAGAAATTACAACTTATCCTTTTAAGCACAAGGCTTGATTTGCCTATATCAAGCGTATTGATCTCCTAACCAATGAGTGTAGAAGTGTAAGTGTTGTGGAAAGGAGATGCTAGCCTATAGGACACGAAAATGGAGCAATGGGAATGAATAGCCAATGTTGGAATTGCTCTATTGCTCAAAACAGATTGCCAATGAGTATTTAAGCTCAAGTATAGCACAAGTGTAGCTTAGGAGTATATAGGTGTCCTAAGGCATGTCTTATTTATAGGAATGACCTACAAGTGGTTAAGGATGTTCTAGACACTTTCTAGGGGGTTCTAAGTGCTTAACTAGCCGTTAGGTATAAGTTAGGTGCATTAGTAACAGCTAGTTGCTTTATTCTGCAGTTGCTGTCAGAGTCCATCTCGGTCGACAAATTGTCGACCGAGATACCTACTCGGTCGACAAATTGTCGACCGAGATACCTACTCGGTCGAAGTTTTGTCGACCGACAGGCTCTCTGGATCAACGTTCATTTGCAACTGCCAAGTACCTTGTCAGCTGTGTCTAACGGCTACTTGGGTCTTTCTCGGTCGAGAAGTTTGTCGACCGAGAGTGTCTCGGTCGAGGAGTTTGTCGACCGAGATTGACCCTGTTTCAATCTTTCAATTAAGGCACTAAGTGTGTGTACGAGTGTGCATATGTGACACTATTGAAGGGGATGACATGACTAAGTGTGGTGTTTAGCTAGGGAAGATCTAACGCTTGATTTACATGAAGTCTAATTACTTGTACATTATATATTTGTACAAGTTTACAATTGATTACATTTCATGAAATTTACAATCATTCAAGCATATAGATTCCCTAGAGCTTTGTCATCCACCTTATTCCTGCAACACTCAAGTAGCGCGTTAGATCAACAAGAATGAAATGTTTGTCATCATCGAAACAAAGGGATTTATCATAATGTCCAATTTATCCAACAGATTTCACCATCCCCTTTCCCTGCTGAGTACCTGGTACTCCTTCTTAGTTCTATAAGTGTCTGTGGCTTTCTGTTACTGCTCGATGGCTAGGAAGCTTTCTCTTGTTGTCTCTCCACTAATTTCTGTGAATGAGGTTAATGCTTATGTGAAGAGGTTCAAGGTCCAGCTTCTACAACATTCGTGGCAGCTGATATGGTTTGCCATAGATCCTTAGACGAGTCAGTTGATATAACATGTGGTTGTTTTCTCTAGAATGAGTTTTTTAGCAAAGGGTTACCCCCTTCCTGTCACGCTCCTTGCTTAATGGTTCTCCATGGCTCTAATCAGTGCTGACAGGCGGATGTTTCGTTTCTCTTATTCTCCTAATCGCTACATTCAGGGGACGAGCATACTGCTATGTGTGAAGGAGAGTAAAGGAGATGAACGAGCAACTTGTTATCTTGATGTGTAGCTTTTGGAGTCTTCTATGAGCTTTTTTGGTGACAGAATAGACATTGCACATATGCAGGTGTGAGAAATAGAGTTGCATCGGAACAGGAGTGCTATCCAGAGTGAGACCCTGAGCAAAGATGGTGTTTCTACGCTTGCCTGCTGAGCCTGCTATGTTTGTGGGTGATCAGTTATGTTGCAGTGTCTTAGTTGGGTAGGCGGATGATCTATCATCTTATGTTTTGTGTGTGTTTCTCTTGGTTGCCTCCTCCTAGAACGCATGTACCTTTGTTTGGTAGATCTTTTGTTTAAGTCCTGTTGTTGTCAGGTCTTTTAGTTGTTCTTGTGTAATCCTGTTAAGGGTTAGGGGGTGAGTTTTATTCATGTACCTAAAGTTTTGGTATCATTTAATAGTAACAGAGTTTTTTGCCGACCAAAAAAAGAAAATAAAGCAATTTTAGCAAATTGATCTTCCAAGTCTTTGTTATCCACCACCTTATATGCTTGTCCCTGAAACACTCAAATAGCAAGTTAAAACCACAAGAAATATTTTTTTGTCATAATCAAAACAAAGGGATTATAATAATGTCCAATTTAGTCAAGAATCTCCCCATTTTTGAAGATGACAAAACATTTCCAAAATATAAATCAAGTAAATATAAATCATATGAGTTTCATATCTGAAGTTTACCTTTTGTATCCATTCTCTTATTTGTGAATGCAAGTGTGTGCTAGCCAAGAGATTATGAAACTCATTTTACTTTATGTTATTGATTTTATATTATTTCTCCCCCTATGTCATTTCAAAAAGATAACCAAGCTAAACATTAAGTATAACTTTTATTTCTCCCCCTTAATTTGATAATTTGATACTCAATTTTTAAAGCAAGGGTAATCAACACAATTTAATGCAAACCACTTATTTTTATGTCAAATTTAGCCAAAATTTATTTCTCAATCATTTGCAAAGGATGTTAAGCCTTGAAATGATATGAGATCCTTTTAGATTCATGGCATATGTGTTTTGATTTTTCATCCATTTTACAAGGGATGTTAAGCCCTAGAAATGATATGAGATCCATTTAGGCTCATGATGAATACATATATTGATTTCTCATCCATTTTACAAAGGATGTTAAGCCCTTAAAATGACATGAGAATCCTTTAAGCTCATGAATATATTTAATAGTTTCTCAACCATTTACAAGGGATGTTAAGCCCTGAAATGATATGAGATTCTTTTAAGCTTATAGTAGAATCAATGAATGTATCTCCAACCAATTGCACAGGATGTTAAGCCCTAATTTGTTTAGAGAATTCCATTAAGGACAAGATATACATTATATTCATAAATATTGTTGACTCCTTTATTTTCATAACCAAGATTACTTTAAAGATACTATGATCATAACTAGTTTCAAATTTTCTTTATGATGTTTATAGAGTTTTGTGAGCTCCTTCTTAATCTTATAGTCAAGATAGTTTTTGTGAGCTCCCCCTTAATCTTATAATCAAGATAATTTAAGGATTCTAAGGTCACAATAAGCATTAGATCATAATAAGTTAACCTTTTATGAGAGCTATGCACTAAAATCTTGTTTTCAATATACTAAGATTGAGTGCAAGGAAATGATTTACAATTAAGCATTTTGTCAAGCTTATTTTAGGTTGACCTTGACTTCGAACTTGGCGCCTCTTGGTCAAACATGATTTCGACCGAGATGCAATTTTTGTAGATTTCCAATCATGCATCACAAAGATAATATCTTTTTCCATATGCTAAGCACAAGATAATTATTAACTTAATATGTCAAGATGGATTTGTGCCATTGAGTTTTACTTTTATGCAAAATGGCATTTTTTTAATGCTAACATCATCTTTATATGTAGAGAGCTAAATCACTATGATCATTTTGAAAATAATATCCATTCATGGTTTGTATATATAGATCAAAGATTAAAAGATGAAACATAATGATCATGATGAAACAATAAAAGCATATCCATAATTTCATGAAATACAATGATCATGATCATTTAAAAGCAAATTTCAAGACACATGGTTTCTATATAGATAGACCAAGGAATACTCAGGACAAACCATGTGGAATATGATAAAATAGTAAGTTCCTTGATTAAATCAACATGGTTCATAATTTCAGTTTTAAGCCAAACCATGTAGGAGATGAACCAAAATAATCTCATGAGAAGCAAATCCATGATTTTCTTGATCAAACTTACTTAAATCATCACATTTTTCAATTTTAAGATACACATTGTAGAGAATCATACCTTTTAAGGAAGATTTATCAAAGTAATATCTTTTTCTTGATCAATCATGGTTTATAAATTTTTAAATTTAAAACAAACCATGTACATGAACATGCTTAATCATTTCAAGAGAAATAGCAATTTAGGGTTTTATAATGTGTGCATTAATTTTAAGAAAAAATTTCCTATTTCTATTTGCATATAGTTTTGATCACATAATTAGTAAATTTATAGCATGTTTAATAATGATATCATATAGATCATGATGCAAATTATTAATATGTGATTTGTGAGTTGTCTCCAAGATTTATGATTCATTCATAATTTCCTGTCAATTTTCATTTATACCAAACTTATAGCAAGTTTATAGCAAACTGAACCAGTTGAACAACTTTTCCAGAACCTTATTCGGTCAACAAATACTTCGAACGAACATAATTCGGTCGAGAAAGAGTTTGACCGAGAGTGTCTCTACAAATTTTATTCAACAATTTGTTTGTTCAAGTTATTGGTTGAATTACTTTGATTTATTTTGTTATTTTATTATATTAAGTTGAGATAGACATAAGGATGTTCAAATCAAGATTATTGGTCATATCTCAACTTGATTAATTCATATTTATTTAGTTTGTGGGGTTTTGGAACCCATACCAACTAAACCTCCTTTTTCTTGTAAGGACATGAAAAAGAATAGTGTCCAAGACGCATGCAATAGTGACAACAAATGGAATCAATTTCATTTCTCTTTCTAGGACTTTGAGTTGAGTTGTTCTTGGGTACATGCATAATTTTGGTCTTGGGTGCTTGAGTTCTCCTAGGTTTAGGTTGATAAAAGTTTTCCTTTGGAACATATCCTAAACCTCTTCTTCCAGTATAACCAGAACAATCTTTTAAAATTTTATCAAGAATACCATTATTTCTCAAGCCACTCATTTCTTTTTGTAATTTAGCAATTTCATCCATTCTCTTTTTAACATTTAAATTTTCTTGCTCTATATTAGACAAAAAACTATCTCTTTCTTTCATAATAGCATCATAATCTAAATGAGTACACAGAACAGGTTATTTTTGAAGATCATTTACTTGATCTTGCAAGTTTATCTTTTCTTGAGAAAGGAGATTGAAACTTGCTTCTATTGATTTTAGCTTAATATCATGGTCTTTGATGGTTAAGTTCAATGTGATCTTAATATCTTCATTTTCAGATGTAAGAACAAGAAGTTTAGCATGTAGAACATCATTTACTTTAGTAGATTTCTTTAATTTCTTCTTACAATCAATATACTTATCATGTGTTTCTTGAAGGCTAGTAATTAAATATTCTTTTGATAAATAAAAAAGACTTACCTCTTGTTCTTCTTCATTTGTAGTAGTAACGAAACATTATACCTCTTTATGCACCTCTTCTTTCTTTGACTTCCTTGGACAACTAAATGTTGTGTGTCCCGTTCCTAAACACCAGCTACAACTTATTGAAGGTCGGTCCAAGTTTCTCCTTTGCTTGAAGTTGTAGACACCACCACCCTCCATCTTCAAGACTCGATTAGAGCTCCTTGAAGCCTGCTCTGATACCAATTGAAAAACCACTACAGGGGGGTGAATAGGGTTTTATGATATATTTTTAAAATTAATTCAACCAAGCAACCACAATTGAAATTTGGATAAGGAGACATGACATTTTAGAGTGGTTCCACCCTTAGCAAAAACTAAGGGAGTCAGTCCACTACCCATTGTTTCCAATTGGGTTTTTGAAGGCACTTGTATTTTATTACCTCGCAAGGATGTTACATAAGATATAAATACCTTCACCCTTAGGATAGCCTTCACCTAGAAGTAGTCTCACCAACCTTGAAGCAGCCTTCCTTGAAGTAACTCCAAGCTCCCCCTTGAAGTAGCCTTCCTCTTGAAGTAGCTTCCCATTGAGACAACCTTCTTGAAGTAATCCTAAGTCTGCTGAGCTACCTTCACCATCGAAGAAGCTCCAACAACCTCCTTTCCATAACCTCCAACCTAGGAGTAGAAAATGAGAACAAAACACAATAAAAAGGAATAAGAAAGAAGCAGGAAAGTACAACTTTTCCAATACAGCACAAGGCTTGAATCCTATATCAAGCGTTTGATCTCCTAACCAAAGTCGATAGACGTGAATGTATAGTGGATAGGAGATATCAGCCTATAAGACACAAATTCATAGCTTGTGGAAATGTTTTTCAAGTGAAAGCTTTGCTAATGGCTTGCTACAATGTGATCTCAAGTGAATTGTATATGCAAGTTGTATACTCAAGTGAGTTTTGGTGTCCTAAGGTATGCCCTATTTATAGGAATGGCCTACAAGTACTTAGGGACATTATAGACACTTTCTAGGGGGTTCTTAGTGCTCAACTAGCCGTTAAGTGTCCACTAATTGCATTTGCAATGACTAGTTAATTAATTCTGAAAAGTGCAGATAGAAACCTTCTGGGTTGAGAAGTTTGTCGACCGACTACCTCTCGGTCGAGGAATTTTTTGACCGAGAGTGAGTCTGGAGTAAGTGTATTGCAACATTCAACTCAACTCCCAACTACTTTTCTAACTCAGTCTAATAGCTAGGAGGGCCTGTTCTCGGTCGCGGATTTTGTCGACCAAGAGTGTCTCAGTCGAAGTTTTTTTCGACCGAGAATATCCCTGATTCGACGTATTCATTTACTGAGTGTGTGTATCAATGTGCAATTGTGACGCTAACTTAGGAGATGACCTATCTAAGTTTTGTGTGTGGATTGGGAAGATCTAAACACTTGATTTACATGATATCTAAGTACTTGTACATTATAAACTTGTACACGTTTTTACATTGATTACAATCATGAAAATAAAGCAATTTTAGCAAATTGATCTTCCAAGTCTTCACTATCCAACACCTTATATGCTTGTCCCTGTAACACTCAAATAGCAAGTTAAAACCATAAGAAAGAAATGTTTGTCATCATCAAAACAAAGGGATTATAATAATGTCCAATTTAGCCAACAAATTAGGCAAGAGAAGATGCTAAACAAGTAAGCACTAGCTAAGAAAGGGATCAATTAGGGTTTGGATCCATTAATGGAGTATAAATTGAGTCAATCCATAATTGAGAGAATGTAAATCAAGTCAATATCCCTTAATATAGAGAGAAAGATTAGAATTCATCATGCTTCTTTCTACTAGGTGGCTTAGAGTAGTCTTTAAATAAGGGATGAGATGCTAGAATGATTGTTTAGAGTTTATAGGAGAACATGTAGTCCCTGTTTGGATTCTATAAGTGAGGTACAACATGAGAAAAAGGTCAAATTACCATAGATAGGTAGATAGGAGGTGATTGTGTTTGAATTCCCCACGTGTGCTCAATCCTAGACACCACTATTTTACAAATTTTGGTCTATAAGATTTTTCTAGTTCAAATTAATTCTAATTATATTCAACTATAACATAGAGGTCATATTTTTAGATATGGTACAATTAATCAAAAAGTGTTTATCCATGAATCCCAATCCCACCGCCTTGACATGTAGAGTCAAATGGATTATTGTACTCCTACCTTACTAGGCAAAAAATCATATAAACAAACATATGAAATAATAAGAACACAATTCCACTTTTATTGACAACAAATCAATGTCTTACAAAATGGGCCTGAAGGAAACAACAATGAAATGATACAAGATGAGAACTAACAAGACAAAAAATACAACATTGTTCCTTATATTCATTATAATCCATGTAGAGTTTGAGTTTGGTGATGGTTGGTTAACATGCTAGCAAGTAAAATACACGTCAGGTAGTGTGGAAGTAGTAGATATGTTACTCCTTCAATAATCATATTCTTTAGCCTACTAGAAAAAATTCAAGACTATATCGTTGTGAATGCAATGGAACACCAGTGATAAAAAATATGTCATGCATTATAAATCATCAATTCGAAATAACATATATAAATAAGGGATAACAATTTGAACAACTTTATCTATTATAAACATAACTATTTATTTTGTATTTTTAGTATAAAATTATGGCCATGGTCATAAGATTTTCAGTGGAGATATTGTGAATAATGTAAGAGGCATGTGAGACATGAATACAAGAGATATCATTTACACACGACAAGTTTCACTATTTGAGATAAAGAATGCTTTGAAAAAGATGAAAATGATAAAGATATGTAGACTAGACAATGTCCCAATTGATGTATGGAATATTATGTGGGATGAAGGATATATATGGTTAACATATTTCTATAATAATATTATGAAGATAAATAAGATTTCAGATAAGTGGATAATTAGTATTGCAGCCCCTATCTACAAACAAGGAGATGTTCAGAGCTGCACACATTATAGATGTATCAAGTTGATGAGTCATACTATGAAGCTTTAGTACACAATTATTGAGAAAATTGTAAGATTTATAATGTAGATACTATAAAACCACTTTGATTTCATGCTTGGAAGATAAAAAATTCTGACAATGAGGCTTATTAAGAAGCATAGAGAAAGCAAAAGAGATCTTCATTTGGTTTTATTGTTTTGGAAAAGTCTTATGATTAAGTGTCTATGGAAGTGTTTTGGATTTTTTGGAGAAAAAGGATGTGCCAATATAATACATTGACTTATCCAAAGACATCTATGGTATCTCAATTGCATGTGTGAAGACTCAAGGAGAAGAGAAGCCAACATTTAGTATCACATTTGAGGTACATCAAGGATCAACATTCATCATGTATATGTTAGTTATATTTATGGATGAGTCAACAAAACACATTCATGATGGTTTTCCTTAGTGCATGTTGATGAATCATACTCATCCTAGTTTTAGCTGCATTTTTAGCTTGGTTTTCCATTGAAATCCCTTGTTTCACTTTTAAAAATAGATTACACTTAGGTTTTCTTAATTTCATATTAATTTAAAAGGTTTTGATCCAATCTCTTGATTTTTATTGCAGGTTCGAGCTTCATATCATCTTCACAAGAAATTTTCAACAATTGGACTAGATTTTCATTGAACCATTCCTTCATTGGTTGATGCTTTTATTAGCCTGAACTTCATCAGCCCCCAGGCCCTGCACCCCATGCCGCTACCCCTATGGGTTTGTTTCTAAATTAGAACTACCATTACTTGACCTCTAATGAATGCTATGTGTCCACGCTCTGATGATCGGTCATGCATGTGCATTGAGGATCACAACAAGCCTAATCTTTGATGAAAGTCCACATGTAGAATGATGCCTGGCCTGGCATCGATGGTCAACCTATGCTTGGTCCTCTGATGAAAACACTAATGAACACTGACAAAAGTCTAGCTCTCGATTGATGACTGGTCTACACTCTTCAACCAACAAATACCATGTTCCCATCCATTAATGTTTGGTCTGGAATCGATCTTTGAAGGGAATTCTACTTCATTGCACCAATGAGTGCTCTACTCCACCGGTGACAATTCTCTACTTGCTTGACAATGAGAGAGCACACTAACAAAGACTCTTCATGCTCCCATTGATGGTGTCTCTATGCAACCACAACTGATGAAACTCACCTCCTATAGGAATCCTAGGTGTCATGGGATTCTTCATCTACCTCTCGTCATTGCCCCTTCACATCCTTTCCAGTCGAGACTCAAGTGCAAGGAAGATGGGGAGGGTTCCAAGCCCTAGCCCCCATATATGGATACAAGGCCACTCCTACCATTAAAAAAACTAGTGATTCATGTTTCCAAGTTCCCAATTTTATTCCTTAGCATTCACCTCCATCTTCCATTGCAAAGTCTCATCAGTGAACAAACATCAACCAACAAATTCTCTGCTTTCAGCTCTGCCAAGGATCCAACGTTCATAACTCATGAGAGGTTTGTCCCATGACACCTATCTCCACTAATTGACGACCTCCACCATCATTGATATACTTCTCTTTCTTCTTAATGATGTGATCCAACATTGGTGAAAGAAGAAGACACCCATGAGGTATCCTCTAACAAACATTATAGGAGAAATTTTGTCGACGCGTCAACCACCATCATCCTCGACCGTAAAGACAAGCATATGAACACCAACGCTACCCCTTTATTGTCTTATATGACTATGGCTTCCCTACTTTGTTTATCATTATTGTTGTGATGAGTGGATAGTCCTCTCGCTAGGGTGCAGGGAGTAGCCTATCTACCCAATTTTGTTCTCTTTACTACAACTTCTATTGTATGGATCATTATATGTTTAGAATCAACCGTTTTATGCTTGTACTCTTATCAGATCATCAAGTTCCCATGTTTATTAGAACTTGGGTGTAAAGAACTTTGAACCTAAGATCTAGGATGTTGACTGATTCTTCTTAAACCCTTGAGGAGAATTTTAGATATGGGTGATAGTTGTATGTCTAGGTAACACAACAAAGAGCTTGGAGTGATGCCTTTCTGGGTTTTAATACTAACGCAAAAAGGGGGATTTACCTAGTCTCAACATATGTATTTTCATAATTATTTTGATACAGTAAGAGAGTGAATGATAGGTAGTGATGGTGAAACATGTTCCACGCTAGTATTTCCATCTGTTGATGTATACAACCTTACTTTAGCTACTTTCATTGTTGCATGCTCAGTTTAATTAAACCAAATCCAACGTTGCATTAAATACTTGTGTGGTTACTTCGATCAGATTATTCTTAAATAGATTTTCCTTTGGTTTTGATTCTGAACTATACTACAATAAAGTTCGTCTACCTATGGGTGGTGGTTGTTGTGTACAATCCATGTAAAAATCTAGGGACTTTTCTCCTAGGTGAAATTTACTGTATTCACATCAGATGGTATATGATTATGATACTGTGTTGATCAATGAAGCTAAAGATGGATTGAATAATAAAGTTGAACTTTGAATAAATGTGTAAAAATCAAATGGATTTATGATTAGTTGGAGAAAAATTGGTTTTATACATTGCAATTTCAGCCAATCTAGAATTTTGAATGTTACAGCAAAGTTGGACGAAGTGGATGTACCAAAATGTGATAAATTTTGTTATTTTGGTTCTATTGTTCATAAATATGGGGCTTTTCAAGATGATGTTTGTCACAATATCATAGAAGGATGGTTGGAATGGAGGAGTATGATTATTTTTTCTGTGACCTCAAGAGCTCACTTAGATTCAAAAGTAAGTCTTATAGAATATCTATATAGACATACTTGCTATATGGGAGTGAATGTTGGGCGGTGAAGAAACAAGGTATCAACAAGATAAATGTTCGTTGAATGCATATGTCGATATAGATGTATGGCGAGACAATTTAAGATCACTTTAGAAATTAATATATCATGAACAAAGTGGGGGTGACAAGCATTGAGTATAAGTTGTGTGAGGGCCAACTGAGATGGTATACATACCGAATCACATGCCTATATGAAAAAATATTATGGAGTCAAACACAATTAAAAGAACAATAGGAAGGCCTAAATTAACCTGAGAAGAGCTTATAAAGAGAGATTTTGAATATTCAGATCTTGATCAGAATATGACCTATAATAGAGCTGATAGGAAAAGAAGGATCCATGTAATCGACCCCAACATGGTTGGGATTGAGGCCTAGATGATAATAATGACAATTACTTCAATGGCATATTTGTAATGCAAAATCATCTTCCGACCTAGAGGATGGATGATTTACTCTCTATGCATTCAATCCTTTCAACACCTACAAGTGTGGATCTCTTTACATAATTCTCTATGCATCGATCTTCCCTACATGTACATATGTGAATTTAGTTTCATGTGTCATCTTATTATAAATTCATATATATATTTCATTCATGGTTTTTTGAAACATAGTATATGTGAAATAACCAAAAGACAACATTCAAATTCACTTGGTTCAAAAAAATATCACATGCCAAGCTTTGGACTCATACATACATAATACAACCAACAATATCATAAATATCAACAATAAGAGAATAAAAAGTACCTAATTTTGATCAACATATTAGATCTTAAAGAAATTAGAGTTAAGTTTCAATCAAAAATCCTAAGTGTAAAAAATACTTGGATCAATATTTAAAATATGAATCCAAAATAGGTCTCAAGGATTGAGACTAGGGTGATTATATCCTAATATGACCTTAAGTTATAATCATCCCATTGTATCATCATTATTAGCATTATCAATCACCATGCAACATCAATGTTCTCCAAGTCGTATTTCAGCATCAACTAAATGATTACAACTTAGGACACATGAAATATATTAATCCAAAAAACAACATCATCATATTCTCTATCACTATTTATCGTTTATTACCAAGAGTCAACAAGGTCTAATATTTTAGGTTGGGGCATGGTCTGATTTACCAAAAAATGGGTTGAATATTACTAAATCTTGCATGAACTTGCCAAGTATAAACAGTGTAATGAATTAATAACACAAACAATGAGATTTTGTAAATCCTCATAATGATTAAATCTAAAGATTAGATATTCATTTGAATCAGATAGATCTTAGTTTTTCATTTTTTATGAAAGCATAATGAATTAATTTTAATACTAATAAGCCATTGGACATCTACGTGAAGGCAATGGTACACCAGAGGAACACTTAACAATCACATTAGGACACAACACAACACAACACAACACACAAACTCAGATTGGGAGATGATATGTAAATTTCAAAAAAGGATCTATCTTCAACAAAGCTAATCAAAGCAACTAGGAGAGACACCTTCAATCTAAATAAGTTCATGATGTATTAGGATGAAGTGACATTAGGGTTCTCGTGGATGATTTATCACCTATGAATCACACATCACAAATGGAGGAAGATTGAGAGTAACCAGACTTTAAATTTAAATCTGATACTTAGACACCCACAATGGTTATATGGGGCCTTATGTAGTAAGAAGGGTTGGACACAGGGACAAGGGTGACAAGCTATTTAAAATTAGATATTTTAGCTTAGATAAGTCAAACCAAAAGGTAAACTAAGTGTTCCTTATAGAAAAAAGTGTCCAAAAAAGAAACAAGGCACCTAAGTGTAATAACACTAAGTTAACAAAGCAAAACAAAGTATAGATCTATGTAGTATATTTCAATTTATGGATAGGATTTAGATTAGCCTTCACCCTTTGAGAACTTTCACCAACATGCAACACTCACACCCATTGTATACCCTTAGCATAGTTTACAAGAAACCATAATTATTGTCTATTCCCTCCTCTCTTAATATTCGGGAAGATCTAGATCATAAACATGTCTCTCTCTATCCAGATGGCAAACAAACAATAAAAATACAAACATACAATCATTGGATCTGGAATTCCAGCATTTTCATGCATTCATACTATTTCTTAACTTTAGTCTAAACTAATACTACTCATTCAAGGCATTAGAAATCAAACATCACAATATGGTAGATAATAATGCAAGTGAATCATTAGAGAATAAGAGTAAGGAGGTAAACATTGCTAAGAGTACATTCATTCAGTGGAATATGAATATTTACATGTTGGAGAAGTCTTAGTGGCTACCCCCACCCAATCAAGGTGGTCTAGCCACTCATGTTTAAGGAGGTGCTTAACTGGTGTATGATCTTACTAAACTTATTCAACCAGTTCCTTCTAGAGGGTCTTTGATACCTTTTTTAAATGATCCTTCTCTAAAAGGGGTACAATAATTTACATACTCTTAGGAATGATTTCCATGCATAGGTTGTACAAGAATCATCTGACATGAACGATATCCATGCAATATTTTCCCTACAACATATGGAAGTTTTTGTTTGCAATGTATTCCAAGGTGATTCTTCTGTTTAGAGATTCAATCACTCTTAGGACAATGACCACATTATCCCCATAATCAAGAATTTTTTAGGGGCATCAAAATGAATCTAGATACCAGTCTATTTGGGACAATATCATTTGTCGACCCCTTTGATTATGTGCTCGAGTTTGGTTGAGAATTTTTGTATCTCTCAAGCCTCGTACTCATTGAAACTATTCTATTGCATGACAAGATCTTGATGCTATAGTTGGGTGTGACTATTTGTCATGCAGACTTATCTTCTACTATTAGAAACCAATGGTCCTTAATGCTTTATATTTATGCTTCTAGAGCTTTACAAAGAAGTGACCAGTTCATTGACAGAAGGTGTGCTGTCCTTTTTTTCATATAATATAGAAACACACATGGTGTTGCATCAAATACATGCCCCACTTTATCTCTATGTATATATTCTTTGATGATGGTTCCATAGAGAACATTGAAGAACTTCCTAAAGATGGGGGCTTTATGTCTGAAGGTTGTGCATAGGTCCTTCCTTTCCAGTATGTGCCCCTATTGTTTGTGTAGAACATCATCCCCATGTTTGTCGTTGTCAAGAATGTCAGATTAGAGGTAGATGTCTTTCAAGAGGATCATGGAGGTGGATGTCATGTCTATACCCTTCATCTTGGACAATAGAGGTGGAGGCACGACTTGGTTGGCATTATGGGTGACAACATTCTCTGGGACGATTGTGTTTTGCAACTTCCCAAACTCCTCTCTAAACAAATAGTTAATATTTCCCTTCTCATAGTTGGAGGGGGTTTTCTCAAATATTTCATCAAAAATATCACCATGATGTACTTTGCCCTCATAAGGTTGCATTGGAGGTTTATTTGACATGAACTCGCCATGGATTTCTTCATAAGTGATACAATGTGGAGAGGCTTTGTAGGTAAAGAGCTCTTCAAGCCCATCCATCAGGTCCTCATTTGTTTCCCTTATATCCCCTTCTTCTTCTATGGAGGTGGGGTTATGGATAGCTTCAATTTCTTCTATAGCTTCTTCTGTGTTGGAAGGGGTTTCTACTTTGTGGTCCTCACGGATGACCTTCTCCCCAAAATTCTTGTCTAGTTTGTTTGTTGTAACCATTTTGGATATGTTCATGCATTGTCTAGGTTCGATGATTGAATTGACTTCAATCTCATCATCACTTGTAGGATTGTCAATATTATGCATAAAATCTTCTCCTTCATCATGTTGGTGAGGATCATAGTGGTGTAGTTGTCAAGTCCTTATACATCAATAAATCACATTGACAACATCCTGTCAATGTTGAGGTTGAACTCAACGTCTTTCTCTAGGGCTGGAGAGTGTCTATCCTCTTCATGTTGACTTTTATGTATTTTTTCACTTGGCTCTTCAGACACTGTGGGAGTCAAATATTTTTATTTTATTTTTTGTAGGTCTAAGAGGCATGGTTGCATTATAACAAGATATTCTCTCTTTGGCGCTCTTTGTGCTCCTTCCTTAGCTCTGCTATTTCCTTGGCCATTTCAGTCATGGTCTCCATGATTTTTCTTTGGTTGGCTGTCGTAATCCCCTTATGTTAGGGTAGGCTTTATAGGGGTTGGAATTGAGTGGTAACCTCCTTAACTTGCATGGTTAGAGCTTGTAAAACTAATAATAATATTATTTAGAGAAGTAAAATGATCTCATGTATATCATTGATTTCTTAACTACTTTTCATTCATCTTGTTGTAGTAGGATTTCACATGCTTGTGATAATAGGGAGGGTTGAGCTAACCTCCTGCCTAGGCATCTCCCTTGGAGTTCATTGATTGGAGGTTCCTTCTGGGCCTCCTTTCTCCCGCTTGTTGTTTCCTACTTAGGTGAGTAATATTCTAACATTGTCTCATGTGAAATTTTTTTCATAGGAATACTTTTGTTCTTTGCCCTCGAGGCTACAATGGGCGACACCAAGGTTGTGGCGGCTGAAGGGACTGGGGTCTTTTCCTTTCCAAGTTGTGTCTTTGGTGGAACCATTAATGGTTCTTTTGGCGTGGTGATGATAAGAATAGTCACCGGCTCCTCTACTTCCTCCTTTTTTTAAGGTTCAAATGTATAAAGATTCACCTTTTCAGGACTTGTTGTCATTTTCTTTGGGGTCCATATGAAGCACCTGTGTTTCTTGTTGGGATTTGTAGGTTGATACACTTCTACATGGGTCATGTCCTCTACATGAGGTTCACTGAGCTGAGGAAGAGGGGTTGATCCTAACATCAAGTTTAGGATATCACCCATCAAGAATACAAGTTTATCACAATCGTAAGATCCCATCTCCAGTAGGGGTAGAAAATTGTTTGTCTTTTTGAATCTATAAAACATCTCATTCTCCTTTATTGATAGGATGTTAGTTGATGTTAGGCGTCTTACGTCCACAAATCTTTCCCCACTTGACTCGATAAAATTGTTAAGGATCCTTGGATACCGTAGTCTGTATGTATGTCACCAGACCTCCCATGCAAAATTCTATGGGATCTTCAACGCCCTTTACTACAACTAGCTTATCAATTAGAAGCCTTCCAATCTTGATTGGACTATTTTCCATGATGCTCCATAGGATGTTGATGTATGTTCTTGTCATGTTCTCAGTGTCAAGACGTGTGAAGACCACATTAGTGATGATCTTTTGGATGTCCCACATGAGACTAGAATGCACCTAGGAAGATTTTTATTGCCTTGTAGTGTGGATTGTTTTTCCTATTAGTCTTTACCAGGTGTTGTTAGTGGTGAAGCCCCTGACTTCTCTATCCAATCTTGTCTTGTTGGCATGTTTGTTTTGTTCTCTAGTTTATGTAAAAATGGAGTTTAGTATCTTCTCTATCATGATGAAGTCTTTCTTGATCAACTTCACAACTTGTTTGTATCCTACTTCACACTCTACAACTTCTACTTTCAAACTAACAGTTTCTTCAGATATGACATGAATTTCAGAGTGAGTTCTTCATATGAATGATGGTCATTGAAAAAGATCTTGTACAAATAGATGTCAGTCAAATGTTTCTTCACTCATTCATATATTCCCATTTGGGTTAGGTTGTTGATGCAACATGATCTTTTTGTTTTATAGGTTTTCTATTTCTTATCATATCCTCCTAGATCTTTTGACATTCATCATACCTGGGTACAAAGTAATTGTTTATCTAGACTAGAGGTTCATGTGTTGGTTCCTAAAGGATACAAGCTACAACCCAAATGGATGTGCCTTATTTATTGCTCCCCCTTGTTCCTTCCTATCCCTTCTTTCCATCTTTCCCTCCATCTTTGTCTATTCTTCATTATTTTGTCCTTCCATCACTTGGTAAAGGATTTAACTACTTCCTTTCTTGGGTTGTGTAGTTTCCTCAGTGGGCTGTCATTTAGAGGTTTCAATATCCCCTAAATTTTTTAAGTTTGAAGACTCTTCCATAATTGGTGTTTGTAGCTGCTTCATGAAGTATTTATCATACACTGCCTTCCTTCTATTGGAAGTCAGATCACCAAGAAATTCCATGTATCTCATTGCTTCATTCTTTAGTATTTTCATCTTTTATATATGTTCCTTATATAGTTTCTCCTTCAAGGCACCTGCCTCTTTCATCCTTTTGTCTAGCTTAGTGGGAGATGTGACTTGGGAAGGCTTGTGTTGCTTGCCATGCTAAATGAATGCTATGTAGATATAATTATATCTACCTAGGGGTTAGAGTAGGTAACACTATTACTAGTAGTTGAAAATAGATTAAAAGTTAGGCCATGTATTCTGATGGTATAGAGTCAGGGTCAAGGCTAGACAAATGATGAAAACAGGATGTGTTGAAATTGATGGAAACCATGCAATGCTTTTTGATGGAAGGTGGACTTGCAAACTGATGAAAAAGAATATCTAGGATACCCCCACCAAAGTAGAAGGCAATGAACTAGGATTTTAGGGTAGGTTCCTCAGGTGTAATGAACTAACACATTAGGTAGGTGAACTAGCAAACCAATGGAAAACCCATGGTAAGAAAAACTAATGAAAACCACTAGGGTTTCATTGACTGATGTAAGTACCACATGACCATGAATAAATAAAAGTTAACTGGTAAGTGAGGGACCAAAAGAAAAAATGAAACCTTACTTCATCAAGGAAATCTGATGAGTTTAGTTTTAGTGGCCATCAATACTTAGTTCTTGGTTACCTACATTATCTCATCCCTTCATCTCAATAGAGAAGATGACTACCTCAATTGCACTTTGGTGGTGTCATAATTGGGAAAGTGGTCAAAGTTGAGTGTGAGATTGCACCACAATAGCCGATTAATGTAGAGGACTACCACAAGTAGTAAGGGGTTCGATCATTGTATCCAAAGGATGTGAGTTTTTATCACAAGAGTAGCATCGACTACCAATGGAAGAGTTAGGCGATGAAAAAATGACAAAAGTAGGGTGTCTCAACCGACATAAATAGAGGGTCAGAGCAAAATTAGGGCTAGCTTAACATGCTTGCTCAAATGGATAGGGTTTGTGAGGGAAGTACAACTATAGGACCTTTGTGATTTTATACCATCAATTCTTTATGTTAGTGGGCCCTATCATTTCTCCAATTAATTATAGGGCTCCTAGATTGATAGAAGTCATCTTCTGACAAAAATTCAGCTAGCATCTTTGTATGGAAACCAAGTATTTCCTTTTAATGGAAGGGTTGGGCACATAAACTAATGGCTTTTCAGATCCCTACTAATAGTGTCCTTCAACAATGATGACCAATGATCTCAACAGATGCTATTCTGGCATTTATATTCCCATGAAATATCAAGTTATACCTCCTTGCAATACTTCTATGCAACAACCGATGGAAATTCAATTGTAAAGATTGATGGATTTCTTGGTCATCAGAACTCGGTGGAATCACTTTTAGGATTGAGGGTCCTTATTTCAATGGTGATCTTTTGTAGTCAACCAATGGAAAACTGGTATTGTCATTTCCATCTATTTCTAAATCCTTACTCTTGGAATTCACATCATTAAGTCAACCTAGAATAAATAAATTGATCCTCACATTGACATTTTAATTTTGTTTAAATTAATACTCACCAATATGAGTATTATAATTCTATGCAAGCTATTAGTAACAAAGTAAAATTGCTTGTAAAGAAAGTTTGCAAAATGGATAAAAACTAAAATATGCAAAATGAAAACAAAGACTAAACTAGTAAAAAGGGAGAAACAAAAATTTAAAATCATAAAGAAGTTTAAAGGTATTGTATTGCCTCTGAAACACTAATTTTTAGTTGTAAGATTGAATTTTTCTAGTCATTTAGGGTTGACCTTGTGGTTCTTGAGATGCATATCACCTGTTCCTGTGAACATCTCATTCTCACATTATCTTTTCACCATGTGACCATTCATAGGGAAACATGCCCACTTTTCACATAAAGGTTCCATCATTCTTGATGGATATATCTTCTTCATATAAAGGGTCCAGACCACTTTGATCTTAACTTTCAAGGGAATAATCAAATATACGAATAGAAGAGCATGATTTTGTCTCATTCAGTAACATACTTTCTCTTCAGATGTGAATCGTTCAATAAATTGGACCTATCTTTGTATGTGTGAGCATTTTCATAGGCATGCAACCATATCTCTCCAAGCTCCTGGAGTTGTAAGAATATCTTTTTGTCTTCCATATCCAAATACATATTAAATAATTTGATGGCATAAAAGGCTTTGTGCTCTAGTTCCACATGTAGGTGGCATGCCTTACCATATATCATTCTAGAGGTAGAGGTCCCTATGGGTTATTATAAGCAGTATAAATGCCCATAATGCATCATCAAGTTTACAAGACCAATATCTTCTTGGTTTCCCAACTATCTTCTCTAAGATCTGTTTACCTGTATGTTGGAGACCTTGACTTGACCTAAAGTTTGTGGGTGGTACGGGGTAGAAACCATGTGCTTCACTTCATATTTTCTCGAGAGTGTCTAAAACTTCCTTTTCATAAAATGGAATCCACCATCATTTATAATGGTTATGGAGAGCCCATATCTTGGAAAGATAACCTTTTAAAAAAGCTTCATCATGACCTTGGAACCATAGGTGGGAGTTGCCACAACCTATACCCAATGGGATACATAATCAATTACAACCAAAGAATATTGGTTGCCACATGATGCAGGGGAAGGCCCCATGTTGTGGATTCCCCAGATATCAAAAATCTCTACTTAATACCAATCATCTAAAGGCATTTCTTTCCTCTTTGATATGTTCTTCATTCTTTAGCATTCATTGCATGATATACCAAAGGCTTGCAAATATTTAAACAAGATGGGCCAATAGAACCCTGATTGCAAAATCTTCACAGCAGTCATGTCCACCCCAGGTGATCGCCATATGGTGAGGCATATCATTTATACAAGATATTTGGTACCCCTTCCTTGGGTATGTGCCTCCCATAAAGGTTATCAGAACATCTTCTGAACAAAAAGGGATCATCCCAATAAAATTTCTTCAAATCTACAAAGAGTTTCTTATTCTCATTGTAGGTGATGTCAGGAGGCCGCTGCTGACAAGCCAAGTAATTGCATATATATGTAAACTATGGTACGACAGATTCAATGGTCTTGTCCAACATGAGTGATTCATCAGGGTAGTTGTCATTGATAGGTAGAGAGCAATCTTCTTATAGGTATATCCTATATAGGTGATCTACCATAACATTTTTTGATCCTTTCTTATTGAAAATATCACTATCAAACTCATGTAGGAAGATGAGCCATTTCAATAGTTTGTGCTACATGTCTTTCTTTGTGATCAAATTTTATGGTTAGTGTACGTGATAACTTTTGGAGGTAGTCAAGTATGAATTGAACTTGTCAAAAGGATATACTATCACCAACATCTCTTTTTCAATAGTTGTGTAATTTACTTGAGTGTCGTCTAAAGTCTTGCTAGAGTAATATATGGTGTGGTGCTTTTTGTCCCTTTTATTGCCCCAAGACATCACCCAGAACTTAATCTCTTGCTTCACACATCAATCTGAATGAAAGATTCCAATCTAGTGCTTGAATTATATTTTTGTGGTAAGATCATTCTTTAGAGTATTGAGATCTTTTAGGTACTTCACATTAAATTCTGAAATGGCATCTTTCAAAAATAAGCTTGACATAGGTTTTGAAATCTTTGAAGATCCTTCATTAAATGTCTATAATACCTAAAATGTCCTAAGAAACTTCTCACCCCAATTATAGACTAGGTTTGTGGTAGCTTTGATATTGCTTCAACCTTTCTTAGAAAAACCTCAATTCCTTTATCTGAGACTTTGTGCCCTACGACTATCCCCTCTTGTACCACGAAATGGAACTTTTCCCAATAAAGAACCAAGTGTTTTTCTTCTCATATTTTTAACAGAAGGGATAAATTCTTGAGACACTTGTCAAAGGATGTGCCATACAAAAACGTCATCCATGAAAACCTTCATAGTCTTCTAGAAAATTAGAGAAAATAGAGATCATGCACCACCATAAAGTTGTGGGTGCATTGCATAGACCTTATGGAATTCATATGAAAGCATACAAATTGTAAAATTAGGTGAACTTCATATTCATCTGATCTTCTAGATGAATTAGTACTTGATAAATCTTGAATAACCATCAAGATATAAAATATGAGTCAGGAGCTAGACACTGCAATACTTGATCGAAAAAGGGAAGGGGAAATTGATCTTTATTGGTGGTTGCATTCAAATTCCTATAATTAATGCACATTCTACAAGATTCACAGTCCTTGTTGCAACCTCATCGCCATTTTCACCTTTCACTGTGGTCAAACCACCTTTCTTGGGCACCATGTGAATTAGGCTCACCTATATGCTATCCTTTTTTGTGTATATGATCCATGTGTTGCAAATTAATAACATCTTTATTTTGAACCTCTATCTAATTGTGGTTCAATCTTGTTTGACACTGGGTAAGAGGTTTTGCATCTGTCTCTAGATGAATTTCTACATGCAATCTACTGCATTTACCCCCCTATATCATCTATGGAATATATGATGGCTTTTCTTCTTAGATTCAATTCAAGCAAGAGTTGCTCTTCCTACTCCTTAGATAGAGCATAGTATATGATAATAGGATTTCATTCTTCCATGTCTAAGAATTCATATTTTAGACACTCAAGAAGTTGCTTCAACTCGGGTTTGGGTCTCAACATTTCCTTGTCTTCCAGAGTTCTTTCAAGCGAGGCATATTTGACTTTCTCTATTTATGAATTCTCTTCAATTTAACAATCACTTTCTTCAACATCGTGGTAGTTAAGTAACTCTTCAACTTCATAATCATTGATGTTAGGACTCTATTTAGTCAGAGCTCTTGTTAAGGGGTAAACTATAGCATTCTTCTCTTGAATTTCTACACATAGCTAACTGTATCTATCAACAAAATACACACTCAAATATGGATGGTATTCTGATAGAGTCATGAACTTGAAAATCTATGTGGTCATTCGTTACTCTAGTCACTATGGTTCCTACTTAAACACCAATCAAATCCCTTCCTATGGATAAGAAGGGTATCCCAAAGAAAATTTGGTAGGTAGGATCTTCCATAGTGTCTATTACGACGATGTCACATGGAGTGAAGAGCCTTTTGACCCTTATAGGGACATCCTCGATAATGTCAATCGGCTTGGTGAAGGTGTTATCGACCAGATGGATCTGCATTCCTATTTTTACCATATAAGTGAGACCAAGCCTTTGGGCTAGCATAAAAAACATCAAGCTTATGCTAGCTCTAAGGTCAGTAAGTCCTTTTCTGTCTTCATTATCTCTCACATTGAGTGGATGGTAAAGGCTCATGGCTTTTCTATTTTGTTAGCATCTTTGCATGTTTGAATACACTAGACATTTAGGTAAGATTGACTATTTATACCTCGTCACCACATCTTCTTTTAGTAATCAGGTCTTTAAATAACTTGGCATAAGTTGACGTTTCCTTGATGGCATCTAGTAATTGAATGTCAAGATGCAGCTTCTTCACAACCTCTTTAAACTTCTCATAGTTTTTCTTCAAGAGAGCTGTGATCAGTTTGTAAGGAAAGGGACTCCTTGAAGCATATACATCTCTATTAGCAATGGATTATTCAGTCAGATAGTCAGATCTGATATTTTGTCATTGGATGCCTTATTTCCCATTCTTTTATCTTTTGTCATCTTCTCAAAAGTTGTGACTAGGTGTTTTTTCTTTATCAACCTCTAATGTTTCTGGTTGGTGATCATAAATGGATGTGCTTCCTAGTTGAGATTCAAGAATGAAAGTATCAAGAATGAATCCTGATCTAACATTGGCCACTTTTAAGTTTTGTGGCCTCCAGGATTTTATTTTGTGTTAGATGAAATTCTTGAGGTTGAGTTCTTTATAAGTGCAGAAAGATTTGCAAGTTGTTGATAGATCATCTTGTTATGTTGCTGCATATCACATATCTACCTGGTGGCACTTCCCATTTGAGCTTACATCATGCTCAACATTTTTTGGTTGTTAATGGCACTTTTATTAAACTTATTATTGATCACATCTCGCCTCTTTGCAAAAGTGAACATTTCTCCCATTAGGTTGACTTGATACTAATTCTGGTTTTGATTGATTTTGAGTTTTGCTTTCGATTATGGTTCTGGATTCAGAATCTATTTCTATTTTTCTGATAATTTGTTTTTTATTGAACCATATAGTCGACTGCTTCTCCCAACAATAGACAATCTATAAGGTGGACTGTTAGGGTTGCTCAATATGTGCGAGTTTTATATTGTGTTTGTGTTCCCATATGAGAACCCCAAATGGTTTGGTCTCTTAAATTTGAAAGAAGAGACATTTTTAGTGGATACATCTTGGTTGTCATCATCTATATTGGTGTGTATGCAATAGTCTATTCTATCTCTACTTTCCCCATAGGTAACACATTTATAATAGTTTCCACGCAATGTTTCCCTCTTGCATTGGTTTCCTTCAAAGTTGAAACATATATAGCTATATTGTGCAACTTAGTGGTTAGGTATTCTAGGGACTTTGAGTCTGATGTGTTCCCATAGTGGAGCATTCTTGCCTGGTCCTCTTTCATAATCCAAGCTAGTTTGTAGTGCAGATGTGTTGTCTATTATTTCCTTTGAGGTCTTTGAGTTATGCCCCATGAAATCACTCTTGGATGGTGCATTTATAGATGCCTTATACTCTGAGTGATCCCACTATAGATAGTAGTAAAAAGATATTGTTCATTAAAATCTTAGTGATGATAATCTCTCTGATACTCCTTCTATCTTTCCCACACTTCGCTCAAGTTCTCTGAAGGTTTCTATCTCAGATTGGTAATCATATTCCTTCAACGAATTGTCTTTTCTACTTAAAAAATATTAGGGACAAATGCATCTACAAGAGGTTCCTAGATTTGGAGACTCTCATGATTCAAAGCTTGATACCATGCACGAGCTTTATCCCTTAAAGATAACCATAAACATTTTCATTTGATTAACCTTATTTGGGAAACCTTATTGATCTTAACAATATCAAATATGTTCTTTAAGGACACTATATGATGATAAGGGTTGTCTTCTAGTGAGTTTCCTCCAAATGTTTGTTGTTGAACCACATCAAGGAAGGTTGGCCTCAATTCAAAGCTAGCAGCATTCATCCTTGGGAGGATGATGGGTTGCATTATTTCATTGGCATGCTTAGCTTCAAAGGAGTAAAGAGATGGAAGTGGATGGGGTGGGTTTTGTGCTGCTCGACCTCATCCAACTCTTCCAGGTGGCATAGGTGATGGTGTTTCCCATTCTTGTTCCCATTTCCATTTCCTCTTCCATTCCCTTGAGCTTTAACTGCTTCTTTTCTTGGTGAAGAAAAATGATGGTCACACTAAGTACCTAAAAGATCGTATGAGTTAAGGTGAGATACCTGACACATTAAGTAAACTTTTAGGATATGGTGTAATTGGACTATAAGAGCGTACCGCTAAGTCCATTTCTAAAATCACTAACAAAGTCTAAGTAGACCTTGGCTCCTTATAGGTTTTCGATTGCTTTGTCCCCAAAAATGGTGCCAAAAGTTGATTGCCTTCAAATCACGTGTCCAAAGTGGAGGAAAATCGAAAGTAATAGTGTTATAAATGTATACCCATACTAGATGCCCACAATGATAATATGGGCATTGTATAGTCAGTAGAGTCAAACACATGGACAAGGATGACAAGCTGTTTCAGATTAGAGATGTTATCTTAGCTAATTCGAATAAAAAAGAAGATTAAGTGTTCTTATGGAACAAAGTGGCCAAACAATATATAAGGCAACAAAAGTGTGATAACACTAAGTTTGAAAGGAAAAATGGAGTATAGATCTATTTGATATATTTCAATTTATGTAAATAATTTGGATTGGGTTTCACCATTTAAGAAATATCACCAACATGCAATACTCAGAACTATCATTAGCCCTTATCATAGATTATAAGAAATCATCATTTGTGTCTATTCCCCCGTTTCTTAAGACCAGAGAAGATATATATCATAAGCATGTATCTCTCTTGATATGTCATGCAAACAATAAAAAATACAAAGATATGATTAGTAGCTCTGGTATTCTAAGACTTTCACACATTCATATTACTCGTTAACTCTAGTTCTAAACTAATACTACTCATATGAGGCATTAGAAATCAAATATCACAAGAATGGTATCTATCATGCTTGTGAAACATCCAAGAAAAAGAGTAAGGAGATAAAAATTTCTAAGAGTATATTCATTCAATGGAATATGAATATTTACATGTTGGGCGAGCCATAGTGGCTGCTTAACCCAATCAAGGTGGTCTAGTGACTAATGTTCATGAGAGACCATACATATTTACAAAAAAGGTGTCTATAAATATATAAAAAGTGGAAGGAAGATTAACAGATTGAGAAAGAAGGAGGAGAAACAACAATATAGTAGTTGTAGAGGGTATTAGACATCAATGGATGCCCCCTCTTCACAAAGATGGCGATGGTGATGGAGATTATGTCTTATGCAATCCTTCTCCTCTTGAAGATGGATCTGTAAGCCTGTAGAAGTGGAAGTGAACACTAAAGATGCTTGGAGTCTCATCCTTTCCATTCGAAGGTGAACAACAAGATGGGATCCTAACAACACTTCGTTGTAATGGTTGCAATGTCATTTCTTAGTATCTTGGGTCATTATTCAATGGGATCAGTTGGGTGCTTGAGGAACATGATGATGGGGTTTACTTGCACTCCAAACTTCATGGAACGTGCCTCGGGGTGCATGTGTAACATACTGATATTAGGCTATCCTGACTTGAGAAATCCTCATTCCCGAATTAGGAGGTTAGTGTGATTGGATGTTTATATTGGGTAAAACAAGGATAGATATAAACCCTCAAACATCTTACTGAATGAACATGTAATGTCCGTAACTTGAATAACTCACATGTTTAACCCTAATTATAGATATGTATGATCTTGACCATGCCTTGGATAAGTGAACCCTAGTATGATGATGAGTTGGATATATGGAACTTGAAACCCTAAGTGCTAGCCAGATAACCCTAACATGTACTTGTTTGATGACCGACATGATACAATAGTAAGGTAGGTGCTTAATCACATAGTATAGCCTAATACATATGAAATGCTACAAAAATCTAAAGCATGTCTTAATAGGTGAGTTGATCTCAAATATATGTCCTACATGTTACAATGTATACAAATATTATGAATCAAATATGGTCAATAGGTAATTTGATTAACATATACGTGCATAAAGGGATGACGTGGGAAAATCTATATAATTAATAATTTTATGTAAATGAATGATTCATTTAGACAATAGTGTGACTACTTTATATAGTGTGACAATAATTGGATGTCTGGTGTAAGTGGGAGTTATTAATGTGCCATTATTTAAAGTTATATTGACATTATTGGACTTATTAACTAATTGAATAAAATAACCTATTTTGATCAAGATAATCAAATATAACCCCGATGGTGATAACATGAGGACTTTAAGACTCTACATCCTAAATATTGAGAATAATGGTAGTATGTAACACTAATTATTGAGATAATTTGTTGAACCCTAATTGCATAATAACTCATATAAGGAAGCCTTAAAAGTCAAATCTAATGTTAAAATTAGATTCCTTACTCCTCAATTAGCTAACGTACCGAATTTTTGTCTTGATTGTTCTCCAATTTGAGTAGGAAAGAGAAGAACATAAAAATCAAATATCACTTTATTCAATCTCCTATTTGGATAAGGTTGTTTGATTTATTTCTATCACGTAGGTTCTCTCTAGATTGATTCTCTTTCTCGAGTCAGACTCGGATCTATGGATATCTTTTCTCCCTTTGTCTTTATCCTCCTCACCTAATTTCTCATTTCACCTGCACTCTATAGTCCAATGTATCTTTGTCTTCCTTTGTCGTGTTCCTTTCCTTTATTTCCTTCTCACCTTGTGTGTTTATTGTCTTTGTGTTCCTCTCATCGTGATAAACCTTTGAATCCCAGTCTCAGTGGGATTCATCACCCAATATCGAACGATCTTAGAGTTCTTCTACTCTAACATGTTTCTACCTATATCTTGGTTTCTAGCCACCTGGGACTACTCTCTTATCAGTAGCCAAGACCTGGACCTTCACGATACCTCATGCAATCACTTTCATTGTCTTTTAAGCATTAGATTGCACTAGAACGAGATCCTCGAGCTTGAGTTGCCACCCTATCACCAGTCAGTTTCTATGGCGAGTTTGGTGGCTAGGACATTTTTGGTATGAGATGAATCATTTCCTCAGACTTTGGAAAGGTCTTTTTTCTCGTGTTGCTTTCATATCAAAAGGTGATTATTACTTCGTTCCCTTCTCTGATCTTCTATTTCTATTCTAAAATTTGATGCCTGGTCTTGAGCTTTGGTATGTGTTTTCTCTTGGTTCCTCATCGAGTTACCTCAGAATGTTGTTGCAAGTAATCACATATCTTCAATTTTGAGCTAAGGTTCTCATTTTCCTATTCCTATATATTGTACCCAACCACCATGGTGAAGTTTCACCAAGTCACGTGTAGTCATCTCAAAAGTTGAGAATTGGTTCCCTAAGACTGAAAAACTTTGGCAGAGTTGATGGTGTTGGCCCAAAACCTGCTTTGCATCAGATCAATAATTCCTCTTGATTTTGAGTTTCACAAAGCTCTATGTTTTCATGATTATTTCATTGTGTGACTGAGTGATGAAGATTACAAGTTTTATCTACAAATCTACCCTTGTGACTAGATTAAGTCATGTCACACTACCTTGAGTTTTCCCATATTTTCATACCCTTAATTTGATTCACTTGCGCAACAAGTCAGATCCATGCAATGTACCAATATGCCTTGTCATGCATACGATGATAAAAATCATATGTGGGGCATATTGGTAATTGACCACATATTCTATTTTTAATAAAATTAGTACATGGTTTTATTTTGAAAAATTCATAACTGAGAATATAATTATAAAAATTATGTAAAAATATGTTCTAAAATAAAAAAATCAACCCTACCTGATAGCATAGGTTTTATAACATGGATCCAATGTAATAACAAGTCGATATTTTTGTGTTTGTAATGCAATTATTAACTAATTACTTACATCTAGTATGTATAGGGAAGAAATACCCTGATTGGATCTAGGGTTGGTCTTGGACTTTAGATATACATTTTTAGGTATGTTGCATTTTACTTTGAGTCATGTTGGATGGTTATTGTTAATTATCTCTCTTGGTTTTATGTTGTATTTCCTTATAATCATACTAGATAGTTGTTTATTCTCTCTCCCTCTTAGACTTGATCGTGACATATTATTTTAAATGTCACATGTTTACTATAGTGAACTGATTGGTTCCAAATCTTGAAATTTGCCTTATGGATTGTTCTAGTTGCAAAATTCAATCCTATTCTAATATCTTGTTATTTCATTCAATTTGCATCCTAGTGTGACTATTAAACCATATCCAATGGAAAACCTAATTTTCCATGTGTTGACCATGAATGTATATTTCTTCATGTTTACACATCTTTATGATGTCCTTTTAATTTGGGCACTATATTGTGATCTAACTAAACTGATGCTTGCCTATCTATTTATAATGCATGTTTGGTTTGAATAACCTGAATATGTACACACTAGGAGGTGTATCCCTATTGTTTGTATTACTAAGGGAGGGTGCATATGGTGATTCTTGTCCGTAGGTAACTATGTTTTGATGCCATTACTCCCCCGATATTGTGGTGGTGATCTCATATAATATGCGATTATGGTGGTGGATTCCATTTACCTTGAATGTTATTATATTTTTATTGTCTTGGTAATTGGCATACATCTTCTTATTTTACTTGCTTTTCTCTATTTGAGATTTTAAAGGCAAGAATTGATAATTTAAACTTTATTTTTTTTCTACATAAAATCTTTTTGTCTTACTATATGAAGATTTCTTTTGATATACAATTGGATGATTCTTTCTTTCTCTCTTTCTTAGGAAGCCTTGTTGTATTATTTGTTGTCCCTTTTCCCTTAATGTTGTCCAATCACTATTATACACACATATCACCTTTTATGTTGACAATGCCCACTTCGTATTCTCTTGTAGGGTGTGCTTCAAACCCCTAGGTGGAGAGCAAGGAGAAGTGGACCACAATTGACTAGGACATATCCAAGAGTTAGTTAATCTTTATTGGGAGGTAGATTGAAGTAGTTGATTTACCCTATGCAGCTTATTTCCTATAGTTTTCTTCTTATATATGCCATGTATGGTAAACAACAATGATAGACATGGATATTCTAATAGTTAAAATTTTATCTTACATTGCTACACTTTATGGTGAATGATACATTACAATTCGTTGACTTTTTAGTCTTCTATCCTTTGTGAAAAATTATTCTCAAGTTTGGCACTAGATGGTTTTCTATTATTTAACAACGAATAAGTGAGTGTCTCCCCTCTCAGATCCCACTCCTTACAAGTATGGCATCAAAGCTAGTGAAGTTGTTATTTGACTATTTTAAAGTTTATCTCCCTAAGGGTTTTACCTCTCCTATAGGTTACTTACATCTTATAACCTTGCCCTATGTAGGCATATCAACATGTCTGGTGGCAACTCAACTATTGATAACCTAGATGGTTTTGAAACATCCCAAGATCCAAAGCACAGAATGTCGAGGATGGATCCACCTTTTACCCCTCCAGTGTCTCAAACTCTAGAGAGTCAACTTGTAGCTGTTCCATTTACCTTGACACCAACATCAATTACTATGTGTTCAGGTGCTGACCTAGAGTTGTTGCATAATCGATATATAATTTCCTTAGTTTTAGTAGGGAAAGTTAGCTCTGGCGTTGCTACAAACAAACCTAAGGAGTATAATCTCACTGACTTTCTGAAGATGTGCCCTTCATCTTTTAACAATGAGAATGAAGTCAACATGGTAGACAAAGCTGATGATTGGATTCTTGCTACCAAATAGACTTTTGATGGCATGGCTTGTCCGACACATCAAAAGGTTCATTGTCCTACTTATGTGATTAATGGTCCATCTCGTCATAAGTGGAATAGAATGTCCAAGACTCATATTGTCTCTTCCATGATGTGGAACCAGTTCTAATATTTTTTAGAGAGAAGTATGTATCCTCTACAACATTAAGGAAGAAGGAATCTGAGTTCTACAACCCACGTCAGAGTTCCATGGCAATCACTCAGTACATGCAAAAGTGTGTGCTCTTAGAGTGTTATGCTAGTGATCTAACTGATGAGAGCCATTCTAGTATCTTTCTGGGAGGGTTGTGTTAGTATTGCACATATGTTGATTCCTCATTTGCCCCTAACCTTTGCTCTGTTGGTGGATAAAACCCTTTCTATAGAATCTTACCTTGTTATGAAGCAAATGTTAATCATATGAGGAAGATGCCTTATGAAGACTCAAAGAGTGATAGGTGTTCTAAGTGCCATAAGAATCACCCCCTTGGGACTTGTCCTCCTAAAACTAAAGGATCGATCATATGCCATCCATATGGAGAACATGTTCATATCAAGCCTCATTGTCCTCAACTTCATGGAGGTCAACTATGAATACAGCATAGGGGTGATTCCAATAACCACAACAATAGAGGAAGACCTAATGATGGGCATGAAACACACCTCAATGTCATTTATGGCAAATAAATTATAACCAAAATGATGAAGGTAACCCTCATTCTTATAGTTAGTATGAGTATACTTTTATGCTTCTCTTTTCCATGTTGATTGGTATGTTGATTTGATGATTTATAGGTTTTATTAATGGATAATGGTACATGTGGTTTAGATAGAATTATTTTTGTGTCGATTCAATTATTAGGATACCCCTTCTAAGGGGTGGAGTGTATTACCTTATAGTTTGTGGATATAGTGATTCGGGAACAAAATACTTTTAAGGGATGGAGTCATGTAGCATATCAGGATTCAACTATCATGACTTGAGACAACCTAATTCCCCGATTAGGGGGTTCGTGTTCTTGGATGTTTAGATTGGGAAAAACAAGGATATATAGAAACCCTCATACATCTTTCTTAACAAACATGGAATGTCCATAACTTGAAAAACTCACATGATTAACCCTAATTGTATATATGTATGCCCTTGACCATGCTCTATATAAGTGAACCCTGCTATGGTGATGAGTTAGATATATGACACCCGAAACCCTATGTGCTATCTAGATAACCCTAACATGTGCATGTTTGGTGAACGATATGATACAATGGTGAACTTAGGCGTTTATTCACATAGTATAGCCTAATACACATGAAATGATTCAATTATCTAAAGCATGGCTTAATAGGTGAGTTGATCTCAAATGTATGTCCTACATGTCACACTATTCACTAATACACATGATAACTCAAATATTGTTAATAGGTAATTTGATTAACATATATATATATGCATATATGGATGATGTGGGGTAAATGTATATAATTAGTAATTCGATGTAAATGAATGATTCATGTGGACAATGTGACTAATTTATATAATGTGACAATAATTGTATGGCTAGTGTAAGTGGGAGTTATTAACATGCCACTATTTAAGTTATATTGACATTAATGTATGTATTAAGTAATTGAATAAAATAACCTATTTTGAGCAAGATAATCTAATATAACCCTGATGATGTTGATACGAAGGCTATATGACTCTAAATCCTACATATTGAGGATATTGGCAATATGTAATGATAATTATTGAGATAATTTTCTTGAACCCTAATTTCATTATAACTCATATAAGGAAGTCTAAAAAGTCAATCCTAATGTTAAAATCGAATTCCTTACTCCTCAATTAGCTAAAGCACTAAATTTAGGCTTAATTTGGCTACATATACTTTCCCAATTTGAGTAGGAAAGAGAAGAACATAATAATCAAACATCACTTTATTCAATCTTTAATTTGGCTAAGGTTTTTTTATTTATTTATATCACACAAGTTCTCTTTGGCTAGATGCACTTTCTCATGTCAGACTCGGATCCCCAAATACTTTGCACCCTCCATATTTATCCTCCTCACTAGATTTCTCATTTCACCTAGACTCTACAGTCTATTGTATCTCCATCTCCCCTTATTGTGTTCCCATGCTTTTATCTCCTGCTCACCAAGCATTTTGTTGTCTATGTGTTCCTCTTGCAATGAAGAACCTTTGGATACCAATCTTGGTGGGATTTGTCACCCAATATCCTGACAAATCCTAAAGCTATTCTAGTTCACATATTTTTTCCTTCACCTTGGTTTCTATCCACCATGGTAGTTCTCTCGTATAAATAGTGAATAACTGGACCTTCACGATACATTGTGTGATTACTTTGACCATCTTTTAAGATTTATATTGCACTGGAACCTAATCCTTGAGCTTATGCTGTCAGCGATCACCAACCGGTTTCTATAGTGAGTTTTGGTAGGTGGGACACTTTTTGGATCAGATGTATCATTTCTTCATACTTCGAAAAGGCTTTTTATGGTGTTTCTTTCATCTCTAAAGGTGACTATTCCTTCTTTCCCTTCCCTGGTCATTTGTTGTTCTAAAATCTAATGCTTGGTCTTGAGATTTTGTCTGCATTTTCTCTTGGTTCCTCATTGGGCTACCTCAAAATGTTGCTACAAGTCATCACATATCTTCAATTTTGAGTTGTGATTCTCTTTTTCCAACTCTCATCTACTATACACATCGTCTATGGTGAGTTTCCACCCAATCACTTCTGGTTATCTCAAAAGTTGAGAATTATTTCCCTAATATAGAAAGATTGCGACATAGTCATTAGTGTTGGCCCGATGCCTGCTTTGCATCAGATCGCTAGTTCCCTCCTAGTTTGGAGCTTCTTGGAGCTCTAAGTTTACACGATGATTTCATCACGTGACTGATTGACCCAGACAAAAGCTTCATATCTACAACTATGGCCTTGCAATTAGGTTAATTCACGTCACACTACCCTAGAATTTTCCATCTCTTTACACTCTCAATTTGATTCACTTGTACGACCTATCGGTTCGAGGCAGTGTGCCAATATGCCTTGTCATGCATATGATGATAAAAATTATATGCATGTCATATTGGTAATTGACCACATATTTTGTTTTTAGTAAAATCAATAAATAATTTATTTTAAAAAATTCATAACTAATTATATAGTTATAAAATAATTATGTTAAAGTATGTTCTAAAATCAGAAAAATAAACCCTACATGATGGGATAGGTTTCATAACCTAGACCCATTTTAATAAGAATTTTATATTTCTAGGGTTTGTAATATGATTATTTATTCATTATATACTTCTAATATGTTAATATGTGAAGAAATACCCTAATTGAATCTAGGTTTGGACTTTGACTTTGGATACATATTTTTTAGGTATGTTGCATTTTCTTTTGAGTCATATTGGATAGTGATTGTTAATTATCTCTCTTGGTTGTATGTTGCATTTTCAAAAGAGACATATTGGACAATTGTTTATTCTCACTCCTTCTTGCATATATATATATATATATATATATATATATATATATATATATATATATATATATATATATATATATATATATATATATATATATATATATGACAAATTATCTTAAATGTCACACGTTTATCTATAGTTGAACTGATTGGTTCCAAATCTTGAAATTCACCTTATGGACTATTCTAGTTGCAAAATTGAGTCATATTCTTGTAACTTATTTTTATTTTATTCAATTTACATCATGATGAGGTAATTAAACCATATTCAATCGAAATCCTAATTTGCCATGTGTTGGCCATGAATGTATATGTGATCATGTTTATACATCTTTATGATGTCTCTTTAATTTGGACACTATATTTTGATCTAGATAAACTGATGCTTGCCTCTCTATGTATAATGCATGTTTGGTTTGAATAACTTGTATAATGTACATAGTAGTGGTGTATCCATGTTGTGTGTGTTACTGATAGAGGGTGCATATGGTGATACCTATCCCTGGGTAATTGTGTTGTGATGACATGACTCCCCCAAAGATTATGGTGGGGATCCCATAAAATGTGGTTATGGTGGTGATGCCATATGCCTTTAATGTTATTATACTTGTTATTATCATGATAATAGGGATGCAACCTTCTTAGTTTATTTGTTGTTCTCTATTTGATATTTAAAAGGCAAGAATTGATAATTGTAAACTTTATTGTTTTCTACAAAAAATCTTTTTTTCTTACTAATATGATAATTTCTTTTGGTATATAATTGAATGATTCTTTCTCTCTCTGGCTTGGGAAGCCATGTTATATTATTTGTTGACCCTTTTCTATTAATGTTGTTGAATCACTATTATATACACAAATAGACTTTTATGCTGACAACTTCCACTTTGTCTTCTCTTGTGGGGTATGCTTCCAACCCCTAACTGGAGAGCAAGGAGGAGTGGACTATAGTTGACAAGGACATATCCAAGAGTTAGTTGATCTTTCTTGGAAGGTAGATTGAAGTAGTTGGTTTACCCTCTACAACTTATTTCCTATAGTTTTCTTTTACTTACACCATGAATGGTGAATAACAATGATAGACATGAATATTGAAATGACCTCACTTTCTATGTCCCCCAATTAAGGAAAGACCTTCATTACCTATATTCCCAAGGATATAGATTTAGAAAATAATAATTATTAGAAAACAATTTCAATTAAATTTTAAATATCATTTAAAAATTGTAAGATGGTATACCTATGGAACTAATGCCTATTGAGAAGAAGTATCATCTATCTACTCCTCCTTGATATAGCTTTAATACCTTTGATATTCTTCATGTATTTAATCATGTAAAACATATAATTAAAATGTAGACAAACAAAATGCGGTCAACATATTACTATACTATGTATGTGGGGGTGCGACCACAATGTGTGCAACTAACATTATCACATAGTAATAATTAAATATTGGAAATAAGAACTAGAATATTCTTTACATATCCTAACCCTTACTGGATATATTATCTTGGGCATGATCACTATCTCTTCCAGGGCTCGTGTGCATCACCCCTTGATATATGTCAGCCTAGGGTTTTGAATATTATCATTTACTTACGTCATACTCATAGGGACTTTATAAGTTGAACATGAAATAAATAAACATCCAACATATATTATTCATCCAATCTTTGAGAAACCTCAGAAAACCTCAGAAGTCGATACACATAATCATAAGCATAACCACGTACCTCAATGGTAAGCCAAGCATATTATCATATAACTATATTTCACACATATTTTCTAATAAAGCAAATCAAGAATTCAAATTTGCAAGTATGTAGATCCTACCTTGTCACACTCACTTTAATTAGATAAAACCCTACTCAGTCCTAATATGGGTTTAGGTTTCTGTGGTATCGAGTTACCATTAGGGTTGTGCCTCAAATCTCTAATTTCCGTGATCATTAACTTAAGAGCTTTAATTTTTATTAATGCATCTGATCATCAAATCTATCATATTCCTTTATTACGAACACTTAGATTAGATTAACTCCATTAATCAACATAACAAGATATGATCTTGATTTCATAATTCTACTTATTTACATGTATAGTTATCCACTTTGTTAGCCATAATTATCATACTTGTGATCATGTTCATCATATAAATCAAATTATTCAACAAGATCATGTAGTAACATAAAAGAAGGGCCTTTAACAGTTTCCACATGTTTCAAACTCAAACTAGGGTTTTCAACATGCTAATCACCACTTTATCATATAATACCATAATTTTGAAAAAGGAAGGATTATCAAGTCTCAAACTTATTTTATTTGGATTCTACTCGTTCTCCCGGTCAAAAAGATATGTAATTTCACTATTTTATGGTACTCCTATCATTTTCTATAATTAAAACAAGATACATCATTATACCTTATTGGTGAGGCCACGTGGTGCCTCCTGATTGGTTGATGCCTTCAAAGCATAGCGCCGACAGGGGACGCGGTTCAATTTTCTAGACCAATCACACCTTTTGGCCTGCCATCTAAACTGGACCATGAGTCCTTTCCCTTGTTCTCACTTACGTGCATCGATAGTGTTTTCTTCGCAGGTGCTGCGCAATGCCCACCTAGAGTCTTATCTCCATCCTCACAATGCCAACAACCATTACCACCACTACGAGGTGCATCCACTGCCATCCCCTCCCCAATTCCTCTTCCAATACTGCCACCAACTAGCCTCCCTGGACCTACGAGCAGGCAGCGCCTACTGCTGCTTCCTCCTTCACACTTCCTCATTGGCATGGAATGTAACCGATCTTCTGCTCTTCCTCAGTGCATAAGTGCTCCCTCTCCCTTCCCCTCTCTCTATCTCACTCTTCCTCAATGGGATGGACATCACCCTATCAGGGCTCCCTGGTGAGATTCTAATTACATGCATCTTCCTTCAATAGACTTTCCCCATCACCACCCTGCCCTCTTGTCTACAGTTGGTTGTCACCGTGTCCCATAGGGCTCTCGACCGTCCCTAGGCTAGGTCATGCCTATTGCTACCCAGAAAAGTTCAGTTGGTGAGGTAGGGGCATCCGAAGTAACCTACTCCCGGTTTGCTTCTTGCAGACCATGTTTTAAGGTCTCAGTTGCGTGGAGGGTCATGAAAGCTTGGCAGTCAGGGACTTCTTATAAGGATACTCGAAAGTTGTCATAGATTTTGGAGTTACATTCTGCCAGGAAGCTAGGATTCCCATGGTCATTTTATATATGTTAGTTAGATGTCAAGGGTTACAAAGAGACCAATGGAGAGGGAGAGAGAGATAATGCATCAATCCTGGGTATGCTCCCTACAAGGCAAGGGGACAATCATATGGAAAGTGAAACTTTCCTTCTCATATCACTGTGGGTGAGAGGGAGTCATGGGTTAGAGTCATTAGGTATGGAAGGTGTCTCGACAATATATATCCATAAAAGCCTCTCCTTTTTGTTTTTTATCCAACCACTCTACCATTGACTAGGAAAGGAAATGTACCCCCCCCTTTATTTCTTTTCCACAAGTCATGGATGCATATCCTTAATGTAAAAGTCAATAAAGGATAATCCCTTCTTTTCATATTCTCATCTTTGATTATCCAAACCCAAATGCCATAAAAGAGAGCATAAACTTATATGGAGTCTTTTGGTTAAAAATCATTAATCTTTTCTTACTTTGAAATATAGGTTGTTCCTTTTTATCTCTCTTTGATCTATCTTCTAAATGAAATACAAGAACTCATTAATATTATCTCAATTATATTATAAAATTGAGATTTTTTTGGGATGTCTTTTATATACAAACATGTTCTTTTAAGCATCTCATTAAAGCAATTACCATGCTTCATGAATCATCTTTTCCCTCTCAATTTCTAGAATCCTCTTATTTCCATTACTATTTTCCAGTGTACCAAAAGATAAATTGAAATATTGTTGTTCAATGTCTCAAATATTGTGTTTCCAGTGATGGCTAGATAATTTCTCTTTTAATTATCTAAAACACTATGTATTTTATTTATCTTTTGCATATTTGTCCATGAATAATACAATTAAGGAATTCAAATATCAATTCATGGCTTATATTCAATTCTACCAAAACGGAGGATATAACATTCACCCCTCCTTAAATGGAATTTTGTCCCCAAAATTCAACCTAGTAAGGTAAAAGGTGGATGACACTCATCTTAGTTTCCACTTTTTGGGTCAACGACCCTTCTTAGATATCCTTCAAATCTTTTACTGGTATGCAAATTCATCTCATCATTATTAGAATTAGTACTTGAACTCAATTCAAGGTATATCCACATCCTTAGTATTTTCATGACACTATTTTTTTGTAATTACATTTTCATCTGTGATCTCAACTTCACTCGGTCATTATATTTTCACCTAGTTTTCCAACCTATTATTCATTTATTTTTACATAAGGGTGAGGTAACACCTCCAACCCTAACTCATGTCCTTAAGTTCAACTTATAAGATATTCATTCTCACATATCAACTCTAAACATAGCATGTGTCCATCCAATCTCGCACACTCATAATGAGATGAATTAAGCATTTGACTGCAGCCCAAACACAAACTTCATTCCATTCCAAGAGCTGAGATGGTACATCCACACATTATCATTCAATTTCACATTTTAATTCGAATCATTCTCAACATGATTCTAAACCATTCATACTTTTTAATTCCACATTATTCTTATATTTTGTGAAGTCAAATGCCTCTATCATTCTTGAGTTTGTATACAACTCCCCTTAGATGTCATTACTACATGACTTCCTTGTATCTTTTACATGTACACCTCAGGTATGATGAACCTTAGCCACTTCCTTGAGGTTTCTAGGGGTATAGGTACTTTTAGAGTGATCTTGTCCTTATGCATCCAAAGGGAGTGCCTCACACATTCACCCATTGGCCTTATGAACTCACAAAGGTGGCCAATCTCCTGAGCCATGGGCCTCGAGCAACATAGTTGTTACCTCCTGACCAGATGGTCTTGTGCATTAGGGAACAATCAAATCCTAATCCCAATGGTCCATGTACCTTTAATACTCCCTACTCGACCTTAGGATTGAGTTAGGACTCTACCCTCCTCAAGGGTTCATTTCTAGCACATTATTTTTTATACAGTTCTTTAAAACAGATTTCCTCCATCTATTATAATGCTCATTATTCACTTTATGTCCCCTATTGGACTTAAGGCAACATTTTTTTCCGGGCTCGGTCTCATACGGTCAGCCACTTCCATAGTGACTTTTCCTCATGTCCCTCAGTGATGGCATACTTCGGTTTAAAGAATCATACTCAATATATGTGCTTTCATCTTTTATATATCATGGTTACCTCAATCTTTAAATTGATTTAGTCAACTTACTTTTCTAGGGAAGGTCCTAACCTAGAATGCTTTCTTGTCTCATAGGAGGAAGTTAGGCTCTCGAGCCACAACCTGACCCAAGGTCTAAGGTTTTTCCACCCCCATAGGTCCTTTTCCCACTCTTGGGTTGACCCATCCCAGGTTGGCATACAAGCCCTAAAGGTTTCATATTTTTCATCATTATGCATTATTTTTATAATAACTCCTCAATACTTGTTTGTTCAATCTCTAGGATACCCTCTCATGGGGTTTTGTCCATGCACTGGACTTGGGCCACCTTCTCAATCTGGAGCTTGGTGCCATGTTGGCCTTCCCTATCTGGGGCTTAACCTCTCTGTGACCTTCCCTATCCGAGTCTTGGTCAGTCATCTACACAGTGGAATTGGGCCACCTTCTCAATCTGGATCTTGGTGCCATACGAGTCTTCCCAATATGGGGCTTTACCACTTCATGACCTTCCTAGTCTGGGGTTTGGTCGTCCACACTGTGAATTCATTCCACCTTCCCTATCTGGGGCTTGGTGATGTACTGGTCTTCCTAAAATGGGGCTTGACCTTTTGTGATCTTCCCAATCTGGGGCCTGATCATGATGACTTTCTTTCCATAACCAAACTCCCAGAGGTAGCATGGGGGGTTCGAGTAAGTTACATCTAGATTTTCATTTTCATATATATAACCATTGGTTACTTATGCTTCTCATGCATATACTCATGTATTTTTTTGAAATTCTCAAGTTAATCTCTATGGGACACTCCCTCTCTGGAGTATTCATGTGGGGAACCCTCTCTCTAAGGTAAGTACCTATAGTGTACATCATACATAAGCCCTGGCCCAATCACCTTTCACTATAGTGTCAATCATACATAGGCCTTTTCCCGATGTGATTATCTTTTTTGGGCCAGATCACTGACCACCATAGCGACCGTACATAGGCCCCCTTGACCCGAGGTGATTAGATAGGCCCGATCATACACCCCACATGTATTGCATACATCCATTAGAGTTAGTTGATAAATTTATATAATATCACATGTTGTTCATAAGTTTCATAAAACATTTCTTATTAATGCCTTGTCCCACATGCACACATGCATGGGAGGCTGAGTCACTTAACTCATTTATATTCATATTATTTCACAAGCATCCCTCATGCATGGGTTACCAAAATAGTTATATTCTCTCTTTCCTCTTACCCTAATTGGGTTCATATGGTTAGGGTACCATATCACCACACTATTCATATTTCTCATGCTTAGGGTTTTAGGGTTAGGGTTAGGGTTAGGGACTATACCCTACCTCTTAGGGTTTCAATGTCCCTTGACCCACTATGATTCTTCTAGTCCAACTCTAATCCCACCTAGGCTTAGACTCCTAGGGAAAACCCATATAACATTTTCTTTTTATTTTAACATTATCTCCACATCATATGTGAATTATTATTTCCACATTCACATGTACATTATTTGATGGAGGATGCCTTGTTCCTACTTCTTCTCAAAACCCTAACTTGAGATGAGGAGGGAAGTTACTTTTAGGTTTCATTAATCAAGAGGATGAGAAATTAATGAATCAAGATGAGAAGAAATCCTAAAGGTATTTTACTTCAGGTAAAGACTTCTGACTTTGGCCAAGCAGGATGTATAGGTCTGGGAGTCCTTGTAAGATGACTAGTGGTGCGGAGGAAAATTTTGCTAGACCCCGGTCATGATCCCTTCTAGACACCATCATATTTAGAAAATGCCCTAATAATTTCCTCATATTTTCTACATATTGCTTGAAATTATAAACTATTAAATATTATTTGTAAAATTTGGGCTCTGATTCCATTTGTAACACCCGGGCCCACTGCCCAAGGCTCTATTAGAATTTCAAGAATGACGACTGGCCCCATAGACCACCACTAGCCTTAAGTGTGTGCTTTGTCTTCACTCAAATGCAAGTCGGGGTCAACTTCCTGAATGGTCACCCATCATATTACTACTCCAAGCTACGAACACTTAACTATGGAGTTCTTTAGTGATGGGCTCCCAGAAAAGGAGGTGCACCTTAGTGATATGGGTAGTCCAATCATTCCTTTTAAGATCATCACCTTAAATCCTAGGACGTTATAATCTCCCCCACTTAGACTCT
The DNA here is from genome assembly GCA_963693085.1 of Alisma plantago-aquatica. Classification (NCBI taxonomy): domain Eukaryota; kingdom Viridiplantae; phylum Streptophyta; class Magnoliopsida; order Alismatales; family Alismataceae; genus Alisma; species Alisma plantago-aquatica. The sequence continues at coordinate 1,111,089,847 of OY856410.1, forward strand.
TGACGTCCTTGTCAAGGCTCAATATACAACCTCATAATCTCTTCTCCATTTTAGTGTAGACCCAAAATGACCCATGGATATCCAGCTCCCATCCACGACTACCAGTTCAAGGGTGACTCCATCTCATCTCAGCGAATAGCCCTTTCCAACTTTCCTGGACCGCACAGATTAAGACGGGCATGTCACATGCCCATGTCAGCCCCACCTACTGGAGGGGAATTGGCTCTGATACCAAATGTAACGACATCACTTTCTGCGTCCCCCAATTAAGGAAAGACCTTCAAGTTGAGAGCCATTGCCTATATTTCAAAGGATCCATATTTAGCAAATAATAAATAATATAAAACAATTTCAATTAAATTTAAATATCATTTACAAATTGTAAAATGGTATACCTCATGGAGCTAATGCATATTGAGAAGAAGTATCATCTATCTAGTCCACCTTGGTATAGCTTTAATACCTTTGATATTCTTCATGTCTTTAATCATATGAAACATATAACTAAAACGCCGACAAACAAAATGTGGTCAGCATATTACTATACTGTGTATGTGGGGTGCAACCACAATGTGTGCAACTTACATGATCACATAGTAAGCATCAAATATTGCAAATAATAACTGGCATATTCTTTACATATCCTAACCCTTGTTATATATATTATCTTGGGCGTGATCATTGTCTCTTCCAGGGCTCGTGTGCATCACCCCTTGATATATTTCAGCCTAGGGTTTTGAATATTATCATTTACTTATGTGATACTCATAGAGACTTTATAATTTGAATGTGAAATAAATAAACATCCAACAGATATTATTCATCCAATCTTTGAGAAACGTCAGAAAACCTCAGAAGTCGATACATGTAATCATAAGCATAACCACATACCTTAATGTTGAGCCTAGCAGATTATCATATAACTATATTTCACGCATATTTTCCAAGAAAGCAAATCAAGCATTCAAATATGTAAGTATGTGGATCCTAACTTGTCACAATCACTTTCATTAGATAAAACCCTACTCGGCCCTAATCTGGGGTTTAGGTTTCTGTGGTATCGAGTTACCATTAGGGTTGTGCCTCGAAACACTAATTCTCATGATCATTAACTTAAGAGCTCTAATTTATATTAATGCATCCATGATCATCAAATCTATTATATTCCTTTATTATGAACACTTATATTAGATTAACTTCATTAATCAACATAACAAGATATGATCTTGATTTCATAATCATATTTATTCACATGTATAGCTATCCACTTTGTTAGCCATAATCATCATATGTGTGATCATGGTCATCATATAAATCAGATCATTCAACAAGATCATGTAGTAGCATAAAAGAAGAGCCTTTAACATTTTCCACATGTTTAATACTCAAACTTGGATTTTCAATATGCTAATCACCACTTTATCATATAATACCCTAATTTTGAAAAAGGATGCATTATCAAGTCTCAATCTTATTTTATTTGGATTCTACTCGTTCTCCTCATAAAAAAGATATATGATTTTTCTATTTTAGGATATTCCTATCATTTTCTATAATTAAAATAAGATACATCATTATACCTTATTGGTGAGGCCATGTGATGCCTCATGATTGGTTGATTCCTTCAAAGCATAGCACCACCTGGGGACGTGGTTAGGTTTTCTCCTGGACCAGTTGTGCCTTCCAGTCTGCCATCTAAATCGGATCGGGAGTCCTTTTCCTTGTTCTTGCTCACGTGCATTGGCTGTGTTTTCTCTACAGCTTCTGTACAGCACCAACCCGGAGCCTTATCTCCATCCTCACAATGTCGACAACCATTACCACCACTACGAGGTGCATCCACCACCATCCCCTCCCCAGTTCCTCTTCCAACACTGCCAGCAACTAGTCTCCTTGGACTTATGAGCATGCAACGCCTACCGTTGCTTCCTCCTTCACACTTCCTCATCGACTTGGAAGGTAACCGGTCTTCTACTCTTCCTCAGTGTAGAAGTGCTCCCTCTCCCTTCCCCTCTCTCTATCTCACTCCTCATCAATGGGACATACATCACTTTGTCAGGGCTCCCCAGTGAGAGGCTGATTACAGGCTTCTTCCTTCGACAAACTTTCCCCGTTGTCGCCTTTCCCTCTTATCCATGGATGGCTGTCAATGTGTCCCGTAGGGCTCTAAAACATCCCCAGGCCAGGTCGTGTTGACTACTACCTAAAAAAGGTCAGGTTGGCAAGATGGGGGCATCCAAAGTAACCTGCTCCCCAGTTGCTTCTTGCAGACTATGTTTCAAGTTCTTGGTTATGTAGAGGGTTCAGAAGGCTTGGCAATCAGGGACTTCCTCCAAGGATCCCCAAAAGTTTTAATAGATTTTGGAGTTATGTTCTGCCAGGAAGTGAGGATTTCCATGGTCCTTTTATATATGCTAGTTAGATGTTTAGGGTTACAAAGAGACCAATAGAGAGGGAGAGATAGATAATGTGACAAGCCTGGGTATGCTCCCTACAAGGCAAGGGGATGATCATATGGAAAGTGCAACTTTCCTTCTCATTTCATCACTGGTGAGAGGGAATCGTGGGTTAGAGTCATTAGGTATGGAAGGTGTCTCTACAATATATATCCATAAAAGGCCTCTCCTTTTTGTTTTCTATCCAACCACTCTACCATTGACTAGGAAAGGAAACATATCCCCCTTTCCTTTTTTCCACAAGTCATGGATGCATATCCTTAATGTAAAAGTCAATAAAGGATAATTACTTCTTTTCATATTCTCATCTTTGATTATACAAACTCAAATGCCATAAAAGAGAGCATAAACTTATATGAAACATTTTGGATTAAAGATCATTAATCTTTTCTTACTTTGAAATATAGGTTTTTCCTTTTTATCTCTCTTTGATCTATCCTCTAAATGAAATACAGGAACTCATTATATTATCTCAGTTATATTCTAGAATTGAGATTTATTGGGATGTATTTTATATACAAACTTGTTCTTTTAAGAATCTCATTAAAGAAATTACCATGCTTCATGAATCATCTTTTCCCTCTCAATTTATAGAATCCTCTTATTTCCATTATTATTTACCGGTGTACTAAAAGATAAATTGAAATATTGTTTTTTGATGTCTCGAATATTGTGTTGCCAATGATGGCTAGATAATTTTTCTTTTAATTATCTAAATGACTATGTATTTTATTTTTCTTTTATAAATTATTCCATGAATAATACAATTAAGGAATTCACATATCAATTCATGGCTTATATTCAATTTTACCAAAATTGAGGATATAACAAATATTGTAATAGTTAGATTTTTATCTTTTTCTACTACACTTTATGGTGAATGATACATTACATACTTGAATTTTAGTCTTCTATCCTTTGTGAAAAATTATTCTCGAATTTGGCATGGATGATTTTCTAATATTCATAGAGTAAGTGAGTGGCTCCCTTCTCAGGTCCCATTCCTTACAAGAATGGTATCAGAGCCACTACAGTATGTTATCTGACTATTTCAATCTTTAACCTTAGGGTTTTACCTCTCCTGTAGTTTACTTATGTGTTATACCCTTACCATGTGCAGTTATATCAACATGTCTTATGGCAACTCAAATGTTGATAACCTAGTTGGATTTGAGACGCTTTAAGACTCAAAGTACAAAATGTCGATGATGGATCCACCTTCTACCCCTCCAATGTCTCAAACTCCTAAGAGTCAAGCTATAGTTGTTCCATCTACCTCGACATCAACATCAAATACTACAAGTTCAGTTGTTCCCCCTTGGAGCCATTCCAAGTTCGACATATACTTTCCTCATTTCTAGTAGGGAAACTTAGTTGTTGTTGATACAAACAAACTCAAGGAGTATAATATTACTGATTTTATGAAGATGTACCCTATATATTATAATAATGAGAATGAAGTCAACATGGTAGACAAAGTCAATGATTGGATTCTTGGTACTGAACAGACTTTTGATGGCATGGCTTGTCTGGAGCATCAAAAGCTTCATTTTCCTACTTATGTTCTCAACGGTCCAGCTCATCATTGGTGGAATAGTATGTCCAAGATTTGTGATGTCTCTTCCATGATGTGGAATCAGTTCCTAGCCTTTTTTAGAGAGAAGTATGTATACTCTAAAACATCAAGAAAGAAAGAAATCGAGTTGTATAACCTACATCAGAATTCCATGACATTCCTAGAGAAATATGTTAGTGTTCTGAATAATGAGCAATATGCTAGTATCTTTCTGGAAGGGTTGTGTTATAGTGTTGAACGTATGTCAATTTCTCATTTGCCCCTGACCTTTCCTCAGTTGGTGGATAAAGCCCTTGTATAGAAGCTTACTTTGGTAATGAAGCAAAGGTTAATCATAAGAGGAAGATGCCCAGTGAAGACTCAAAGATTGATAGGTGTTCTAAGTTCCATAAGAAGAATCCCCTTGGGAGTTTTCTTCCTAAACCTGAAGGGTCGATCAAATGGCATCACAATTGAGAAAATGGTCATATCAAGACTCACTGTCCTCAACTTCATGGAGGTCAAGTACCAGAACAATGTACGACTAGTGTTAACAACCATGACAATGGAGGAAGATCTAATAATGGGCATGCAACACATTTCAATGTCATTTTTTGTGAAGAAGTTTATAAACAAAATTATGAAGGTAACCCTCATTCTTATAGTTAACATGAATATTCTTTTATGCTTCTCTTTTCCATGTTGTTGGATATCTTGACTTTATGGGGTCTTTTATTGTCAATGGTAATGGTGCATCTGGTATAGATAGAATTATTTTTGTGCTTATAATCAGGTTACACCTTTTAAGGGGTGGAATGTTGTACCTTGTAGTTTATGGATATGCTAATCTCGGGGATGAAATATTTTTAAGGAGTGGAGTCATATAGCATACTAAGATTCAACTATCTTGATTTAAGAAACCCTAATTCCTTCATTAGGAGGTCAGTGTGCTTGGATTTTAGATTGGATAAACAAGGATAGATATAAATTCTCATATATCTTGCTTAATGAACATGTAATGTCCATAACTTAAATAACTCACATGATTAACCCTAATTGTAGATATGTATGATCATGGCCAAGCTCTGGATAAGTGAACTCTAATATGATAAGGAGTTGGATATATGGACTTGAAACCCTATGTGCTGGCTGACTAACCCTAACATGTACATGTTTAGTGACCACATGATACAATGGTGAACTTAGGTGAAACATCACATAGTGTATCCTAGTACATATGAAATGATCCAATAATCTAAAACATGGCTTAATAGGTGAGTTGATCTGAAATATATGTCCTACATGTCACAATGTTCACTAATACACATATGATGATTGAAATATGGTTAATATGTTATATGAGTAATATACATGTGCATAAATGGCTGATGGGGGTGAATGTATATAATTAAAAATTTCATGTCAATGAATGATTCATTTGGACATAAATGTCACTAATTTATATAATGTGACAATCATTGGATGCCTACTGTAAATGGGAGTTATTTATTTGGCATTATTTAAAGTTATATCGAAATTAATGGACTTATTAACTAATTGAATAAAATAACCTTTTTTGAGCAAGATAGTCTAATATAACCTTGACAGTGATAATATGAGGGCTTTATGGCTCTAAATCATAAATATTGAGGATAATGGTAATATGTAATGATAATTATTGAGATAATTGTGTTGAACCCTACTTGCTCTAGAGCTTGTATAAGGAAGTCTCAAAAGTCAAATCTAATGTTAAAATCGGATTCCTTACTCCTCAATTATCTAACATACTAAATTTGGGATTAATTTGACTAGATATACTTCCCCAATTTGAATAGGAAAGAGAAGAACATAATAATAGAATATCACTTTATTCAATCTCCAATTTGGCTAAGATTTTTTTATTTATGTATGTCATGCGGGTTCTCTCTGGCTTGACACACTTTCTTAGGTTGGACTTAGATCAACGGACATCTTTTCACCCTTCATCTTTATCCTCCTCGCCTGGTTTCTTGTTTCACATGGACTTTACAGTCTGAAGTATCTTCATCTCCCCTTCTCATGTTCCCTCACTTTGATCTCCTGTTCAACCTATGTATTTGTTGTATCCTCATTCCTCTCACAATGAAACACCTTTGGATCCCAATCTCAGTGGGATTCATCACCCAATCTTCCTACCAATCATGGAGTTCTTCTATTCTCACATGTTTCTTCCTTCATCTTGGTTTTTAGCCACCCTAGGACTTCTCTCCATAAGTAGCCAATACCTTGAACTTCACAATACCTCATGTGATTGCTTTAACCATCTAATAAGCATTAGATTTCACTAGACTCAGATCCTCAAGCTTGAGTTTCCAGTGGGTTTCTGTGGCAAGTTTTGGCAGTTGGGACACTTTCAGGATCAAGTGAATCATTTCTTTAGACTTTGTGAAGGATTTTTGTTGGTGTTTATTTCATCTCAGAGTGTGAGTATTCCTTCTTTCAATTCTCTGGTCATCTATTTTTGTTTTGAAATTTGATTCTTGGTCTCAAGCTTCGACCATCATTTTCTCTTGGTTCCTCGTAGGGTTACCTCATAACATTGTTGCAAGTCATCGTAGATCTTCAATTTTGAGTTGTGTTTTTTTTTCTTGTTCCCATGTACTATACCCAACCTCCATGTGAGGTGCCACCTAGTTGAGTCTGATTATCTCAGAAGATGAGAATTGGTTCCCTAGTCCTGAAAGACTCTGGCAAAGTCAATGGTGTTGGCCCAATGCCTACTTTGCATCTGATCATTAGTTTCCTCCTGGGTTGGAGCTTCATGGAGCTCTATGTTTTCACAAAGATTTCATCGCGTGACTTAGTGATGGAGATGACAACTTTGTATCTACAAATCTGCCCTTGTAATTGGGTTAATTTTATGTCACACTACCTTAGGTTTTTTCATCTTTTTACACTCCCAATTTGATCACTCGCACAACCTGTTGGATTGAGGAAATGTAATAATATTCCTTATCATGCTTATGGTGATAAAAATCATATGCATGGAGTATTAGTAATTGACCACATATTTTGTGTTCAGTATAATCAGAAAATCATTTTATTCCAAAAAATTCATAACTACTTACATAGTTATCAGAAAAGTATGTAAGAATATGTTCTAAAATCAGAAAAATAAACTCTACTCGATGGTATAGGTTTCATAACATAGATCCAATGTAATAATAAGTTGATGTTTCTAGGGTTTGTAATATAAAAATTAATTAATTATTGACATATAATATGTTAACAGGTTAAGAAATACCCTAATTGAATCTAGAGTTGACTTTGGATACATGTTTTTAGGTATGTTTTATTTTCCTTTAAGTCATGTTGGAGAGTGATTATTAATTATCCCTCTTGGTTGTATGTTGCATTTTCTAATAAGTCATATTGGACAATTTTTCATCCTCTATCCCGCTTGGAATTGACTGCGACATATTATCTTAAATGTCACATGTTTACTATAGTTGAACTGATTGGTTCCAAATTTTGAAATTTGCTTTATGGTTGTGCTAATTGAAAAATTGAATCATATTCTTATATATTGTTGTTATTTCATTCAGTTTGCATCCTGGTGAGATTATTAAACAATATGCATCTTGATGAAATTATGAAACCATATTCAATGTAAACCCTAATTTACCATGTCTTGGCCATGAATGTACATTTGATCATGCTTATACATCTTTATGATGTATTTTCAATTTGTATACTATATTCTAATTTGCCTAAGATCATGCTTGCCTCTATATGTATAATGCAAGTTTGGCTTGAATGACTTATATAAAGTATGCACTAGGTGGTGTATCCCTATTGTGTGTATTACCAATAGAGGGTGTAGATAGTTATTCACATTCCTATGTAATTGTGTCGTGATGCCATTACTCCCTCAAATATTATGGTGATGATCCCATTATATGTTGTTATGGTGGTGATGCAGTATACCTTGAATGTCATTGTACTTGTTATTATCTTGATAATTAGCCAATAATCTTTTATTTTATTTTTTGTTCTCCGTTTGAGATTTAAAGGAAAGATCTGATAATTGTAAACTTTATTATTTTCTTCATATAATATTTTTGTCTTACTATATGAAGATTTATTTAGATATCCAATTGGATGGTTCTTTCTCTCTCTTATTTGGGAAGCCTTGTTATATTATTTATTGTCCCTTTTCCCTTAATGTTTTCCAATCTCTATTATACGCACATACCGGCTTTAATGTTGACAACATCCATTTTGTCTTCTCTTTTGGGGTATGCTTCCAACCCCTAATTGGAGAGTAAGGAGGAGTGAACCATAGTTGACCAGACATATCCAAGTTATCTGATCTTTCTTGAGAGATAGATTGAAGTAGTTTATTTACCCTCTGTGGCTTATTTCCAATAATTTTCCTATATGTACACCCTACATGGTGAAGAACAACGATAGGCAGTAATATTGTAATAGTTAGATTTTTATCTTCCATTGCTACACTCTGTGGTGAATGATACATTACATACTTGAATTTTAATCTTCTATCCTTCACAAAAAATTACTCTCAAATTTGTCACTGGATGGTTTTCTATTATTTCAAATTGAGTAAGTGAGTGGCTCCCTTATTGGGTCCCACTCCTTACAAGTATGGTATCATAGTCGGTGCATTCAGTTATCTGACTAATTCAATCTTTGTATCCCTTAGGGTTTTACCTCTCATAAAGGTTACTTACACCTTATATCCTTGCCATGTACAGGCATATCAACATGTTTGGTGGCAACACAGGTGTTGATAACCTAGCTATATTTGACAAGCCCCAAGACGCAATCTATGGAATGTCAAGGATGGATCCACCTTTCTACCCCTTCGGTGTATGAAATTCCTGAGAGTCAACATGTAGTTGTCCCATCTACCTTGACACCAACATCAACTACCATGAGTTTAGGTATTCCTCCTGACCTAGAGATGCTGCATCTTTGATAGATACTTTCCTAAGTTCTAGTAGGGAAAGTTGGCAATGGCATTACTACAGACAAACCAAAGGAGTATAATCTCATTGACTTTATGAATATGTGACCTATATATTTTAACAGTGAGAATTATGTCAACATGGTAGACAAAGATGATGATTGGATTCTTGCTACCGAATGAACTTTTGACAACATGGCTTGTCTGGATCCTTAAAAGGTTCATTTTTCTACTTATGTGCTCAATGGTCCAGTTTGTAATTTGTGGAATGGTATGTCCAAGACTCGTGATTTCTCTTACATGATGTGGAATCAATTCCTAGCATTATTTAGAGAGAAGTATGTATTCTTTGCAACATTAAGGAAGAAAGAATATGAGTTATACAACCTATGTCAGAATTACATTACAACCATTCAGTACATGCAAAAGTTTGTGCGTCTACAGTGTTATGCGAGTAATATGAATGATTAGCAGCATGCTAGTATCTTTCTATAAGGGCTATGTTATGGTATTAGAGCATGTTGATTTCACATTTGCCCCTGACCTTTCCTCAGTTGGTGGATAAAGCCCTTTCTATGGAAGCTTACCCTAGTTATCAAGCAAAGGTTAATCAGAAGAGGAAGACACCTAGTGAAAACTCAAATAGCAATAGGTTTTCAAAGTGCCATAAGAAGCATTCCCCTAGTATTTTTCCTCCTAAACCTAAAGGACCGGTCAAATGCCATCATTCCATGGTCATATCAAGCGTCGTTGTCCTCAACTTCATGGATCTCAAGTACTAGTATGACGTAGGGGCAATGGTAACAACCAAAAAAATGGAGGAACACCTAATGATGGGCATGCAACACATCTCAATTCTATTGGCGATAAAGAAGTTTATAAAAAAAATGATGAAGGTAACCCTCATGCTTATAGTTAACCTGAGTATACAGTTATGATCTCTTTTTGTTGTTGCTCAATGTGTTGACTTCATGAGGTATAAGTATTGTTAATGGATAATGGTAAATGTGATTTAGATAGAATTAATTTTGTGCCTATAGTTTTGTTTTGATTATTAGGCTACACCTTTTAATGGGTGGAGTGGTGTACCTTCAACTATGAATATATCAATTTTGAGGATGAAATTTTTATTGGAGTGATGTCCTATAATATTCCAAGATTGAGCTATCCTGAATTGAGAAAACCTAATTCCCTAATTAGGAGGTTAGTGTGATTGGATTTTATACTGGTCTAAACAAGGATAGATATAAATTATCATACATATTGCTTAATGAACAAGTAATGTCCATAAGTCGAATAACTCACATGATTAACCCTAATTGTAGATACATAGGATCCTGGCCATGCTCTAGATAAGTGGACCTTGATATGGTGGTGAGTTGGATATGTGGAACTTGAAACCCTCAGTGCTAGTCAGGTGACCCTAACATCTACATGTTTGGTGACCGATATGATACAATGGTGAACTTAGTTGATTAATCACACAGTATAGTCTAATACACATGAAATGATCCAATATCTGAAAGCATGGCTTAATAGGTGAGTTAATATGAAATATATTTCCTACATGTCACAATGTTCACTAATACACATATGATGACTCAAATATGGTTAATAGGTAATTTAATAACATATATTTGCAAAAATGGTTGAAGTGAGGTAAAAGTATGCAATCAGTAATCCTATGTAAATAATGATTTCATTTGGGCAAATATGTGACTAATTTATATAGTGTAACGATAATCGAATGCCAAGTGTAAGTAGGAGTTATTATGTGCCACTCTTTAAATTTATATTGAACTTAACAAACTTAATAACTAATTGAATAAAATAACCTATTTTGAGCAAGATATCTAATATAACTCTCATGGTGATCATATGAGGGTTTTAGGACTAAATCTTAAATATTAAGGATAATGGTAATATGTAATGATAATTATTGAGATAATTATTGAATATTTGGTGTTGATAGGATGTCAGCATCTAAGCAAGGTCTGGGGAATCGAGCGTTGCCACCCTTGACGTCCTGACCAAGCCCTAATTTGGAAGAAAAGGAGTGATATTGTTCTAGATATGCCTACTCCTCCTCCATTCTTCACAAATGAACTGAAAGAGTGGTCAGAAATCTCTAGTTCTTCTAACAAGGTATCTCCTTTGAATTTTAGTTCAGTCTTTTTCATTGTTAAGGATGGTAAAATCATTTTCCCAGCATCCGAGTCTTTTTAAAACTCTATTATATGGAAGCATTGCCTAGCAGGATATGTTCTGAACTTCAATCCGCACCTCGCAACTCTCAACGATTTCTTCTATTGGATTTGGAATCTAGGTGGCTCCTTAAACATCGTTGACAAAGGTGATGGTCTATTCATCATCCATTTTTTGGAAGCAATAGATCTCAAGAGAATTATTAACAGGGGTCTATGGTTTTTTAAGAATCATCTCTTAATCTTATCCAAATGGACCCCTGACTAAGATCTTACCAGAATAGCATTGAAGAATGCCCCTATATGGATTCATATCTACAACCTCGCTATCTATATTTGGGATAGGTGTATGTTTGAGTGGATTGGCTCCTTTCTTGGAACTCCCTTATGTGTTGATGAAGCCACTAACTCCTACTCCAACTTGGGATTTGTGAGGATTCACATATTAATTCCTTCTACTTTGAACTTTCTGATCTTTTTGGATCTCTAGGATGATAATAGCTCTTCTTACTCTATTGATCTGTTTTATGAATTCATTCCCTATATATGTTCAAGGTGTTCTTTCTATGGTCATGAAGAGTTTGAATGTATAATCTCCAAGGTACATGAAGCTCCTTCTGCCCTTTTAGCAAGCGAATCAGTTTTTGAGCCCTCTGTGATGATTGTGGTGTCTGTGTTAAGAGTGACTTATTTAGAAGAAATCAAACCTCCTCATTACTTGAATCCTTTGGGTCTCCAACATAATGTGGACCTGGTTTCCTCTTCTGGTTGGAGCTCTATTCCCTCCACCCCCTTCTCTATTTTCAATTAGTCCAAAATCTTCATGTTTGTCTTTTGGTTGTCAAGTAATTTCAACTCTCCTCCTGATAATAATATGAAGATCAATACAAGTCTCTTTCAACAAATTTCTTTCTTTCCTCTGGTGTCCAGGGGGAAATGAGAAGGTTGCAGAGTGATGTTCTTATTTTCAATGAAACAAAACTTAGAAGGAATAGATCTTCCAACTTTATTAACAAATTTTTTAGTCAATATAAATGGATTTCAAACCATGATTCTCATGCATTAGGAAGTAGCTTCATTCTTTTGAAAGATATTTCTTATAATATTTTCAAAGTTAAAGAAGGGGATCAATTCATTCATGTAGTGGTTACTTTTGTTGATTGTATTCTTAACTTAATTATTGTCTATGGACACAATGTTGATAGTGACAAGGTTAATCTTTGGAGTTTTATTTAAGAACTTAATAATCTTTTTGATGATCAATGGATCATTCTTGGTTACTTTAATGTTGTTAGGAAAGAATCTAAGAAAATTGGTCGGCAACCTCCCTCTAGGAAATCAATGGAGTATTTCAATGATTGTCTTTTTTATTGCAGTCTCTTTGAGATGGACTTGTAGGGACTAATCAATGTGCCTTTATTAAACATAGATCTATAGAAGATGCTATCCTCCTTTCTAATGAAATTATTAGTGACTTCCATAAAGATTTGGTCACGATGTGCATTCAAGTGGATATCTCTAAGGCATATGATTTGGTCAAATGGAAATATCTTTTTTCTATTATGTTTAAAATGGGCTTTCCTATCACATGAATTAGTTGGATTGAGAGTATTTTCCAGTCTTCTTCTTATCAAATTCTGATCAATGGAAAAACCTCTAATTCTTTTATCCATTCGAATGGCATTAGGCATGTTGACCCCATTGTACCCTACCTTTTTTCCCTCTATGCAAGGTCTCTCCGTTCTCATGAAAGATAGTATCTCTAGGAAGGATATCTCCCCTATTCAAGCATCTCAAGATTTATATGTTTCTCATTTGATTTTTGTTGATGACCTCATGATATTCTATAAGGATAATCCTCACAGTGCTTCTAATATCAAGAAAATCCTATCTGATTTTGGCTCTATGTCTGGTCTTCATATCAATAATTCTAGAAGTGTTGTCTTCTTCAGTAAATATGCTGATAAGGATTTGCTTTCTAATATCCTCTCTACTAATGAGGGTAGTCTTCCTTCTAAATATTTGGGAGTTCCTCTCTTTGTAGGAAAATTGTCCAAGTTTAATTTCTCTTAACTCATTGACAATTTTAAGAGGAAGCTCAAAATCTGGAACTCCAAGCTTTTATCCATGGCAGCTAGGGTAGAGCTTATCAAGTCTACTCTTTCTATTTGCACCTTTATTGGTTGTTTTCTTTCCCTATACCCTGTTCTGTGTGGGACGATATCGATAAGTTATGCAAGAATTTTATTTGGCCCTCTTCTAAAAACAAAAGGAATGATCATATTATTAAGTGAAATATAGCTACCTTACCTAAAGAGGAAGGGGGTCTCTCCATTAGGAAAAGTAGGGACATTTCTCACGCTTGTTTGATTCTAAACACCTGGGACATAGCAAGGGAAAAAAAGATTCCTTATGGGTTAAATGGGTAAATGTGAAGTACTTAAGGAAGGACTATTTCTGGTCCATCTCTGAATCTTCTAACTGTTCCTTATTCTTGAACATACTGCTCAACATCAGGACTTCCTTTTCTGGCTGTATTGACTACAAAATTGTGATGGATCGAATATTTTCTTGTGGCTGGATCCTTGGACCAAGGGCAGGCTTCTTACTAGCTTCTTCGATAATACCCCATTTATCAAATTTGGTATACCTAGAGACTCTAAGCTTAGTTTTTTTTATCTCTAATGGTGCTTGGAATTTCTCTAATTCTAGAATTTCTAAAACCTTGGCCTTTTTTGTAGATGACTTTTGTTGGAGTTTTGTTGATCAAGATCAGTTTCCTGGAATCATGTTAGATTCAAGAAGGATCCCTCAAAGACTTTTAAGTGCATTTGGTCATGCAAGGCCCTTAAATGATGTATCATTAATCTATGGAAAGCTTATCATAATAAGCTCCTCACATCTGACTATGCTAGGAGAAGAGGCATACAACTTGCCTCCACTTGCTTCCTCTATAACTCAGGATATGAAAGCACTTACCACATTCTTCTCGAGTGTTCTTTTGCTTGAGAAATTTGATGCAACCTGAATTCTATGTTTCCATAGTTATGTCTTCCCAAGGATTGCAAATCCTTTACTTTCTATAGTGAGCTATCATTATGTATCATCTTTGGACTGAAAGGAATTTTCATGTGGATAAGAATATATCCAAGGCCTGTGATAAAATTTGGTTGTCTATTGTGAATGATGTCATGATTTTTTGTTGAGTTGATTTTGGTTGCTAGCCCTTTATTGGTTGACTCTAAAGATCTCTGACTATGATATCTGGATTTTCTTGTGGAACTATTCTAGTTTTTCTATTGCAGCCTTGGTGGTGATTGAAATTGGTTATGGAGCTTTGTTTTCTCATTTTTATCATCTTTTATGTCACAAACTCTGATCTTTCTAATATGTATGATGTTGTGAGTTTATGGTGAACCTTTTTAGACTTATGTTGCACCTCTAAAGATAACTTCTAGCTTAATCAATATGGGTTTTCTTGTAGGTCTGTTACGGTCTTTTGATATGGTCCTGCTGCTGACAGTTATTTTTTAGAGATGTCTTTGTTTTGTTTTCCTTTGGCTCTTTTGATGGTTCTGTTGATATAGACCTTGTTTAGATATGGGAAATTTATTCTTATGGCTCAGCCTTATTCCTTATATAGATACTGCACACACCTTTGGAGCTACTTCTCTGGAGCTCAAATCTTGTTTTCATTCTTGGGATGAATCTAGTGCTACACTCATCTTGAAAGATGGCCCTTATGTTCTGTTTTGGAGCTCATGTAGTCATCCTCATGATTTACCTTGTACATATACATCATGTATCTTATAATTTTCTTTTCATACACATTGTACAAAAACACTTTTTCAAAAAATACAAAACGTACCAAAGACTTAGATGACAAAAAAAATTGAGATAATTGTGTTGAACCTAATTGCACTATAACTCATATAAGTAAGTCTCAAAAGTCAAATCTAATGTTAAAATCGGATGTCTTACTCCTCAATTAGCTAACTTACCAAACTTGGGCTTAATTGGGCAACATATACTTCCCCAGTATAGTGGGAAAGAGAAGAATATAATAATCAAATATCACTTAAATATACAATTTGGCTAAGGTTTTATTATTTATTTTTGTCACACAGGTTCTCTCTGACTTGACGTGCTTTCTCGGGCCGAACTTGGATCTATGGACATCTTTGTGTCTCCATCTTTATCCTTCTCACCTGATTTCTCATTTTAGTCAGACTTTGTAGTCCGATGTATCTTTGTCTCCCTTTCTCATGTTATCTCACTTTTATCTCCTTCTTTCTATGTGTGTTTGTTTTCTATGTGTTCCTCTTGCATTGAAAAACCTTTGGATCCCAGTATATATGGGATTCATCATGCAACCTCCTGACCAATCTTGGAGTTATTCTACTCTCACATGTTTCCACCTTCATCTTAGTTTCTAGACACCCTAGGACTCCTCTGGTATAAGTAGCCAATAATTGGACCTTCACAATACCTCATGTGGTTGCTTTGACCATCTTTTAAGCTTTAGATTGCACTGGAACCTAATCCTTGAGATTAAGTTGCCAGCAATTGCTAACCAGTTTCTATGGCGAGTTTTGGTGGTTGGGACACTTTTCGGACCAGGTGAATCATTTGTTAGACTTTAAGAAGGCTTTTTTTCTAGTGTTTCATTCATATCAAAATGTGAGTATTCCTTCTTTCTCTTCTCTAGTCATTTGTTGTTGTCCTAAAACTTGATGCCTGGTCTCGAGCTTCAGTCTACATTTTCTCTTAGTTCCTCATCGAGTTACTTTGGAACATTATTGAAAGTCATCATAGATCTTTGATTTTGAGTTGTGGTTCTTGTTTACATATTCCCATATATTATACCCAAGGGCCATGGAGAGGTGTTGATCAGTTGAGTTTGATTATATCAAAAGTCAAGAATTGGTTCCCTAAGACCAAAAACTCCAGCATAGTCAATGGTGTTGGCCCGATGCCTGCTTTGCATCGGATCACTGGCTCCCTCCTTATTTGGAGTACACAGAATTCTATGTTTTCATGATGATTTCATCACGTGACTACTGATGAAGATGAAAACTGTGTATCTACAATTATGCCCTTGCAATTAGGTTAATTCATGTCACACTACCTTGGGATTCTCTGTCTTTTTACACTCTTAATTTGATTCACTCGTGCAACCTATAAGATAAGGGAAATGTACCAATATGCCTTGTCAGGAGTATGATGATAAACATATTATGTGGGGCTTATTGGTAATTGACCACATATTTTGTTTTTAGTGAAATCAATAAATAGTTCTATTTTGAAAATTCTAACTAATTATATAGTTATCAGGAAATTATGCAAAAATATGTTTTGAAAAAGGAACACAAACCCTACTCGATTGTAAAGGTTTCATAACCCAATTCCAATGTAATAAGAATTCAATATTTCTAAGGTTTGTAATATAATCATTAATTAATTAAAATACATCTAATAAATTAATAGGTGAAGAAATAGCATGATTTGATCTAGGGTTGGACTTTGACTTGGGATACACATTTTTAAGGTATGTTGCACTTTCCTTTGAGTCTTATTAGACAATGATTGTTAGTTATCTCTCTTAATTGTATGTTGCATTTTCTGATAAGTCATATTGGACAATTGTTTATTCTCTCTCCCTCTTGGACTTGATTTTAACATATTATCTTAAACGTCACATGTTTTCTATAATAAAATTGATTGCTTCCAAATATTGAATTTTGCCTTACGTATTGTTCTAATTGAAAATTTGAATTCTACCCTTGTATCTTGTTGTTATTTCATTCAATTTGAATTCTGATCATATTATTAAACCATATTCAATGGAAACCCTAACTTTCCATGTGTTGGCCATGAATGTATATTTGATCATGCTTATCATAAATTCTTTTTAATTTGGATACTATATTGTGATCTGGATAAAGTGATGCTTGCCTCACTATTTAAAATGGATGTTTGGTTTGAATAACTTGTATAATGTACACACTAGGTGGTTTATCTTTTTTGTGTGTATTAGCAACAAAGGGTGCATATGTTGATTCTTGTCCCTAGGTAATTGTGTTGTGATGCCATTACTCCCCTGAAGATTATGGTGGTGATCCCCAACATGTAGTTATGGTGGTGATGCCATATATCATGAATGTTACTATACTTGTTATTATCTTGACAATTGGTGTGCAATCTTCCTATTTTATTAGTTGTTTTCTATTTGAGATTTAAAGGCAAGAATTGATAATAGTAAATTTTATTGTCTTATCCATATAATCTTTTTGTCATACTATATGAAGATTTCTTTTGATATCGATTGGATGGTTTTTTCTCTCTTTTTCTTGGGAAGCATTATTATATTATTTTTTGTCCCTTTTCCCTTAATGTTTTCCAATCACTGTTATTTGCACACACCAACTTTTATGTTGAAGAGCAAGGAGGAGCGGACCACATTTGATGAGGTCATATCCAAGAATTAGGTTATCTTTCTTGGAAGGTAGATTGAAGTAGTTTATTTACCCTCTATGAATTATTTCCTATATTTTTATTTTCTGTATAGCCCACATGGTGAAGAACAATGATAGACATGAATATTGTAATAGTTATAATTTTATCTTCAGTTGCTACACTTTATGGTGAATCACACATTACAAACTTGAATTTAGTCTTCTATACTTTGCAAAAAGTTATTCTCAAATGTAACATTGGATTGTTTTGTATTATTCCACATGAGTAGGTGAGTGGCTCCCCTCTCAGGACCCACTCCTTATGAGTATGGTATCAGAGCCAGTGCAGTCAGTTATCTAACTATTTCAATCTTTATATCCCTTAGGGATTTACATATCATATAGGTTACTTAACCTTATACCCTTTCCTTGTGTAGGAATATCAACATCTCTGGTGGCAACTCAGTTGTTGATAACCTAGATGAATTTGAGACGGCCCAAGGCCCAAAGTACGTGATGTTGAGGATAGGTCCACCTTAAACCCATCTGGTGTCTCAAACTCATGTAAGTCAACCAACAGTTGTTCCATCTACCTCAACACCAGCATCAACTACCATGAGTTCGTGTATTCCCCCTGACTTGGAGTTGTTTCATCTTCGATAGATACTTTCCTTAGTTCTGATAGGAAAAGTTATCACTGGATTTGCTAAAAAAAAATCTAAGGAGTATAGTCTCATTGACTTACTGAAGATGCTCCATACATATTTTAACGGTGAGAATGAAGTCAACATGGTGGGAAAAGTTGATGATTGGATTCTTGGTACCAAATGGACTTTTGATGGCATGGCTTGTCTGGAGCATCAAAAGGTTCATTTTGCTACTTATGTGGTCAACTGTCCAACTCATCATTGGTTGAATAGTATATTCAACACTTGTATTGTCTCTTCCATGATGTGGAATCAATTCCTAGCCTTTTTAGAGAGAATTATGCATCATCTACAACATTAAGGAATAAGAAATTTGAGTTCTACAACCTACGCCACAATTCCATGACACTAGTACGTGCAAATGTTTGTGCCTAGAGTGTTATGCTAGTGGTCTAACTGATGAAAATTGTGCTAGTATCTTTCTAGAAGGGTTGTGTTATAGTATTGGAAGTAAGTTCATTCTTCATTTTCACTTTACTTTTCCTCAGTTGGTGGAAAAGCCCTTTCTATAAAATATTACCTTGGTTATCAAGAAAAGATTAATAATAAGGGGAAGATGCCTAGTGAAGATTCAAAGAGCCATAGGTGTTCTTAGTGCCATAAGAAGCATCTCCCTGGGAGTTGTCCTCCTAAACTTGAAGGATTGATCAAATGCCATCATTGTGGAGAAGATAGTCTTATCAAGCCTTGTTTTTCTTAACTTCATGGAGGTCAAGAACCAGTATGACCTAAGGGTAATGGTAACAACAATAACAATGAAGGAAGACCTAATGATGGGAATGGAACACATCTCAATGCCATTGGTGGTGAAGAAGTTTATAACCAAAATGATGAAGGGACTCATGCTATAGTTAACCTCCATATACTTTTATTTTAATGCCTTGAAAACATGATTTAAAACACATGTGGAAGCATCCAATCAGGGCAAAAACACTTCTTCGATATGAGAATCAGTCATAAAGAGAATATCTTTATCCATAAATAAGATCCAACATATAAAAATGTTCATAAGAATAAAACATATACCATGCATCATTCTTTTAATAATAATAAAAAGACATATATTCTAAATCTAAAAAAAGAACAAAATCTCATATCAAAAATAAAATCTATGAGTTGGTTTCTAGTGTCCATCATCTATGCCAGAAGGATCATCATGCCAGCCATCAACCAATATCAACTACATACCTACAAGATCCAGATGTAGGGGAAAAGTTTCCAGTCACGTATGCAGCCATAAAGGTGAAAGATACATAAAAGAGATAGTCTAACTAGTAAGTTCATGTATAATAAACAATAGCTAATGTCATCACCATGATAACCAATTTCAGTAATATAATAGTCAAGGAGAAAAATATGCATCAAGATGCATTCAGTAAATATTGGGTGACAAAGTAACCAAAGGTTGTACTCACCACAAGGGTGCAGTCCGTAAGCAGTGACACCACGAGGGTGCAATCAGTAAACAATCACACCACAAGGGTATAGTCACCATGAGGGTGCAGTTAGTAAATAGTCACACCATGAGGGTGTAGACACCACAAGGGTGTAGTCAGTCAGTAATTCAAGACAAAGTTGCAGTCAATAAATAGTCAACCTATGGATTTTGTCATCTTGATATTTTAGTCAACACAAAGCGGGAAAAGCTCCCAAATTTCATTACCCAAAATTGGGTACAGTCACCACGATGTAGCATATTGGTATCATGAGGATGGACAACAACGGTTGACCCTAAGATAGGGTCCTAAAAGAAATATTCAATATGGTCATACTTATTTATACAATTATGTAAATATAGACACAAATTCATGTTTGTTTAATATCCATTACTACTAGTTTCTTATCCAGTATTTGCTCGCAAAGAGCAATATAGTTGATTTGAGCATCACCTTTGATGTTGTATATATCTTCTCTTTTCAACAATGCAATAAACATGTGTATGGTCATTTTCCTCTTAAGATAATGATGGTCCTTGTAAGACAGTTGGTACATAGGAGATAGTACATATTTTTTATTTGGATTAACAAAATCAACATTTTATTTTTTTCCATAGATCATGGTTTAAAACAAAGTAACAGAGTCACAATCTAATTGCAAATATAACATGTATATAGACAATGAGATTGTGAAGATTGTTCAATATATTAAGCCTCATGTATGATCCATGTGTTCAGGGGAAGCAAATATTTTAAACAAATAATTTATAAGATAAGAAGAACAAGTTTCATATGGCCATGCCCATTAATAAAATATGAGAATTTAACAATATAGATTGTTCTTTGGTTGTGGAATATATTAAACCATGATTGTTTGGTGGATCAGTTAGACATGAACGAAATTTTATTTGGCCAAAAGGTTCTACTGTAGAAAAATAAGTAGTAGGACACAATAAATTGGTTCATAGGGTATAGTCAAGGCAAAATCCTTGGTCATGGATCCGACTACATACCTTGGAAGGATGTGTCAAACCAAGAAACTACCCTTAGAAGCCTGAAGCCTAGCATCACCGGTCTGTTGTGCTCTATTTCTTGTGCTTTCCTCAAGCTTGCACCTTCTCCAACACTTGATCACTACTTTCTATTCCAGCAGGATAAGGAGCATCATGCTGTGAATTTAGGTCTTCTATAAACACCACAATGGGAGAGAGTGGTGAGCGGTGCTCTAAGTTATTTCTCACAGAGGAAAGCATACAGGAATATTTATAGGTGGAAAAGGTTTGGTTTCCATCTAGTGAAAAGAAGGATATGGTGGTTGGAGTCCATGTACGCTTTGGACTCCCAATCCCACTCTGATTCCTGATTTAGTGGGGATTACCTCCTCCCTCCTAAAAAGAATTTTTCATCCCCAAAAACATTACACAAAATCATATGACTTACTGAACATGTGAGGGTACTTGTCCCTCATAACTAGTTCGAGGTCCTATGTAGCCACTTCATCTCTATGATGTTTCCAGTCCACCTTCACCATAAGAATAGTACATATTTTCAATTGGTGAGCTCTTCGATCCACTATACGTATTGGTATTTCTCCATAAGTCAAGTTAGGAAGGATTTCTGGTACATCAATGCTAATAGCATGGGATGTTTCATGGATATATTTCCTCAGCATTGAAACATGAAGCACATCATGGATATTTGAGTACGATGGTGGTAGGGTAAGCTTGTAAGTAGAGTCTTCATATCACTCTAAGATCTTGAAAGGCCCAAAGTACCTTGGACTAAGCTTTCCTTTCTTACTAAAACACAATACTCCCTTAGTTGGATACATCTCATAAAAATGTGGTCCCCAACTTCAAAGATCAACTCCCTTCTTCTTTTATCTGCATATATCTTCTTTATACTATGGGAAATCTTCAACTTTCCTCTAATTAGATCAACCTTATCAGCACATTCTTGAATAAAAATAGGTCCTATTAACTTTCTTTCTCCCACTTCACTCCAACACACTAGCAATCTACATGGTCACCCATATAGATCTCCATGTGTTACCATGACAATGCTTGTGTGATAATTGTTATTATAATAAAACACCACTAGAGGCACATGTTCCTCCCAACAACCCTTCATGGCAGAACACAATCTCTCAACATATCCTCCAATGTTTGTATTGTCCTTTCATATTGCCCATCAGTTTGTGGATGAAAGGTTGTGCTGAGGAAATATAGCCAGATTATGAAATAGATTGACCCACTTTCATAGCCTATTAAATGTGTAGTCTTTGTCAACCTATTGTTGTGTGGTTTCCACATCAACTTTTCACACGATTTCACACACAAATTCAATTCATTTTGTTCTCATTTAGCCTCTATTCATGTCACTCTTGCCACCTTTTTGTTATTTTGCCTATCATATGATGTGTATTGCAGATTTGCTTCAAAAAGATCAAATTGGAGATATCCCAACTCAAATTCATCATTATCAGGACTTCTCCACGCCTTGCAGATGTTCAGAACTTTAATTCTGCTGAAATAGCAATGCACACACTGTGTCTTATTTAAGACACGACATGCACATTTCCATACGGCCTAGTAGTTTAGACACTGAAGAAAAGTACATGGTCGGTCCACAAAATACACGACGTGTACCTGGGAATTCAGAACTGGGTTTTTCCTTTCTGGTAACGTACATGGCGTGTATTAATTTAGACACATCATGTACCTTACACTCAGAACAACTGTCGGAGACAGGACATGCCGTGTCCAAAGAAAGACACGTCGTGTGCATGTCAGTTTCAGCAATTTTCAAATACGACTCCTTTCATTTTAAAAGACAAAACCACTCTATGGAGCAGTTATCATTGGTCATAATTTGAAACTCTTTCATCCAAAAGCAAGTCTAGAGTAAGGAGTGTAATTTTGGAGGTGGAAGAAGGCGGTTTCTTGCTAAAGAACCCCATTCTTCTTCTTTTCTTCTCCAATCTTCTTCTCCAAGGTGCAACCGAGCTTCTTCTCTCCACAAAGCTTCTTGGGAGAGATGTTTGTCTAGTTTGGAGCAGTTGTAGGAGTGGGATTCTGTCCTCAAGCCAGAATTCTACTCCTCTTGGGTTACACCTTGGGTTTTCTTAGCTTTTCTGTAACGACCCCGCCTCCCGGTAACCCCCAATTAAGGGAGACCTGAAGGTCAGAGACGTTATTCAATTAACAGGATCAAAGGTTCGACAAATAATCAGTAATAATTAATAAACTTTACCAACTAAACTGAAAACGGGTATAAAATAAAACTTTGTTTACCTTTTAAAATCTGGGATTTCTAATCTGCTATCCCTGAAGATGCTAATCTAACTAATCCTCCTGTGCACGTTACTTCTCATTTAATTCCACATATGTCACTTTACAGTTTGTTCTTTTCATTTGTACCTAAAACGCCGACAAACAAAATGTCGGTCAACCAAAGCTGGTATGTGGGGGAAACAATAATTGTGCAACTATGTTAACGATGTAATCAACCAAATATCATTTAACAACCAAGATTACGTTTTAAGTAATACTACTCAATCCTTGCCTATCCCCTTTCTCTATAACGTCCCTGCAGTGGACATGGATACCACCTCTCTCATATGGCAGATACTTACCCCCATGGCCCTACCACACAGGTATCCAATACCTAGGGTTATGGAGTCACATGGTCCTACCCAAAGGTAGACCTATCCCTGACTCATGATGACTTGATGGACCTACCCCATTGGTAGCCATTTACTAAGTCATTTAATGACCTGATGGACCTATCCTCATTGGTAGCCATTTACTAGGTCAATCTATAAAGCTACAGAGGGGACTAGGATCTGAGCTAGTAGGCATATTTCTTATGTGATAGTCATATTCACATTATACTTTGCATGAATTAAATACATCCAACAGTTTAATTCAAGCCACGATGGAAACATCGATAAAATCCCGGAAAACTAATTCGGGTAGTCATAAGCGTAACCACATACGTGATCCAGAGCAACTTGTTGTCCAAGCAATAATGATAAAGAATAAGCAACAAGCAATCAACAAGTATCCTAAAATTAATGCATGGCATCCAAGTGTTATAATTTATCCAAAATATTTTAAAGCTAGACTTGGATTCCATCTTAGGCTTTCTAGAACACTTTTAGGGTTTCCATTGCAATTAGGGTTTCCTTTTATCTTTTACTATTTTAAACCCTAATTTAACACAATTGATCACAAACCCTAATTATTTCCACATCTAATCTTCAATTCCGAATTAAAGGCATAATCACCCATTGATTAAGCTCATGAAGCCTCTCTTTTATTAAAGCTTCTATTTTTATCCTTTTAATCCATGACAATATCATTATATGTATTTATCATCAATTCATAGCTCATTATGGTTCAAATCACATATGAACCCGATTTACCATTAATTCTATTCTTTATTCATGAGAAAACCCTAATTACTACATTAAGGTTATCTTTCCTCAAGTTAGGGACTTTAATTCTCACAATAGCTTAGATTCAGCATATTCCACTTTAATCATAATATTAGTCAATTAAAGCCATTAAGAGTCAAATTCACCAACATTAGGGTTGCATGGCTCATTAAAGTATGATTCATGCACATTAAACTCGACATTAAACTAATTACATGCAAATTCATCCTTTTCCAATCTTAATGATCCTTTTTATCATTAACAGGCTAATATCAACATTATATACTCATTTAACCCTTTCTAACTCATTAATCATCAAAGGTTAGGGTTTTTCATTGATTAAACTATTAAAGATAGTATCTCTATATACTTTTCGAATTTCATAAGGAATCAGGCTCCAATTATATTTTATTTAGATTCCTCTCGATTTTCTGAGCAAGTTTCATGTATAATGTGCGTCTATCCGAGCTACGGTTATTTAGTTATGAATTTAGCAAAATTACCTCACTTGGGCCAATCCGGATCTGCCACGTCACCCTATACGGCCTTGAGTTTTATAACCAGATTACGGGAATACCCCTGGTTAAGTCATCCACTCCTTCACTACCCAGAGGGGTAGAACGGTCCAATGACCGATTCACCATCTTCTTCCTCACTATGACGCTACAGCCGCCCTAGCCGTGTCTTGCACGACTTCTCCTCCTTCCATGGGACCTCGATAGCCCTCGGGGATGACTCTATCACCTCCGCCGCCCACCATCGTCCTCCCTCAAGCTTTGACTCACGGCCAGGTCGGCCGGGATGGGTCGATCGGACCTGCAACTTGCAGTTGCAAGTGCAGCCGCGGTTGCAGTCAAACGGAGGTCGTTTCCACCTCCCTAGGCCGGAGCTTGCCACCCAATCGTAACCTTGACTCCGCAGCACCCCTGCGCACGCTGGGAGACTCCAGATCGTGGCCAGTATGGCCGTTCTTCACGTGAGATCCCTCTGCGGTCGCTGCCACGCTGCGGCCATTTTTGTAGACTTTCGGAAGGCGCGATGTGAAGATCATGGTGGAGGTAGCTTGTCCACCAGTCTAGGGTTGTCGTGGAATCTTCCTACCTCCATCATGACTACAAAACTACCCTTCCTAGCTCCGGGGATAGTACTACACTCTCGCTAGGGTTTTGTGTGCAAGAAACAAGAAGGAGGGAGAGAGGGGTGTGTGGGATCTTTCTGGAACTTGACCCTGGGCTCTGCCCCCTTTTATAGGGGAGTATATCCTCGCCCTAAGGTGCCCATCTAAGAGGAAACAAGTCCTCTCCTATTAGGAATGTGATTTCTTCAATAAGAAACTAGTTCTCTCTCTCTCATAATTCTTTAATATACCTTCTTCCTTTGATATTAGGATTTTGAAAAATATCTCTCTTATTCTCTTTGTTCTTGCTTTTTTAACTACTGGCACGAAATTCTATTTTTTTTATTTAATAGAAAGTACTTCCTTTTAGCAATACCACATAATACATTAATTGTATACTCACATTATCTTCTTATTTTGCGATCTTGGTAGTTTCTCTCTCTTTCCTATTTATTGGGGATCCTTGGACCCCAAGACACTCAAAGAATTCGAAATTCCTTTTAAAGGAATACTCATTATCCTTAAATGCATCAACATGCATTATTCTCATTATCTTGTTTATTTCTTATTAAAATAGCTCTTTTTGAGGATTTCTCTTTATTTCTCTTTTATTTTCCTCATTGGTATTCCTTTTATCATTAGGAATCCTTGGGATACGAAATTCCACCAAGGATTGCTCAATTATACATCTTTTCACTTATTTTCCATATTTCATCAATATTTTCAATTTCTTTCTTAATAAAGGAATACTTAATTAATCTTTTCTTTTCTTATTGATTTCTTTTTACAACCTTGGACTCCTTGGAACCCAAGAAACCCAAGAGGCATGAAATCTCTCTTTGTATTTGCCTTCTAGTGGTTTCCACATTTTTCTTTTCTCAAAAACTCAATTATTCATTTACTAATTGAATTTCCTTATTATTGGGCCCAATAGCCAATAAAGCCCACAAATCAAACAACAAGGCTATTTTAAACGAAATCCATTTATTCACAACAAATTATATCATTATTTGTCCAAAAATCTTTAATATGAGAAATTACATTTCTCACCAAAGGAACCCAAAATTTGGAGTTGTAACATCCTTCCCCTCTTATGAGAATTTTGCCCTCAAAATTCTATCAAGCAAGCAAACAAATAGGATAAGCCTTTTAGGTGTACATCATGGCTCTTATGTGGCTTCACCCCTTTCCATGGTGCTTCCCAAGAACTTTCATCATCTCATTTTCTTGCATCTGAGTTCTTTCTTACCTTGGTATGTCGTACCCTCATAGGTGACTCAGGACATTTCAGCCTCTCAAAAGCTGAATAAGTTCAGGGCTCAACACATGGCTTGGGTACCTCACATAGTGCTCTAATATCGGACTCATGGAATACATACACATCATGTTATCCTAAGGGGCAAGGCTAAACACAACCATCTCCACCAATCCATCTCAAATGGACCCATATATCAGGGACTCAGCTTTCTCAGCTGTAGCATAGAGGGGTCGGATTTTCACATCACATATTCTCCCACAGTGAATTGCATGTCAGTCTGCTTTGCATCTGCTTGTGACTCATGTCACCCTTGGCCTCTTTCTAGCCATTGCACGATCAAGCAACTTCATTTGCACACACTGTGGTTCTCTTCTGACCTTCGCGAGGCCTCCTTCACTAACATCATCTTAATGAAGTGGTGACCGACACAACCTCTCTATAAGACTTCTTGCATCCAGATAAATGTTATGGTGGTTAACATCACATCTTAAGAACTGTCTCTTTGTATCACCCTGAATGAGCACACATGCTTTCATCAGACCCTCTAATCTGGATCATACTAACCATTAGTAAGGGGTGATAAACTATACTATCTTTGAGTTCTTCATGTATCCACTTCCACCTCATGGAAGTGAACCTTGGTCATACCCAAGAACTTTTGAACTCGTATCATGGTGCAGTTGAACCATCTTTCTCTCTTAAGTAGTTCAACCTAATCTTTCTCTTGACAATACTCATTTCTTTCTCATGCTATCTTGGTAAGGCGATCTACCATAACCCATATTGTATCTTGACCTTCTTGGTCTAGGAGAGACTCACAACATGCATAGTGATGCACTCCCATTCCCTCTCGAGAACTCTTTATACTTTATATCCCTGTACTGGGTTAATGGTGTTCGTCCTTCACCTCCTGGCTTGCATGGCCACATGCTACATGCAACTTTGTTCTAAGCATCCAGTACCAGGGTATATCATGACCTCCTGTATTGTTATGATTCCTCGAGCTCAATACCTTGGAAACCCTAAACCACTCTCAAAAGGGTTTTATTACCTTCCTATCCAAAGAAGTGTATCTGAGGTTCTATCACCATCCTTTCAATACATCAAGGACTAAACTGGATATTCAAACAACCACTAATCGTATGCAACATATCTTGTTATATTTAAGTGTTATCCAAATTTATCTTTTTCTCAACTTAGGGTTAGCCTAACAACCTCAACTTCTTCTAGCTTCCAACTAAACTAGGCACTATATCTCAACCAGAGCATTCATTACCACTTCTTAGGTGTTAGGTAACATACACCTCCATGTATTATACTGATCATCTCATCTCAAACTCTAAGTCTATCAAGAAGCTCTGAGCTCCTCCTCACTGTGATCGAACTCGACTTTGGTTAACTTGCAAAATCCACATAGTTCCTGATAAAACATCCTCATAAGCTGACTACCCTACCTCTCATAGTGTTTGTGAACCATCCATGTATCATTCACTTTACCAGGGTATGTTATCATCTCTATCATCATACCTTGTAGCTACATTCCAACTTACATCATCTGTATCCTTGGTGTAAGGCATGCGTACTGTCCTATCTCTCACTCCCATAACAAGAAGAAATAAGCATTTGGATACAGTCCAAATATAGAGTTCTTCATGTTCCAAGAGTAGAGATGGTACAGCCCACCTTGCCCGTACACTTTCGAATCCAAGTTGAAACATGCAACTTATGTCTCTATATCACAAACATCATGATATCCACACTACTTCCAGGGAAAACTGGTCTCAGACTTACTTGGTCCAAGCATAATCCTAGGTCATCTCCTCTAGGTCTATAGGGAGCCGGCACTTTTGGGGTCATCCCTTTTACCTTATGCATCAGAGAGTGCCCTACTCATATGCCCTTTGGGTTCCATGAGTTCATGAAGGTGATCAATCTCCTAACCCATGGCCCTCAGACAATGATAGTCGTTACCTCCCGACCCCATGGTCATGTGCAACTAGGGAATTAGCCGACTCCTTCTTCCATCGGTCTTATCCCCACCTGACCCTTGGATAGACTTAGGATTCTAACATAGTACATGTCCAACTTAGAACCTTACCCAAGCCTTCATCATCTCTCTCTACATTCATGACTGACTTTCATCCTTTCATAGGGATCATGGTGACCTGCCTATCTTGGTCAGGCCCCATATTGGTTACCTTCATGGTAACACATCCATATGCACTTAGAGATGGTTAACTATGGGTCTATAGGTTCAATATCATGCCATGTACTTTTCACTTAGCTTTCTCAGGATCCTATAAAACATCTTTAGGTTACCTCAAAACCAACCAAACTGGTATACTCCCTACCAAAGGGTCGCTCTCCCAGGATGGGAGGAAACTACACCTTTATAACAAAGGACACAAGCATCCTTAGGGTTTACATCCACATGAGAATGCTTAAACCAACAACTACTAAGGCACATTACATCAACTTAGTTGTGAGGGGTTCATCAAACATACCCTTAACGTAAGGGATTTCCTTTACCTCTACACATGAGGAGTACCATGCTCAAACCTATAGAGACTCAAATCTCATCATGAGCATCGGATACACTGCTTCCCCTCTTAGGCCTAGGAACCCTATGTTCTCTTTTGGGTATCCAACTTGCATTCTCAATCTCTTAACCATGAATCAAGTAGGTCCAAGGTAAGTCATGTACTCCCTATCATTCTTCTGTTCGAGTAACACATCGGGGTTGAGTCTTCTTCCAGGACAACCAACTAGGTATAAAACCTCACAATAGGTTACTTAAACCTCCTCAGGGCCTAAGGCACTCTTTCGAGCAGGTAACCACTTATACCATGGGTACCAGAAGCATCGTCCTCTCTCTAGGGTTTGGTTTCTCTAAAGGTAACCAAGATATCATCAGCTTCCAGGAATCAAGCATAAGAAAACCACTATCCTCCACGTAGGTCGCATCATCCTTAACTACCCTCTGTTCCTTATGTCTCAGGATTTTGAGCATACAACCTTCTTGCTTGAGGTGTGCTTTCTCTCTAGAGCTAATCCTACAACCAACCTCTCTATAAAAGGTCCTTTCTTCCTGAAGGATCAAGCTCATAAGCATATCCTTACCTGGTGAAGCCTATGCTTACGCTCAACTCACTCATGGTTATCCATTATAACTTATGCTTATCTCATAAGCCATCCATCATGATCTCTTAACCAGGGTTTCACCAAGCTATACCTTACTTGCCTAAGCCCATAGGGTAACTACAGGTTCTTCTCTAACCTCATCGATGAAGGAGCTATCGTTCAATCTAACATGCATGACCCTTCCCAGGGTTGGGTTGCCAAAAGGGTTGAGTCACCCATGGATCACATGGCATCCCAAAGGCATGTCCCTTCAAACACCGAGTTAATCATGGCATCTAACTCATCATGTCATCCCTCTCTCTAACCTTCACTTAGGGTTAGGGTTACCATCATCCTCAAATTATGTGCTAGGTCTCTACCTTTAATGGAGGTCTCTACCTCCAAGACATCCTCCTACCAAGGAGGTCTATCCTCAGGTCTCTCCTGAGGGCAATGACAGCTTGTATCATACGACCTAAGTATGTATCTATTCCTTTTATGCTTACTCTATTAAGCTTATGTCCATGACATCTTATTTACATGCTTTTTATTAATTTGGTGGAGGATTCCTTAATCATTATCAACCTTACCCATACCTCAAGAGGGTAAGGAGAAGAGAGGAAACCCTAATCCTTAAGGTCCTTATTAGAATTTGAGTTGAGAAGGGATGAATAAGATGAGAGAGTCCTAAAGGTATCTTACTTCGAGTCTTAACCTAAAGACATCGGCCAGGCAGTCACACGATCCGGGAGTCCTCGTATTCCGACTAGCGGTGCGGAGGAAAATTTTTCCAGCCCCCGGATGTGATCCTTTTCTAGACACCTCAGTCTTTCGGAAAATCCTCTAATAACTCCCTTGGGTTCTACAGAATTTGTAAAATTTAATAATTATTAAAGATTAGATGAGGAACCTGGGCTCTGATACCAATTGTAACGACCCCGCCTCCCGGTAACCCCCAATTAAGGGAGACCTGAAGGTCAGAGCCGTTATTCAATTAACAGGATCAAAGGTTCGACAAATAATCAGTAATAATTAATAAACTTTACCAACTAAACTGAAAACGGGTATAAAATAAAACTTTGTTTCCCTTTTAAAATCTGGGGTAGAACGATCCAATGACCGATTCACCATCTTCTTCCTCACGATGACGCTACAACCGCCCTAGCCGTGTCTTGCACGACTTCTCCTCCTTCCATGGGACCTCGATAGCCCTCGGGGATGACTCTATCACCTCTGCCGCCCACCATCATCCTCCCTCAAGCTTTGACTCACGGCCAGGTCGGCCGGGATGGGTCGATCAGACCTGCAACTTGCAGCTGCAAGTGCAGCCGCGGTTGCAGTCAAACGGAGGTCGTTTCCACCTCCCTAGGCCGGAGCTTGCCACCCAATCGTAACCTTGACTCCGCAGCACCCCTGCGCACGCTGGGAGACTCCAGATCGTGGCCAATATGGTCGTTCTTCACGCGAGATCCCTCTGCGGTCGCTGCCGCGCTGCGGCCATTTTTATAGACCTTCGGAAGGCGCGATGCGAAGATCATGGCAGAGGTAGCTTGTCCACCAGTCTAGGGTTGTCGTGGAGTCTTCCTACCTCCATCATGACGACAAAACTACCCTTCCTAGCTCCGGGGATAGTACTACACTCTCGCTAGGGTTTTGTGTGCAAGAAATAAGAAGGAGGGAGAGAGGGGTGTGTGGGATCTTTCTGGAACTCGACTATGGGCTCTGCCCCCTTTTATAGGGGACTATATCCTCGCCCTAAGGTGCCCATCTAAGAGGAAACAAGTCCTCTCCTATTAGGAATGTGATTTCTTCAATAAGAAACTAGTTCTCTCTCTCTCATAATTCTTTAGTATACCTTCTTCCTTTGATATTAGGATTTTGAAAAACATCTCTCTTATTCTCTTTGTTCTTGCTTTTTAAACTATTGGCACAAAATTCTATTTTTTTTTATTTAATAGAAAGTACTTCCTTTTAGCAATACCACATAATACATTAATTGTATACTCACATTATCTTCTTATTTTGCGATCTTGGTAGTTTCTCTCTCTTTCCTATTTATTGGGGATCCTTGGACCCCAAGACACTCAAAGAATTCAAAATTCCTTTTAAAGGAATACTCATTATCTTTAAATGCATCAACATGCATTATTCTCATTATCTTGTTTATTTCTTATTAAAATAGCTCTTTTTGAGGATTTCTCTTTTATTTTCCTCATTGGTATTCCTTTTATCATTAGGAATCCTTGGGATACGAAATTCCACCAAGGATTTCTTAATTATACATCTTTTCACTTAATTTCCATATTTCATCAATATTTTCAATTTCTTTCTTAATAAAGGAATACTTAATTAATCTTTTCTTTTCTTATTAATTTCTTTTTACAACCTTGGACTCCTTGGAACCCAAGAAACCCAAGAGGCACGAAATCTCTCTTTGTATTTGCCTTCTAGTGGTTTCCACATTTTTCTTTTCTCAAAAACTCAATTATTCATTTACTAATTGAATTTCCTTGTTATTGGGCCCAATAGCCAATAAAGCCCACAAATCAAACAACAAGGCTATTTTAAACGAAATCCATTTATTCACAAGAAATTATATCATTATTTGTCCAAAAATCTTTAATATGAGAAATTACATTTCTCACCAAAGGAACCCAAAATTTGGAGTTGTAACATTTTCCTTCTCTAAATCATGTTGAACTCTGAAATTTCTATGCATTTTCTGCTGTACACCATTATGGACGAGTAGTTTCCTTTTCTTGGATATGGGAGAGTAGCTCTCATGTCATAGCACGTATGGAACATGATAATTTCATACTAAATGCTATGTTTCTTGTTTTTCTACCTTGTGAGTATCAGTTTCTTCTTTTCTAAATGTATGGTTGGCCACCTTATGCGGATGTTTTATGCTCTTTTGCTTGATCTGAGAAGATAGGTAGGAGAGTAAGGAGGTACTCTCTTGGCAACTCCTTCTTTACCACGAGAGTGGAAACTATGGATTTGAGTAGGTTTGTGATCCAAAACAAAATTCATACATTGGAATGTTGAATTGAGTTAGGATCGTTGTACTTGCACCGAGAGGTGAAGTGCAACATACAACTCGCCTTTAAAACAAGTGCTTAGTATGTTTAAATTTCGTGCTCCTATTCTATGCTATGATATGTGGGTGAAATCCTAAGTCCAAGATACTTCCATATCTGAATTTTAATCTCTTTTAGTAATCCATTTACTGTTTGCTTAATTCTAAAATTTTTAGATTAATCAACCAAATCACCTTTAAAATGGTCTAGATTGTTGAACCTTAGCACTACTGCATTTAATTGATAGCCAAAAAACCCTGGGATTCGATCTCGACTACAACTACTTCTGTATACTTGCGGGAATTGGTTAATTGAGTAAAAGATCTTACTTAAGATTGAAACATGTTAGTGTAATAAACCAACAAGTTTTTGGCATCGTTGTCAGGGAGCTACGGTTAATCTAATTAGAGTAACAAGTGCTAACTAGTATTAGAGACTAGATCATCATTTCCATTTTTTGAATTTCCATATACCTTTTAGTTGTGTTCTAAAATTCTCTTGCTATTTTTCAGGTTGTATGCGTCGTTCGCAAAGAGGTCTTCAAACATCAGTGTTGTTAGACCTTGAGATTGAGCGTACTCTTTCAAGCTTAAGAAGAGCAAGAAGAGTAGAGCAACCACTTCTAAGAGGTGTTCTACCATCATCACCATCACCATCACCATCTTCTTCATCTTTTGAAGAAGCTACACCAACAGATCCAACCATGGAGGACAACCGTCCTTTGAAGGATTTCACCATGCCGGTTGCCACAAACATTTGTGGATCCATCGACCTACTCGCAAGGGAAGTGAACAATTTCTCTATTGCTCCTTCCATGATGTAAATGATCCAGCAAAACTGCTTCAGATGTACAGTCAATGAAGATCTAAATTTTCATGTGGTTGAGTTTTTGGAGTACATGAATACTTTCAAAATCAATGGTGTATCCACCGATAGAGTGAGGCTACTGCTATTCCCTTTCACCCTAAGAGATATAACCAAGGCATGGCTTTTGTCTCTCCCAAAGAAGTCAATCAAAAGTTGGGATCAACTTCTAAATCCTTTCCTTGAAAAGTATTTCCCACCGAGCAAGACAACCCAGCTAAGGAACTAACTCACCAACTTCTCTCAATCTGATGGAGAAACTCTGTATGATACATGGGAGCGGTTTAAGGATCTAGAACGCCTTTGCACTCGCCATGGTTTGACCAACTGGTTGCTACTCCAGACATTTTATAAAGGATTGTTCTATAATACCTGCATGACACTAGATGTTGCAGTGAATAGAGCACTGATGAATAAGTCTTATATGGAGGCTTATCACATCATTGAAGACATAGCACTCAACCATTGTCAATGGGGATCATAAAGGAGATCAGAATCATCCTTTGCTACTAGTTCTTCAACTGGGAAACAAGGAGGGAAGCATACTATTGACGTCATTGGCTTAATTGCTGCTAAACTTGATGTTCTTACACAAAAGTTCGAGAAGATGACTACTTTGCAAATTCAATCAGCTGAAGATATGTGAAGCTCGTGGGAATTTTAGACATACTTCTTCTTCATGACTTGCTCCTAATGCAAATGAAGGGAGCATAGAACAAGTCAATGTTGTTGGGATTCATGGGAACAAGCAGTACAATCCCTATTCCAACACCTACAATTCGATATGGAGATATCATCCTAATTTTCCTACGGGAACACAATTAATGCTTAGAACTTCCAACATGGACAACAACAACTGCAGCAACAACAGAACTTCAATTGGCAGAACAATGGGAATCCACTAGGCTTCAACAACAATAGGGGTTACCAACAGCAACAACAACTCCAAAGTTCTTCCTTGGAGGCCATGATGGAGAAATTTATCTCCACACAGATGCAATAGAATGAAGAGTTAAGGGGCAATGAGAAGCTCTTGAAAGATGTGATTGCCCAACTCTCAACAAAAGTGGATGTCATTTCCACTCACACAAGGATGTTGGAAAACCAAATTGCCCAGCAAGCCTTGACGCAACAAAAGAACACCCAATCCGGTTCTCTTCCAAGCCAACCGGAAGTGAATCCAAGACAACAAGCAAATGCCATCACCTTAAGAAGTGGAGCTGAAATCCACAAACCTTCTCCACCCAAGGAGAAAAGTGCAGCGATCGTCGATGAAGAGAAGCTTGACACCCCTATGGGTGAATAAGGTAAAGGTACAACTGAGGTACCATCTTCTATTAAAGCAAATGCACCATTTCTGCAAAGGCTTGCAAACACGAAGGAGGATTCAAAGTTTAGAAAGTTTATGGACATTTTAAACAAACTCGATGTCAATCTTCTGCTAGCTGAAGTTATTGCAGAAATGTTGTCATATGCTAAGTTTCTTAAAGACATCCTCACCAAGAGGAGGAAGGTGGACCAAGTGGAAAATGTGATGCTTTCTGAAAGAATCAGTTCTATCATTCAAAATAGACTTCCTAAGAAGTTAGATGGCTTGGGAGCTTTTACTCTACCATTGAAGATCAGTAATACCAC
Organism: Alisma plantago-aquatica; assembly: GCA_963693085.1. Classification (NCBI taxonomy): domain Eukaryota; kingdom Viridiplantae; phylum Streptophyta; class Magnoliopsida; order Alismatales; family Alismataceae; genus Alisma; species Alisma plantago-aquatica. The sequence continues at coordinate 1,111,125,138 of OY856410.1, forward strand.
ATTCGATAAAGGTCATGTAGACCTTGGAGCTAGTATTTGTCTCATCCCATCTACCCTATGGAAAGAGTTAGACCTTAGAGATGTAAAGCCTACAAAGATGTCCATTGAACTAGCCGATCATTCCATCAAATACCCCAAAGGTATCGTGGAAGATGTGATAGTGCAGATTGGTAAACTTTATATTCCTTGTGATTTTGTAGTGCTAGATATGGTAGAAGTTCCGTCCAATCCCATTCTTTTTGGGAGGCCCTTTCTGAGAACCGTTGGATGCCTAGTTGATGTTCGAGAAAGCAAACTCACACTCCGATTTGGCAAAGAAGCCATGGAGTTTTCTATATATGATGTCATGAAAGCACCCTCACGTGTAGAAGAAATCTATTTTATGGACTATGTTGATTCTATTGTACAAGAAGATCATGATGCTTCCAATTTGATACTAAAATACAGTGATGATGATGAAGGTATTAATAACAGATCTGAAAATTATGGGGTATTTTCTATTGCCCACTCAGATGCTACTAAAGAAGACACTCCACCTGTTGATAACAAAGCCAAAGAAAATGCAGCCAGAAGAAAGGTAGAACTTAAAGCCCTTCCACCAGGGATGAGGTATCATTCCTTGATTCTGACTCTACTTCTCCTGTCATAATTAATAATGAGTTAACCAATGAACAAGAAAGTAAATTTCTTGTTGAATTGCATTTGTATAAAGACGTTATCGGTTACTCTATTGATGGTTTGAAAGGCATTCATCCCTCCATTTCATGCATAGAATAAACATGGAGGATGATGTTAAACCCACCATTGAACCACCTAGATGTTTAAATCAAAATATTCTTGAGGTGGTTAAAAAGGAAATCTTTAAGTTGGTTGATGTTGATATCATTTATCCTATAAGTGACAGCCCTTGGGTTAGTTCCATCCACGTGATACCTAAGAAGTGGGGTGCAACTGTCATCAAGGGAGACAATGATGAATTGATACAAACACGTATTGTCACAAGTTGGTGTATGTGTATTGACTACCTATATTTGAATAAAGTGACCTGAAAGGACCATTTTCCATTTTCATTTATTGACTTGATGCTTGAACGCCTTGCAAAACATTCTTATTATGTTACTTGGACGGGTATTCTGAGTTTTTCTAGATTCCTATATACCCTCTCGACCAAGAGAAAATCACCTTCACTTGCACGTATGGAACTTATGCTTATCATCACATGCCCTTTGGTCTTTGCAATGCTCCTGTGACGTTCCAACGATGCATGATGGCTATTTTTTCTGATTTCATTGAAAACATAATGGAAATTTTTATGGATGATTTTAGCATCTATGGATATTCATTTGATAAATGTTTATACAACTTGTCATTAGTCTTAGCTCACTGTAAAGAGGTTAACCTAGTACTAAACTCAGAGAAGTGCCATTTCATGGTACAATCTGGTGTAGTATTAGGCGATGTTGTATCTTACAAGGGTATTGAGGTTGACAGGGCCAAGGTGGAAGCTATTGAAAAGATGAAGACTTCTCCAAAATTGCAAAGTCATTATGTTCTTTACTTGCAAAGGATGTTGAATTCATATTCAATGATGACTGCCATACTGCCTTCACCAAGCTCAAGGAAGCTCTTATTTCTACACCAATAATTCAACCACCAGACTAGAATGCCCAATTTGAATTGATGTGTGATGCAAGCGACTATGCCGTAGGGGCAGTTCTGGGATAGCGAAGGATAAGAAGCATCATGCCATATACTATGCAAGCAAAACCCTAGATGAAGCTCAAATCAATTACACAACAACTAAGAAGGAGATGCTTGCTATAGTGACCTTTGACAAGTTCCATCAGTACCTAGTAAGATCTAAGGTAATTGTGTATACTAATCATGTTGCCATAAAGTATTTTCTCAACAAGAAGGATGCAAAACCTCAACCCATCCAATTAGATACTGCTTCTACAAGAGTTTGACCTTGAAATTCGGGATAAGAAGGGGACAGAGAATAATGTTGTTGGTCATCTTTCTAGATTGACTACAGATGCTGGAGATTATCTTCCTATTGAGGATCACTTGCCTATTGAAAAGCTTTATGCATTATCTTCCACACGAGTGCCATGGTTTGTAGACATTGCAAACTTTCTTGCTACAGGACAGCTGCCGCCGAACTTGACATACCAACAAGAGAAGAAGTTCTTCCATGACGTAAAATTATACTATTAGGATGACCCCTTATTGTTCAAACATGGGAGTGATGGACTTATTTGAAGGTGTGTCACTGAAGAAGAGATTGCCACTATTATATCTAAATGCCATGCCTCTCCTTATGGAGGTCACTTTGGAGGAGAGAAGGTTGCAACAAAAACCCCTACAGGCCGGTTTTTATTGGCCAACATTATTTAAAGATGTCAATGTGTATGTCAAAGCTTGTGATAAATGTCAAAGAATCGGAGGAATTTCTAGACGTGATGACATGCCTCTTAACTCTATATTGGAGATTGAGGAATTTTATGTATGGGGAGCTGATTATATGGGACCATTCCCATCTTCTTCTGGCTATCAATACATTCTTGTTTCTTGCGAGTATGTCTCTAAGTGGGTTGAGGCTATCCCAACCCAAGCCCCGGATGCAAAATCTGTAGTAAAGCTATTTTAGAAAATCATCTTCCCTAGGTTTGGAGTTCCTAGAGCTATAATCTCTAATGGAGGCACACATTTTGTTGAGAAACAATTCAACAACCACTTATCTAAGTATGGAGTCACTCATAAAGTCTCTACGCCCTACCATCCTCAAACTTCCGGGTAAGTAGAGGTCTCCAATCGGCAACTGAAAAGTATTCTAGAGAAGACAGTGTCTAGCTCAAGGAAAGATTGGGCATTGAAGATAGACGATGCCTTATGGGCATACCGGACATCTTATAAAACCATCATAGGCACAACTCCTTTCAAGCTGATATATGGTAAATCTTGTCATCTTTTATTGGAGCTAGAGCACCATGCTCTATGGGCCATCAAGTTCTTAAACTTTGACAGGAAGAAAGCTGGTGAAAAGCATCTATTGCAGCTGCAAGAATTGGAGGAACTCCGGCTTGATGCATAAAATGCAAAACTTTACAAAGAAAGAACCAATGTTTGGCATGACAAGAGAATCCAGAAGAAAGATTTCCAAGAAGGAGACAAGGTGTTGTTGTTCAACTCAAGACTTAACTTATTCCCTATAAAACTGAAGTCAAAATGGTCCGGTCCTTTTTCTTGTATTGAAGATATTTCCATATGGAGCTATTCAGTTACAAGGCAAAGATGGAGCTTTAAAAGTAAATGGCCAACGTTGCAAGTTATATACCTCAGGCGATGAAGTTCATAAGGAAGCCTCTTGCTCCCTTCAAGATGCATGAATGACAAATTGAAGAGTCTGATTCCGGACTCTAAATGGAGGACCTCGTGGGAGTTGAACCCACATTAGGATAGATTTCTTTTCTAGTCATTTGAGTCAAGAAGACTCTTTAGTTTCGTAAATAAGCTTGTCATGGATGAATGTAATAATTTAGATAATTCTATTGTGATATATGTTATTAATTTTGTGCTGACAAAAAGATATTTTCTACAGAAACTACAGAAGACACGACATGTCTCTACTACTAGAAATACAGTAGATGAGTTATATCTCCAGGTACATGACGTGTCTTTATTTGACATGCCGTGTCACTGATCAGTAGATACAAAGTTCTCCTTGACATGGAAAGGTACACAGCGTGTTCTAATTAAGACACGGTGTGTTCCCAAGCGGAAAACGGAGGTATGAGAAATCTGGAATACAAACACGATGTGTCTTTATTTAGACACAACGTGTTCACAAGGAGAAGGGAAAGATCAAGTTATCTAGAAAAGTACACGATGTGTCTTTATTTGAACACGTCGTGTAGTTAGCAGTGAAAATAGGCATTTTGAATTTTTGAATTAGTACATGACGTGTGCTATTTGCAACACAGTGTGTCTTTTATTACAGAAAAGGAGTTCTGGAAAAACACACAGCATGTCGTTATTTGCACATATCGTGTCTTTTGTCAAAAATGCAGATTCTTAACTTAGCGCATGGTCGCCCCTCTCACTCACACTCTGATTCGATCCGTGTGAGACTCCAGAGCTACCGTGCACCCTAGCCTTTGCTTCCTTGTTGTTGTGTGCCCTGGCACACCCAAGCGCTGTCATCGTGCTGTGTTCATTGATCGTGTCTTCTTCGAGCTACAACTGCCGTCGTGTCTTCTTCTCTTGCTCACGGCGTGCCTCTTTCTTCAAGCTCACGTTGTCCTCACCTCCAAACACCTCAATCAGATCTTCTACCACCGTCGTGTGCCCTAGCACAAGGAACTTCTACCCATCATCAAGCTCAAGCTGCCAACATCTTCTTCTACTTCAAGCTAGCTTCTCACGCTGCCATCATCTTCTCCCTCGAGAACGCAAGAAAGAACTTGCCATCCTCACCTCCAAGCGCCATCATCAATGCCAAGAAGAAGTGTTGTGAATCTCCTTCATCATGCAAGGTCCATAACAAAGCAAGCATCTAAGCAGCATCATCATCCTCCTCTAATTCTTCCCCAAAATTGCCCCTGTCGCTATCTGCAAACTACCGTAGATCTCTAGGCACACGGCGTGTACTTATTTGCACACGGCGTGTGCATTGTAATTTCAGCCGAACTTCTACCTCAGACACATGACGTGTCTGTCCTAGCACACGACGTGTGTTAGTCTGTCAGTGGCACAAATGGCTCCATTCAAGGAAACTAGAAACCGCAAGCACGGTTCCAGTTCCACCCAAGCATCGGGGTACATCTCAACTACTCAGTTTTGAGTCACCCCTGAAGAAGACCTGACATACCAGTTCCTAATTTCAAGGAGAGTTATTCCTTCTCGATTTGCTTTTTAGCAGACAATGACAACTCTGGGCTTCAAGGATGAAGTCCTCATGCGCATGCAGGACTTGAGGTTAAGCTACATCTGCCTTACAATATCTAATACTTACCCCCACCTAGTGTATGAGTTTTTGACAACACTCTCCACTGAGCAAGACCCATAGAAGAAGCTCGAGCCATATCGTATTATTCACTTTAGGCTTTTAGGTCGTGCTTTTAAGCTCACATTTAGGCATTTTTGTGAGTTGTTAGAGTGTCATTATGACTGGGCGATTAGTTACCCACCTATTTTTTATAGTGACGAGTTTTGGTTTGAGATTTCTGATGAGGAGCATCATAAAGCCAAGCAAGCCAGAGTGTCTTCTATCCATAACCCTATCTTCTGGTATATTCATTGCCTTCTTAGTACTGAGGTTTTTTCTAAGAAGGAAACCCAGGGGGTTGTTGGGAAACAAGACCTTTTCTTCTTATCGGGAATGATGTATGAGAACCCGATTAATACTGCTTTCTATATTCTTTAACATTTTCTGGACATTAAGAAGGTGAAGAAGAGGGACGCTGGTGACATCATATGTGGTGGTTTGATTACTCTGATAGCACAGAAACTTGAGGTTGATTTGATAGGGCTTGAGTCTACACCAGGTAGAAACCTGGTAGATATTTAGTATCTTCTCTCTATAGGGTTGATCACAAAGATTCCCAACTGCGACAACAAGTTTTGGTAATTCTTCAATGATAATCAGTACATAGACATCCTAGACCCTGAGCACGTCACTTTGGAGAAGAAGGACAATTGAAAAGTCATGTTGAACACTGATGAAGAGGTAGAGGTAGCTAGAGCTATTGATGATACCAGGGCGCCTCCTTCTACTCCTTCTGCTACTTTTTCCCCACCAGCACTCAGACAGAGTACTCCTGGGTGATGCCTGATGTTAGGCATCTGAACGACTATGTGCAACATCGGTTCGATCACATCTACGGCCGCCTAGATCAGATGGGCACACAGTATACTGTGATGCATGACATGGTCCACCGCATGGATTCGTGGCACATCTCACAGGGCCACTACTCCATCCTACAGCCGTATCAGCCACTGCCACCATAGTAGCCAGATTCTGCCATGCAGCCCACTCCGATGGATGTTCCAGAAGATGATCTTGTCAGCCAGCTCTTTCTGACTGACCACGGGGGCGCTGGCCCCTCTTATTGATTTTCACCCATGGCAGGTATCCGATTGTTACTTCCATGAGTTCGATTGATGCAGTGAGGACACTACACATTTCAAGCTTAGGGGAGGTGCAATTGGCCCGTAATGTAGTTTATGTTTCATTTGCTTTCGACATTTGCTTTTGTTAGTCATGTCAGTCTTTTATTTCAGTCTTTATTTCATCTTGTTTCATATTCTGTATTTCCCTTCATGGCAAGTTTAATATGAAATGAGGCTAGTGCAATGGAATGAACTTTTGTACCTTGATTGATTGAACCATCTTGTACCTTGTACTTCTTTTTTCCATATGAAAGAATTAGTAAAGAACATGCATGAATCAAATGAAAAATGAAATTCCCCACGTACATGATCTTAGTTTGTATTTGTATCTTGAACTCTCAATTTTCACATCTTTGATTGCTAAACACATGTAACGGTCTCAAAATTTTAGCGAATAAACAAACTCTACACCATTGTTTAGAATACGGGATACTCTTATCAAACCCTTAGTGCATATACAATCGATTTTTTCAGTGAAAATTTTGCAATACAATGAATGGAATCTTGCTAACTCAACTTTCTGACTAACTCTCTTGCTTTGTGCAAAAATCTCTTATATCGTTTTCTCACTTTACCCAATAAAAGATGGCAAATATCCCACTTATCATGCTAGCCTAGTCTGAGTCCGATCCGGCAACGATGGTTAGGTGGTATGAAAATGAAAATAGGGTAAAAATAACACCCCAACCGGCACTCCACGTGCGCGTAAGTCTAAATTACCAACCGAGTGCTGGAATCCCAAAAATTAATTTTCATATCTTTTTGAGAAGAGAGCTCAACTAGGATTGTTAAAGTTATCTAAGATCTCATCATTTACATCCATAATAGCTAAAAAAATTGTGTTATAAATCTACTAGTTTTTTGGCTTGATTATCCAAATCTTGTTAGTGTTGTTTAGTTGATTGTTTCTCTTGATTTGTGACCACCATTGCTGAACTAAAACTTCTCTATCTTGGATGTTTAAATTGAGATGATAGCTATAAAAATAAACCTAATGTACATGGTTGATTGAGTTTATTTCATATCTTCATTTCATTTAATCCATGCATGAGCTTGAATTTTCCTTCATTTGTGTGGCTATGCTCTTTTTTCTTGAGGACAAGCAATGGTTCAAGCTTAGGGGGATTTCTTGTGTGTTTTCCACATCAACTTTTCAAACGATTTCACACACAAATTCAGTTCATTTTGTTCTCATTTAGCCTCTATTCATATCACTCTTTCCACCTTTTTGTTAGTTTTCTTATCACATGATGTGTATTACAGATTTGCTTCAAAAGGATCAAATTGGAGATATCCCAACTCAAATTCATCATTATAAGGATTTCTCCACACCTTGCAGATGTTCATAACTTTAATTCTGTTGAAACAGCAATGCACACAATGTGTCTTATTTAAGACATGACGTGTGCATTTCCAGACAGCCTAGTAGTTCAGACACTGAAGAAAAGTATACGACGTGTCCACAAAAGACACGACGTGTACCTGGGAATTCAAAATCGGGTCTTGCCTTTATGGTAACATACATGGTGTGTATTAATTTAGACACGGCGTGTACTTTACACTCAGACCAACTGCCGGAGACAGGACACGCCGTGTCCAAAGAAAGACATGTCGTGTGCATGTCAGTTTCAGCAATTTTCAAATATGACTCCTTTCATTTTAAAAGACGAAACCACTCTATGGAGCAATTATCTTTGGTCATAATTTGAAACGCTTTCATCCAAAAGCAAGTCTAGAACAAGGAGTGTAATTTTAGAGGTGGAAGAAGGTGGTTTCTTGCTAAAGAACCCCATTCTTTTTCTTTTCTTCTCCAATCTTCTTCTCCAAGGTGCAGTAGAGCTTCTTCACTCCACAAAGCTTCTTGGGAGAGAGGTTTGTCCAGTTTGGAGCAGCTCTAGGAGTGGGATTCCATCCTCAAGCCAGAATTCTACTCCTCTTGGGTTACACCTTGGGTTTGCTTAGCTTTTCCTTCTCTAAATCATGTTGAATTCTAAACTGTCTATGCATTTTCTGTTGTACACCATTATGGACGAGTAGTTTCCTTTTATTGGACATGGGAGAGTATCTCCCATGTCATAGCATGTATTGAACATGATAATTTCATACTAAATGCTATGTTGCTTGTTTTTCTACCTTGTGAGTATCGATTTCTTCTTTTCTGCATGTATGGTTGGCCACCTTATGTGTATGTTTTATGTTCTTTTGCTTGATCTGAGAATATAGGTAGGAGAGTAAGGAGGTACTCTCTTGGAAACTCCTTCTTTACCACGAGAGTGGAAATTATAGAGTTGAGGAGTAGGTTTGTGATCCAAAATGAAATTCATACATTGGAATGTTGAATTGAGTTAGGATCATTGTACTTGCACTGAGAGGTGAAGTGCAACATACAACTCTCCTTTAAAACAAGTGCTTAGTATGTTTAAATTTCGTGCTCATGTTCTATACTATGATATGTGTGTGAAATCCTAAGTCCAAGATACTTCCATATCTGAATTTTAATCTCTTTTAGTAATCCATTTATTGTTTGCTTAATTCTGAAATTTTTAGATTAATCAACCAAATCACCTTTAAAATGGTCTAGATTGTTGAACCTTAGCGATGTTGCATTTAATTGATTGCTAAAGCTCCTTGTGTTCGATCTCGTCTACAACTACTTCTGTATACTTGCACGAATTGGTTAGTTGAGTAAAAGATCTTTCTTAAGATTGAAACTCGTTAGTGTCATAAATCAACACTTATCCATAAGAACCCATATGCAATCATTTTGCTTCTTTGTCTTAGGTAACCCCACAAGAAAATGTGTTGCTATAAAATCCCATTTCCATTCTAGTACCTTAAGTGGTTGTAATAACCCATTGGGTCTTTGATGTTCAATATTTACTTATTGGAAAACTATACATTTGGAAACAAAATCATCTATGTCCCTCTTCATTCCTGGCCACCAAAAACTTTGTTGTAGGTCTGTGAACATCTTGCTTCCTGGATGGATAGAGAATTTTTTTCATATGAGCATTTGTTATAACCCCAATTTTTGGGTACAATTAGTGAGAAATGTGATTTCTCATATTAAAGATAATTGAACAAATAATGATATGATTTGTTTTGAATAAATGGATTCCTTTCACAATAGCCTCGATTGGTTGCTTTGTGGGCTGTATTGGCTATTGGGCCCAATAACAAGGAAATTCAAATAGTAAATGGATAATTGAATTTTCGAGAAAAGAAATATGTAGAAACCTCTAGAAGGCAAATCCAAAGAGGATTTCGTGCCTCTTGGGTTCCTTGGGTAACAAGGAGACCAAGGTTGCAAAAAGAAGGTAATTAGAAAAGAAAAGGTTGATTAAGTATTTCTTTATTAAGAAAGAAATTGAAAATGATGATAAAATGTGGAAAATGAGTGGTAAGAGGCATAAATGAGTTTTCTTGGTGATAATTCGTATCCATGAGGTTTCTAATGATAAAAGGAATACCAATGAGGGAAATAAAAGAGAAATTCTCAAAAAGAGATATCTTAATAAGAAATAAACATGAGAATGCAAAATAGTGCATATAGGTGCATTAAGAAAGATAATGAGTAATCCAATAAAATGAATTTCGAAATAATAGAGTGTCTTGGGATCCAAGGAGTCCCAATAAAGAGGAAAGAAAGAGAAAATACTAAAAAGGCAAAATAAGAGGATAATATAATGCATTATTAAGGAATTATGAGGTATTGTTAAAAAGAAAGTAATTTCTATTAAAGGAAATAGAAATTTTATGGCCAATAGATTAAGAGGCAAGTAATAAGAAGATAAAGGAAAGGATTTTCGAAATCCTAATATCACCAGAAAAAGGAATATCAAAGTAATAGGAGAGAGAGAGAGGCTAGCTTATCATTAAAGGAATAGAATTTCTTTTAGGAGAAGGCTTGTTCCTCTTTGATGGGCCTCTTAGGGTGAGGTTTCCTCCCCTATAAAAGGGGTAGACCCCCTGGATCGAGCTCCAGAGAATCCCAATGATTCTTCTCTCTCTCCCATCGTCTTCCTTACGTGGAAACCCTAGCGAGGGTGTAGACCCTATCCTTGGAGCGACGGGGGGATGTTTATGGTCTTGTCTGAGGCAGAAGACATCTGTGACCAACCACGAAGAACCGGCCACCAAGGTTACGATGACATATTCAAATAACACCCTCTGTAGGTCTGCGAACTGCTGCAAACGCAGCATCCACCGTTGCTCGGTTTCACTCAAATATGGGTAAAGTAGTCATGACCTGAAACGCTCCTCGCGTGTGCCAGGGTGCTGCGAGGTTAGGGCAGCCATGGGCGGCGACTTTCGAGCCCTGGGATGGAGGAGGCGGGCCCCCAAGCGCAGCAGGGCGGCGCACAGGTAGGCTTGGCACGAGCTTGAAGATGATGCAGCCGTTGGACGAGATTGCCCCTCCGCGGGCTGAAGAAGCAACAGCTTACGTGGGGGCACGATGGTAATTCGGTTATGTTTCCAAAACTGATCGCATAGCATGAGAATTGGATGATGTGGCAGCTTCTGGTTGGCCCAAAGTGAGTATTTTTGTTAATTTCATAACTAATGATCTGTAGCTCGGATGAAAAAAGTTTATACATGAATTTTGCTTAGAAAATAGAGAGGAATCGAAATAAAATATAGTTGAAGCCTAATTCTTCTTGAAATTCGAAAAGTAGTATAAGTTATTAACTTTAATGTAATGATGATTTAGAAACCCTATTTTGATATGATTAATGTGTTTAATAGGGTTTAATAGATCTTTAGAGTTGATGTTAATCTGTTAAATGTAAAAAGGTACATAATGTTCAAAAAGGAATAACTTTGCACATGATTAGTCTAATTTAGAGTTTATATGCTTGAAATTGGAAAAGTACATAAAGTTATCATCTTTAATGATTTAACTAAGGAAAAACCCTTAGATTTGATGATAGACGGATAATTCAAGCTGATATTAACCTGTTGTTAATAAAAGTGAAAATAGGATTTAAAAAGATGATCTTTTTATATAGTTGGTTTAATTTAGGGTTCTATGTACATGAATATGCCTTAATGGGATTAGAAACCCTAATTTATGTTGATATGAATTCTAATGGTTTTAATTGTACAAATCGAAGAATAAAATGGAGATATGATGATTTGAAGATAAATTGAGTACCAAAGATCTTTAATGTGAATTATTTGGATAATTAGTGTTTCCTAGTGTATAAAGGTGGAAATAGTAATAAATAAGGTTCATATATGTGAGTTGAACTATAATGAAATATGATTTGTCATTTTGAAAGAAATCAAAGATGATAATTAGCCTTAATGTTTTGGATATGACCTAAAAGGATAAAGATAATAGTTTTAGTGTAAAAGAAACATATTAGACTTATTTGACATTCAATTGTGCCTATGATGCAGAAATTAGGGTTTGTGAACTAAAATAGCATTAAAAGTGATAAATGCATAATGAAGGCTAAAAACCTAATAAAACCCTAAGGTTGGCCTAGAAATTATAAGGTGGAATCCAAGTTGATCTGGTGGATGTTTGAATAAAACAATGACACTTGGATGTTATGCATTATTTTCAGGATATTGTTGATTGCTTGTTAATTGTGTTGAATGTTAATGCATGGACATCAAGTTACTACGGATCATGTATGTGGTTACTTATGAATAACCTCTTAGTTTTCTGATGTTTTCTCAGATGTTTAATCGGATTGAATGCAACTAAACTATTTGGATGTTCATATTGCAATTATAAAGTGACTATGACTATCACTTAATGTATATGCCTATAAACTCAGATCTTGGTTCTCTCTGTGGCATAATAGCTAACCTAGTACATGGCTGCCTAAGGGTAGGTCCATCAGGTTAGAGAAAGACCTAGTACATGGCTACCTATTGGGTAGGTCCATCAGGTCTATGGATGACCTAGTACATGGCTACCTATTGGGTAGGTCCATCAGGTCTATGATTGACTTAGTACATGGCTACCATGGAGGTAGGACCATCAAGTCATAATGAGTTAGATATTGGGCTATCTTCGGATAGTTCCATGCGACTCTATTACCTAAAAGAGAGGTGATATTCATGTCCACTACAGGGGCAGCCCAGAGTTCGAGAATATGTATGGATTGAGTTGTATGGATTAAAATGTAATATTGATTGTTAAATGATTAATTGAGTGATTATATTGTTAACATAGTTGAACATTATCTGTTTCCTCCACATACCAGCTTTGGTTGACCGACGTTTTGTTTGTCGGCGTTTTAGGTACAATGAAAAGAACAAACAATAAAATGATACCTTGTGAATTCAAGAATTAAAGAACAAGGAGCAACTAGTTAGAATAGTTCAGCTGAGGTTAGAAGTTTAGTTCGTTCCAATCTCTTCAAAGGTATGCAAAGAAAAAATTTATTACCATTTTCAGTATAGTCTGTTAGAATTTAATAATTGTTTATGGTTATATGTCGAACCTTTGATCCAGGATTAATGGGTGCGGCTTCAACCTCTTGGTCTCCCTTAATTGGGGGTTATCGGGAGGTGGGGTCGTAACATTTGGTATCAGAGCATGGGTTCCTCAGTTAACCATTAATAATTATTAAATTTTACAAACTCCATAGAACCCAAGGGAGTTATTAGAGGAGTATCCAAAAGACAAAGGTGTCTAGAAAGGGATCACGACCGGGGGCTGGCAAGATTTTCCTCCGCACCGCTAGTTGAAATACGAGGACTCCCGGACCCGTGTGACCACCTATCCAAAGTCTTAGGGTATGAATCGAAATAAGATACCTTTAGGACTTCTCATCTTATTCATCCCTTCTCATCACAAAATTCTGATAAGGACCTAAAGGATTAGGGTTTTCTTTCTTCTCCTCACCCTCTTGAGGTATGGGTAAGGTTAATAAGTTTTAAGGAATCCTCCACTAAATTAATGAAAGGCATATAAATAAGATGTCATGGACATAAGCTTAATAGATTAAGCGCAAAATAAATAATAGATACATGCTTAGGTCGTATGACCTAAGATGTCATGTCCTCAGAAGGGACCTAAGGTTAGACCTTCGTGACGGGAGGATAAGTTAGTCTTGGAGATAAAGATCTCCATTTCAAGTAGAGACCTGGCACATCCTCGGAGGATGATGCTAACCCTAACCCTAAGTGAAGGTTAGAGAGAGATGAGTTGGACCAGGTGTTTGAAAGGACATGCCTTTGGGATGCCATACGATCCATGGGTGACCTAGCACCTTTGGCAACCCAACCCTAGGAAGGGTCGTGCATGCTAGGGTAAAGGATAGCTCCTTAGATGATGATGTTAGTGAAGGACCATAGAAACCCTATGTGCTTGTACAGGTAGGGCATAGCTGGAACCTAGGGCATGTCATAATGATGGCAGTAGGATGAAACCCTGGATAAGGAATCATGAGGGAGCATAAAGGGTTATGGATGATCTTGAGCAAACATAAGTTCGAACCTAGGCTTCACCCATGTAGAGAATGCTTTAGAGGTTGATCTTTCATGAAGAGAGGACCTCTAATGGTGAGGTTGGATGTAGGGTTAGCTCTAGAAAGAGAAGGAAACCCAGCAAGAAGGTTGGAAGCCTAAAACCCTGAACAATGGATGACAGTGGTTGCCTCATAAGTTGATGATATCTTGGTTTCCTTTAGAGGGACCAAACCCTAGGGAGTGAAGATGAAGCATATGGTGCCTATGTGCCTACAGTATGGGTGTTTACCTTCTGAGGTAGGAAAAAGAGTTCCTTAGACCTAGAAAGGTTTAGTAGCACGTTATGAGGCCTTGTACCTTGTTGGTTGTCCTTAAGGAGGACCCAACACTAAGTGTTGCTCGAGTTGAAGGATGACAAGAAGTGCATGTCATGCCTTTTGCATGCTTGGTGCGTGGTTAAGAGATGGGGCATGTAGTTGAACACCTGCAAGTAAACCTAGGGTTCCTAGGCCTAAGAGGGGAAGTGGTGTACCTAATGCTCATAATGAGAAGTCGAGTTCCTATAGAAGCGAGCATGGTACCCCTCGTTTATAGAGGAAAAAGGGGAAGCCCCTTAAGTTTAAGGTGTGTTTGATGGACCCCTCATAGCTAGGACGATGATAAAGGAAGGTATGATCTTGATCCAATGTCGAGGAAAGAGGATAAGTATGACCTAGCATGGTACAGTAAGTGATCATCTCGTGCCTTAATAGCTTGCTAGGGTTAAGTAGGCTCGTGTGGATGTAAACCCTAGACCTAAGAGCTTTTGTGATCTTAGAGATAGTTTTCCTCCCGTCCTGGGAAAGGGACCCCTTTGGAAGGGTGTATATCAATTTTTTTGGTTCAAGGTAACCTAAAGAGGTCTCATAGGATCTTGAGAAGCTAAGTGAACGGTACATAGCATGAGATTGAATCTACAGACCCATAGATATCCATCTCTATTGCATGTGAATGTGTTACCATGGAGGTAACCGGTATGGGGCTTGACCAAGGTTGGCAGGTTGCCATGATGCCTATGAATGAATGAGAGCCAGCCCATGAATGTAGAAAGAGAGATGATTAAGCCTTGGGTAAGGTTCTAAGTGAACATGTACTGTTATGGAGAATCCTAAGTCTATCCTAGGGTCAGGTAGGGATAAGACCGATGAAAGTAGGAGTTGCCTAATTCCCCAGTTGCACATGACCATAGGGTCGGGAGGTAACACCTATCATTGTCTGAGGGCCATGAGTTAGGAGATTGATCACCTTCATGAACTCATGAGACCCAAAGGGCAGATGAGTAGGGCACTCTCTTGATGCATGAGGGAAGAGGGATGACCCCAAAAGAGTCGGTACCCTATAGACCTAGAGGAGATGACCAAGGATATAAACCTCAGTAGGTTCAAGACTAGTTTGATATCATGATGTTTGTGATGAAGAGACATATGTGGAACGTTGCAACTTAGATTTAAAGGTGTACTGGCAAGGTGGGATGCACCATCTCTACTCTTGGAACAGGAAGAACTCTATATTTGGACTGCAGCCAAATGCTTATTTCCTCTTGTTGTGGGGGGTGAGAGATAGGACATTACGCATGTCATACACCAAGGATAAGAGATGATGTAGGTTGGAATGTTGCCACGAGAAATGGGGATAGAGAAGATATCTATCCTGGTAAAGTGAATGATACATGGATGGTTTGCAAACACTAAGAGGAATGAGGTAGTCACCTTATGAGGATGTTTTTATCATGAGCTGTGTGAAACTTACAAGTTATACCAGGATGAGTTTGATCACCATGATGATGAAATCAGAGAGTGTACTTAATGAAAATAGACATAGAATTTGAGGTGAAATACATGGAAGTGTATGTCTTCAATGTTACTTAATACCTAAAAATGTGAAGTGGTAATGAATGCTCTGGTTGAGATACATCTGACTTGAAGCTAGAAGAGGTTGTTTGGCTAACCCTAAGTTTGAAAAGGAGAGGAGTTTGGATAACACTCAGATGTAACAAGATACATTGAAAAGTTAAGAGTTGTTTGGTTAGCCAGTCTAGTCCTTGATGCAATGAAAGGATGGTGGTAGAACCTCAGATGCACTTCTTTGGAAAAGAAGGTGATGAAACCCCGACTAGAGTGGTTTAGGGTTTCAGAGGAATCGATCTTGGAAGAATCATGACATACAGGAAATCATGATTGAAGATCACCATACACCATGGAAAATGGCAATAGCACTTTGGATGCTTAAGATGAAGTTGCATGTGGGTTATGACCATGCAAGCCAGGAGGTAAAGGACGAACCCCAGTAACCCAGTATATCGATATAGAGGACAAAAGAATCCCTGAGAGGGAATGAGAGCTCAACATTATGGATGTTGTGATAGGTCTTCCCTGGACCGAGGAAGGTCGAGATGCAATATGGGTTATGGTAGATCGCCTTACCTAGATGACATAAGAAAGAAAGAGTTTTGTGAAGGGACAGTTCTAGTTGAACTACCCATAAGAGAGATGGTTCAACTACACCATGAAGCGAGTTTGACCTAAAGGTTCACTTCCATAAAGTGGAAGTAGGTACATGAAGAACTCAATGTTAGTATAGTTTATCACCCCTAACTATGGTTAGTATGATCCAGACTAAAGGGTCTGATGAGGGCATGTGTGCTCGTTCAGGGTGATATCTAGAGACAGTTCTTGTCCTATGAAAGATGTGACAATGACCACCATAGCCAGTATCGGGTTTTATATAAAGCTCTGTAAGGGAGGTTGTGTCGGTCACCGCTTCAGTAAGGTGATGTTGGTGAAAGGACCACATGATGGTTAGAAAAGTACCACGTGATGGTTAGAAAAAGGGACCCCAGTGCGTGTAGATGAAGTCACTTTGATTGTGTAAGGGCTGAAAGGATCCTAGAGACGATGAGAGTCATGAGCAGATGCAAAGTAGACTGACATACAAGTTACTGTGAGAGAAAATGTGACATGAAAATCTGACCCCTCTAAGTTATAAGTAAGAGATCTGAGTCCTCGATACATGGGTCCATTAGAGATGGATGGGTGGAGAAGGTTAGGTTTGACCCTACCCCTCAGGATAGAGTAATGGGAGATGTTTTCCATGTGTCCAATTTAGAGCGCTATGTGAGGTACCCCGACCATGTGCTAAGCAATGAACCTAGTGAGTCCCAAGGGAGGCTGAAATGGCCTGAGTCACCTGTGTAGTTTATAGACGCCAGGATGAAAGAACTCAGAGAAAAGAATATGTGAGATAAAGGTTCTTTGAAAATGCCATGAGTACGGAAAAGCCACATAGGGGCCAATGATGGACATGGAAAAGTCTTATCCTAAATTGTTTGTTTGCTTGTTTGAATTTTGAGGACAAAATTCCTATAAGAGGGGAAGGATGTTATAACCCCAATTTTTGGGTACAATTAGTGAGAAATGTGATTTCTCATATTAAAGATAATTGAACAAATAATGATATGATTTGTTTTGAATAAATGGATTCCTTTCACAATAGCCTTGATTGGTTGCTTTGTGGGCTGTATTGGCTATTGGGCCCAATAACAAGGAAATTCAAATAGTAAATGGATAATTGAATTTTCAAGAAAAGAAATATGTAGAAACCTCTAGAAGGCAAATCCAAAGAGGATTTCATGCCTCTTGGGTTCCTTGGGTACCAAGGAGACCAAGGTTGCAAAAAGAAGGTAATTAGAAAAGAAAAGGTTGATTAAGTATTTCTTTATTAAGAAAGAAATTGAAAATGATGATAAAATGTGGAAAATGAGTGGTAAGAGGCATAAATGAGTTTTCTTGGTGATAATTCGTATCCATGAGGTTTCTAATGATAAAAGGAATACCAATGAGGGAAATAAAAGAGAAATTCTCAAAAAGAGATATCTTAATAAGAAATAAACATGATAATGCAAAATAGTGCATATAGGTGCATTAAGAAAGATAATGAGTAATCCAATAAAATGAATTTTGAAATAATAGTGTGTCTTGGGATCCAAGGAGTCCCAATAAAGAGGAAAGAAAGAGAAAATACCAAAAAGGCAAACTAAGAGGATAATATAATGCATTATTAAGGAATTATGAGGTATTGTTAAAAAGAAAGTAATTTCTATTAAAGGAAATAGAAATTTCGTGGCCAATAGATTAAGAGGCAAGTAATAAAAAGATAAAGGAAAGGATTTTTGAAATCCTAATATCACCAGAAAAAGGAATATCAAAGTAATAGGAGAGAGAGAGAGGCTAGCTTATCATTAAAGGAATAGAATTTCTTTTAGGAGAAGGCGTGTTCCTCTTTGATGGGCCTCTTAGGGCGAAGCTTCCTCCCCTATAAAAGGGGTAGACCCCCTGGATCGAGCTCCAGAGAATCCCAATGATTCTTCTCTCTCTCCCATCGTCTTCCTTACGTGGAAACCCTAGCGAGGGTGTAGACCCTATCCTTGGAGCGACGGGGGGATGTTTATGGTCTTGTCAGAGGCAGAAGACATCTGCGACCAACCACGAAGAACCGGCCACCAAGGTTACGCTGACATCTTCAAGCAACACCCTCTGTAGGTCTGCGAACTGCTGCAAACGCAGCATCCACCGTTGCTCGGTTTCACTCGAATATGGGTAAAGTAGTCGTGACCCGAAAGGCTCCTCGCATGCACCAGGGTGTTGCGAGGTCAGGGCAGCCATGGGCGGCGACTTTCGAGCCCTGAGATGGAGGAGGTGGGCCCCCAAGCGCAGTAGGGCGGCGCACAGGTAGGCTGGGCGTGAGCTTGAAGATGATGCGGCCGTTGGACAAGATTGCCCCTCCGCGGGCTGAAGAAGCAACAGCTTACGCGGGGGCACGATGGTAATACGGTTATGTTTCCAAAACTGATCGCATAGCATGAGAATTGGATGACGTGGCGGCTTCTGGTTGGCCCAAAGTGAGTATTTTTGCTAATTTCATAACTAATGATCTATAGCTCGGATGACAAAAGTTTATACATGAATTTTGCTTAGAAAATCGAGAGGAATCTAAATAAAATATAGTTGAAGCCTAATTCTGCTTGCAATTCGAAAAGTAGTATAAGTTATTAACTTTAATGTAATGATGATTTAGAAACCCTATTTTGATATGATTAATTTGTTTAATATGGTTTAATAGATCTTTAGAGTTGATGTTAATCTGTTAAATGTAAAAAGGTACATAATGTTCAAAAAGGAATAACTTTGCACATGATTAGTCTAATTTAGAGTTTATATGCTTGAAATTGGAAAAGTACATAAAGTTATCATCTTTAATGATTTAACTAAGGAAAAACCCTTAGATTTGATGATAGATGGATAATTCAAGCTGATATTAACATGTTGTTAATAAAAGTGAAAATAGGATTTAAAAAGATGATCTTTTTATATAGTTGGTTTAATTTAGGGTTCTATGTACATGAATATGCCTTAATGGGATTAGAAACCCTAATTTATGTTGATATGAATTCTAATGGTTTTAATTGTACAAATCGAAGAATAAAATGGAGATATGATGATTCGAAGATAAATTGAGTACCAAAGATCTTTAATGTGAATTATTTGGATAATTAGTGTTTCCTAGTGTATAAAGGTGGAAATAGTAATAAATAAGGTTCATATATGTGAGTTGAACTATAATGAAATATGATTTGTCATTTTGAAAGAAACCAAAGATGATAATTAGCCTTAATGTTTTGGATATGACCTAAAAGGATAAAGATAATAGTTTTAGTGTAAAAGAAACATATTAGACTTATTTGACATTCAATTGTGCCTATGATGCAGAAATTAGGGTTTGTGAACTAAAAGAGCATTAAAAGTGATAAATGCATAATGAAGGCTAAAAACCTAATAAAACCCTAAGGTTGGCCTAGAAATTATAAGGTGGAATCCAAGTTGATCTGGTGGATGTTTGAATAAAACAATGACACTTGGATGTTATGCATTATTTTCAGGATATTGTTGATTGCTTGTTAATTGTGTTGAATGTTAATGCATGGGCATCAAGTTACTATGGATCAGGTATGTGGTTACTTATGAATAACCGCTTAGTTTTCCGATGGTTTCTCGGACGTTTAATCGCATTCAATGCAACTAAACTGTTTGGATGTTCATATTGCAATTATAAAGTGACTATGACTATCACTTAATGTATATGCCTATAAACTCAGATCCTGGTTCTCTCTGTGGCATAATAGCTAACCTAGTACATGGCTGCCTAAGGGTAGGTCCATCAGGTTAGAGAAAGACCTACTACATGGCTACCTATTGGGTAGGTCCATTAGGTCTATGGATGACCTAGTACATGGCTACCTATTGGGTAGGTCCATCAGGTCTATGATTGACTTAGTACATGGCTACCATGGAGGTAGGACCATCAAATCATAATGAGTTAGATATTGGGCTATCTTCGGATAGTGCCATGCGACTCTATTACCTAAAAGAGAGGTGATATTCATGTCCACTGCAGGGGTAGCCCAGAGTTCGAGAATATGTATGGATTGAGTTGTATGGCTTAAAATGTAATCTTGATTGTTAAATGATTAATTGAATGATTATATTGTTAACATAGTTGAACATTATCTGTTTCCTCCACATACCATCTTTGGCTGACCGACGTTTTGTTTGTCGGCGTTTTAGGTACAATGAAAAGAACAAACAGTAAAATGACACTTTGTGAATTCAAGAATTAAAGAACAAGGAGGAACTAGTTAGAATAGTTCAGCTGAGGTTAGAAGTTTAGTTCGTTCCAATCTCTTCAAAGGTATGCAAAGAAAAATTTTATTACCATTTTCAGTATAGTCTGTTAGAATTTAATAATTGTTTATGGTTATATGTCGAACCTTTGATCCGGGATTAATGGGTGCGGCTTCAACCTCTTGGTCTCCCTTAATTGGGGGTTATCGGGAGGTGGGGTCGTAACAGCATTCTTCATTACTTCCTCTCTCATGTTGCAAGTATTGGGCACCCAAAGATGTGTCATAAATCTTATACTCCCATCTGACCATATAGAAAGTTGAGATCTTTCTTCTTCCTTCTATTGCCTTCATCATCTTCTCTATTTCATGTCTTCAAGTTGATAATCCATAATCCTCTTTATTAGCTCTAGTTGTGCTATCAAACATGCCATATCTATCTTCTTTGGGCCTTTGACAGATGGTCACCACTGAGTAACATCTTCTAGTAGCTTCCATTCTTGGATCATCAGATTGGCCATTATACCAGTCTATCTCCTACTAAGAGCCACAATGTTGGTTTTCCTGGATGATATCTAATGTTGGTTTTCCTGGATGATATCTACCACAATGTTGGTTTTCCTAGATGATATTAAATGGAGAGATCATAATCCTTTAGGAATTCTAACCAATGATGGTCTCTCGTATTCGAATCCTTTTACAAAAAATATATTTCAAACATTTATTATTACAAAATACTTGAAATTGCTCCCCATAAAGATCATGACACCAGATCTTAAGAGCATGCCCCACATCATCCAACTCCAAGTCATGTGTGGGGTAATTCCTCTCATGATTTTTTAGCTGTCGGGAGGAATATGCTACCACCTTACCATGTTGCATCAAAACACAACCCAAACCAGTATCTGAGGCATCTGTATAAATTTCAAGCCAACCATTTCCACTAGGAAGGGTAAGCACTGGTGTTGTCATAAGTCTTTTCTTTAACTCTAGAAAACTGTCTTTACACTTTTGTGTCCAGAAGAACTTAACAGTCTTCTTTGTTAGATTAGTCAGTGGAAGGGCTATACTAGTGAAGTTTCAGTAAACTCCTATAGTATCCAGCCATTCCTAGAAAACTCTTGATCTCTATCACTATCTTGGGCCTGTCCCAATCCATCACATAATCAACCTTGGCAGGATCGATAGATATAGCATCTATAGAAATCACATGTCCTAAGAACATAACTTTTGTCCATCCAGAAATCACATTAAGAGAATTTACCATAAAGCTTGTTGTCCTTTAGAATTTGAAGCACCATTTGTAAATGTTCCTTGTGTTGCTCTTTGTTAGGAGAGAAAACTAGAATATCATCTACAAAGACAATCACAAATTGATCAAAATGAGGTGAAAATACTTGATTCATCAGATCCATGAATGCAGCAGAGGCATTGGTTAACCCAAAAGGCATAACACAAAATTCATAGTGCCCATATCTTGTTTGGGAAAAAGTCTTAGAAATATCTTGTTCAGTTATCCTAAGTTGATGATATCCTGACCTCAAGTCAATCTTTGAGAAGATGGAAGCAGATTGTAGTTGTTCAAACAAGTCATCAATATGAGGAAGAGGATATTTATTTTTCACAATGGCATGATTCAACAACATAGAGTTGTAATTATTTGTCCTTCTTCTTTACAAAGGGTATTGGAGCTCCCAAGGGGACACACTGGGTTGAGTAAAACCCTTATCCAAAAGTTCTTACAACTACTTCTTCAGCTCTAGCAATTCAGCAAGGGCCATTCAAAAAGGTGATTTGGATATAGGAATGGTCCCAAGTAAGATATCAACAGATGAATCAACATCTCTATGTGGAATCAATCTAGGTAGATCCTCAAGAAAAACATCAAAAAAATCCTTTACTATCTCTAACTCCTAAAAAATAGCTACACGAGAGTCAGTCTCCACTACACTAGCCAAAAAAGCCTTACAACCATTCATCGACATTTTGTGAGCCTTTACGATTGAAATCAGTTGTTGACCATCTTTGTGTCTCACACACCTAATGATTATTATAGGATTTGAAATAGGCCCTTCAGAACCTTCTTCTCCTTGCAAAGAACACATGCATCATTCTGATCTAACCAATCCATACTCACGATAAAGTAAAAGTCAATCATCTCAAGAACTATAAGATCAGCCCTAAAACTCTCATTCTCCGCCGTTATAGGAACATCACGCACATATCTACTACAGTTGTTGTGGGAATCGAAAGGTGTAGATATCACTGGATTGTAAGCTATATTTTTTGGCAGAAAAAGTTTCAAAGATAAAAGATAGACTAGATCCAATGTCAAATAAAACTAAAATAGAATGAATAGCAATGTCAAGCATACCTCACACCACCTTTTTAGAAGAATATGCATCTTATTTGTTGAGAGAGTAGACCCGATCCTCCACTTTCTTATCAACAAGCCCCATTTCATCCTTCTTCTCAATACAATCATGAACAATTCCTTCAGCTGGTAGGGAACATACTTCCCCTCAAACTTTAGTAACAAACTGCTCCTAAGTGATGTTTGTGTTAGGAAATTTAATGTCACGAGTGTGTGACCACCAATTCTCTACAACTCCATCTAGAAAAAAGTACAAAGATCCACCTTAAAGTCTTCTAGACAAGCTAGAGCTCTAAAGCACTTCTCTATCTTACAAAGCCATGCCTCATCCTTTCTGGGTCAGAGTCACCGTCAAAATTTGGCAGTTTCAGCTTCACGAATTTCTCGAAAGCAAAGGCTTGATTGAGAGGTTGGGCGGTAGGGACTTCAGGTGTCAGTTCATGATGAGAAGGCATCTGTTTGATGTACATAATGAAGATATTACTAATGGAACTAAGAATTAATTATACTAGTTGACAGGTCATGATTTTCCTTTGGCTCTTATCTACACAGTGGAAACCTTGGCTCTGATACCATAAAATGTAATGCCCCAAAAACACAATTTGAAGCATATGTGGAAGCATAAGGAACATCAGTCCAATTAGGATAAAAAAACTCCATCGATATGAGAATTAGTCATAAATATAATATAATTATCCATAAACAAGATCCGACAGATAAAAATGTTTATAAGAATAATACATAGACCATGCATGGTTCTTTAAATAGAAATAAAAAGGCATATATTCTAAATCTAAAAGAAAGAACAAAATCATGTATCAAAAATAAAATATATGAGCCAGTTTCCAGTGTCCATCATTTGTGCCACACCAACCATTAGCCAATATCAACTAGGTACCTACAGGATCCAGATGTAAGGGAAACGTTCCCACTCACGTATGCATCCACAAAGGTGAAAGATACATAAAAGAGACAATCTAACTAGTAACTTCATGTATAATAAACAATAGCTAACGTCATCACTATGATAACCAATTTGATTAATTTTAATTATTGAGTAAAATATGCATCAAGATACATTCAGTAAATATTGGGTGACAAAGTAACCAAAGGTTGTAGTCACCACAAGGGTGCAATCAGTAAACAGTGACACTACAAGGGTGCAATCAGTAAACAGTCACACCACGAGGATGCAATCACCATGAGGGTGCAGTCAGTAAACATTCACACTAGAAGGGTGTCGTCACCACGAGGGTGTAGTAAGTCAAGATGAGGTTGTAGTAACTAAATAGACAACATGTGGATTTTTTCACCTAGATATTTCATTCAACCCAAAATGGGAACATCTCCAGAGAAAGTGGCGCACAATACTCTGAGTTATTTCTCATAAAGGCAAGCATCTAGGAATATTTATAGGGGAAAGGGTAGAGTTTCCATCTAGTGAAAAGAAGGATCCAATGGTTGGAGTCCCTATATGCTTTGGACTCCCAATCCCACCCATATTTCTGACTTAGCAGGGATTACATTTATGTTTTTCCTTTTCTTCTCCTTTTTATGGGGTATGCTTCTAGGTTTAGATCAAGGAGAGGATAAGCAAGGTGAACTTGGACAAAAACCTTTGTAGTTGAGCTTTTGGGAGACTTGACAGAGGTGGTTAGATGACCCTCAGCTGATCCTAGTTTGATTAAGATAGTTTTCCTTTTTACCTCACTCATGTGTGGTGTAGTAATGTATAATGATATCAAGCTTTGTAATAGTTAGATAAAGTTCTCTTCCACCGCTACTTATTGTGTAAATGAATTGATCATCATCCCTTTGGTGAAAATTTTTATGTGGTGTTTGGTTCAAGGGATGTTGCCTTTTTACTTCTAGTAGGGAGTGGTTCCCCTCTGGGATCCCACTCCTTACACTTTGTGATTCAGTAAACCTAGAGTAATGCCATACTTTGGTTATTTGGGTTTTATTCCCTTATGTGATATTATTAGGCACTGAGGTTTTAGTCCTCCTGCAATGCACTAAGGTTTTAGTGCTCCTGTACTTTTATATATTGGGGTGGAGGATCACATGCCCCATACCCCAGCTGGTATGCCAAGGTAGTTTGGTTGTATGTCATTCTCTGTCAGATTTTAAGGTTGTGAGCCTTAGACGCCATGGATTTTATATTATACTAGTGTTATGATTATCTCACATGCATGCAGGTTGTTATTATTGTGATGGGTTTTGTGCCCAATATTTATGTGTACTTGCGTGGAAAAACTTCTATGTTTTATTTCATGGAAAGTATTTCTCACGTTTATCATCTTTTAAAATTTCTATTCTTTTTATACTCAGTTGGGCAGTCCTTTCTTTTTCCTTTGGGAAGCCTTGTTTATTTGACGTCCTTTATTACATAATGTTTCTCAATACTCGTCTTAAATTGCTTATATCAGCATTTTTTTATGCATCTACTTTTTTCCTCTTGCTGGGGTATGCTTCCAACCCCATGTGTAGGTCAAGGAGAAGATTACCAAGTTGGACCAGGATCTCATCAGGTTTTAGCAAAACCTTTTGGGAGACATTTCTCGAGGTGGCTAGATGACCCTTTGTTGATCCTTTAGTATAGATAATTTCATATGTATCACCATGCGTAGTAAAATATAGTGACAATATCGAGTGTTCTAATAGTTAGATGTTTTGCGTCTGGATGCTACATTTGGTAACATGATACATATGGGATGTTTTCTTTTTATTTGATTTAGTAGGGAGTGGATCCCCTCTCGGTACCACTCCTTACATATGTACATGGTTGTATATTTGATCATATTTATACATCCCTATGATGTTTTTTTTATTTGGACACTATATTGTGGTCCGACTAAACTAATGCTTGCCTCTATTTTAAATGCGTGTTTGGTTTGAATAATTCAATACTTTACACACTAGATGGTCCATCCTTGTTTTTTGTATTACCAATAAAGGGTGCAACCTATCCCTGGGTAATTGTGTTGTGATGACATCACTCCCTCAAAAATTATGGCGGTGATCCCCTAATATGTGGTTATGGTGGTGATGCCATATACCTTGAATGTTATTATACTTGTTATTATCTTGATAATCGGAATGCAACCTTCTTAATTTATTTGTTGTTCTTTATTTTAATATTTTATAGGAAATAATTGATAATTATAAACTTTATTTTTTCTTCATATATTCTTTTTTCTTATTATATAAATATTTCTTTTGATATCCAATTGGATGATACTTTCTCTCTCTTTCTTGGGAAGCCTTCTGATAAATGTGTATTTATCCTTTTTAATTTAATCTTTTAGATATATTTTTAGGATTGTTTAGTTATTTATTTTCTTAGTTTTGGATTAATTGTATTAGTTTAGATTTTTCTCTCTTTATTTGTATTTTAAATTATATTTTATTTGATTTTTTTAGGAAAATGATCTCATGACTCCAATCATTAATTTCTCTTGGAAGATGTTTGCATTATTCTCGCAGTGTCTAAAATTCATGAATAGAAAACACCAAAAATAATCATAACTCCCACATACAAATTCCAAATTTGTAGTTTAGATATGTTTTGAAAAGATAATTTTAATACATAAAAAACATATTTTCTGATGACTTTGGTAGTCATTTGACTGTTCAACTAACTAGGGAACGTACTTGTTTGTTTTCCTGTAGTGTCTGATTTTAATATATACCTTGCACCAAAATAGGTATAACTCTCACATATGAAGGCGGAAGTTAATGTTTAAACATGCGTTTAAAAGTAAATTCAAAGTCCTACAGGAAAAATATATTTTTGTGTGCACTTTAAAGCTTTTTACAGCCTAAATTTGTACAAAACTTTAGGAACGGGAACCTGCAGAGAGAGACTCAAAATTCAAAGGGTCAAAAGAAAGCAATCAATGATTTTCTTTATTGCCTATTGAGGAAGAGATTTATCTTGATCAAGAAAAACAAAAGTTGCCTCTTCTATTCCTTCTCCTCCCCTTTTAGGTTTTCACCCCTCCTTCCCCTAAAAAAGGAGTGGGGACTCCACAAGAAAAAGTATCCAATCTTAGTTGTAAATCAAGTCTTAGTTGTAAATTGAGTCTTACTTGTAATGGAGTCTTAATTTGTAGTCCTCAATTTTGTACTCGTATTTTCTTTCATATTTGTAATCTTTCATTTTGCAATGCAAATTTGGTTCTTCATCTCTAGATCTTGGTTATTCTCATTCTTTACTTCTCGTTCTTTTCTCTTGGATTGAAGGAAGGGATCAAGTCATTTAACTGGCACCACTTAGATCTCCTTGGAGATTCTTCTTCCCGTGGTCTATGGCTTATTTCCTTCTTCCTTTTGCTTCCCCTCTTATGGTTAGTGAGTAGTTTTCTTATTGAGGTGAGAGGAGCAACCCCTTATCCATGTGATGATTAGATTGAAGTCTACATGATTTTTTAGATAAATGGTTTTTGGTTTGGATATCGACAATTTTAGTGAAGTGATCTCTCATTTTCATCGCTTGTTAATCTTGACGGATGCGATCGTGGAACCCAAGATTTAGAACAACCAATTAGATTTCATGATAATTTGGATGAGACTTTAGAAAAGTCTCCATTAGGACGATTGGACTTGGATCCATGAACGCCAGGGCCAATGGTTCATGGGGAGTTCATATTTTGTGAATCATTTACAAATGTGTCACATACCTTTCTTTATCTTTATTATCATGTAATTTCTTCGGCCTCGTTTCATATCAAATAAGGTGGTGAAATCCCTTAGCTTAGGTATTTCTTTCTTTTAATTAGTTTATCTTTAATTCAGCATCTTTGTTTTATTTTGTTTTAGTTTTAACAAACTCTTAAAATAGATTTTACATTTCGGTTCTTACAATCAGATTTGAAACTCAACCATCTTCATCGTTGTCTCTGTGGATCGACCCTTGTACACTAGCCTTTATGGAAAAGAAGAAAAAGTATA
Organism: Alisma plantago-aquatica; assembly: GCA_963693085.1. Taxonomy (NCBI): domain Eukaryota; kingdom Viridiplantae; phylum Streptophyta; class Magnoliopsida; order Alismatales; family Alismataceae; genus Alisma; species Alisma plantago-aquatica. The sequence continues at coordinate 1,111,152,782 of OY856410.1, forward strand.
AACTTTAGGATAATTTTCCTAGTGATTGGTGTGCTAAACAACACACATCAATTTGGCACCATTTTCGGGGACGACACGATTGTTTTTTAGATTTGGTTGCTTGTATATCTTGTATAATCATATATCATATCCATTAACTTGTATAACTATATTCTTTTTTATAATTTCTTCTAGATTTTTGTATTTTTTTGCCTTCCGAGCACCATTCCGGAAGTGTATCTCCTCTTTCTACTGAGTTTCCATTCCAGCTGTATTGCTTTTAGTTTTTTTTTTGTAATTTTAGTTTATTCCATATTTTTTAGCTTTATAATTTTTAGTTCTCTTTATAATTTTGACTAACCCAATATCTTGTAATTTCTCTTCTTTGGTGCATTGATTGACATATCTTTCAAGAACTTTTTTAATAGAATGAGCATCCCAATATCCCCCATAATGTTATTATTGTGGTCTTTACCACCATTCATCTCTTGCCTGACCGACTTTAACCCATAGCACCCTTCTTTACAATCCCTTTCATCATGTGGATACAATGTGAATCCATATTTTTCTAAAAACCATCATCGGGAACCTTGTGATCCATATTCAGAGGGAGAATGATCAACAAAATTTTGGGGGTATGACCAACAGAACTTTGGGGGGAATGGGCCTATTTATGATACCTTTTATAATCCTCATTAAGAAGAGACACTTAGGACCCTAGAGAAGATGGTAGTAAAAGTGGTAACCAGACAATCCTTGTTAGCCGCTCTACTAGAAGCCCAATTCCAAAACCCAGATATTCCAAATATATCCCCCCATGATTTAGTGACACCTTGTAATACTAAATCTTCCCACCAAGATGGATGTAATGAATATTACAATCCACCATCTTCTAAATATTATTATGAGGAGCAATGCCACAATCAATGTATGGAGCACAAGGCCCATGAATAATATGAGGGGTATGGTAAGGATGGCCAAATTTTTGTAGTGTATAAATACTATGGTGAAACTCAATTTAATCCTGAACTATAAGAGAGACTTAAAGCCCAAGAGAAGATGGAAGCAGAAGGACAAACAAAATTTGAATCCAGTCAACCCCTATTAGCTACCTTATTAGAGGCTCAATCACATACTCCCCCTATAGAATTTGAGCAACCCAAGATGGTTCTTCCTGATGATGATGATGATGATCCCATGTTTTTATCATGTATGTTGGATCCTAAAGAAATAACACAAATCATGGTGCCATAATTTTGTATGTGATGAGGATGGTGGTATCCCTACCTTTCCTTTAGAGAGTTTATTACTTGAATATGAAAAGTCAAATAAGGAGAGTCATTCTAAAAAAAACCAACAAGCCTTCCCATCCTTAACACGATACCATAGACCAATACCCTTTTTTTAGTCTATTTTGGATAATGAGCATATAACCCCCTTTTTGACACAGCCAGTTATCATTCCACATAAGACTAATGTAGAAGTGAAGATACCACCTTTGGAAGAGTCCCATACCCCCCTTGTATTGTTTATAAGGAATACGTCATCATCACTTCAGAATCCTTGGAGACGCCTTGTATAAAAGAACTAGATCCATATGCTATATCAACAAAGAAACTTACCAAACCCAATGTTGATGGAAATGTTTTTAAGGAGAAACAAAACACTTTAGTAAATGATTTGAAATATTTTTTATCAGCATCAATTCTCCCATGTGCATCTCATCATGATGGTGGAAAACTTGAGACAGATCCTCCACCTGACTATGTTCAATCTGCTCTATCGGCATTACTTGTCGAGTACCCACCAACTTTGCCCAATCCATATCCATCTTCAACACTTCATTTTCTATCAAAGGAAGATCTGTGAATCTTATTGGTGAATGTGAGGTGAAAAAAACATGAATACCCCACTGAGCTTCCACGACTACCCTATCATAGGGTAAACTATGAATTTCCTCTGATGAAGGTCCCAGCTCTCATACACATCCCCTTCAGTTGGACATTTTTTGAGCTACCAAGGCCACCCGGGCATCCTCTTTTTCCCTCCATCTTGGGTTTAAGTTTTGCACGGGATGAGAAAAAACTTAAAGTCTGGGGTGGAGGTGGGTGGTACTTACTCCTTCCACCCACTCTATCTTAATTTTCTACAAATTTTCATTATGTTATATAGTTTAATTTTATTTTTCAAAAAAATCAAAATAATTCAATTTTTTAGTTTGGTCATTATCTAGTCTGCCAAGTTGAATAGACATTGTCATTATACCTCTTTGAATTTAGAAAATATTTTATAAATAATTACAAATTGCCATGTCTGAAACTACCATGTCACCTAGGACCCCAAAATAGCATCATTCCTTGAAAAACTTGGCGAGCCGTATGGAGTCAATCAAAACCAAACACGTTTTTTCTCTATTTTTAAACAATGGATTAACTTGATATAGATATTGTATAATGTGATTGAAATTAATATTCTTTCTGATGTAATGACACTTTCAAAAAGTAAAACAATAGAAAATAACTATGTGAAGTTATAAGCACAAGGACACCTTTTGTTTCCCCCTTATTTTCTTTATCAAAAAGAGAAGCAAAGAATCACCACCGGGCAAGAATCAAGTCTGGATGGCATGCTTCCCATATCAAAAATTCCATACTCCACAAAGGAGTGTACCATCAGAATATGTCAAAAGTGCACATGAAAAAATTGTGACCAATATAGCCACAACTGCACAAATTCAAATCTCAAGTCAAACAGAGGAGGGATAAAAAACATTCACCTCCTTCTTTATTTTCACACCCCCATTTCATCTTATTCTTGTGCAACAACTCACATAAAAAAATATAGTAATAAAAATGAGAGTGTCAAAGAAAAAGTAAGATGCATCATATTTTTCTATAAATTCTTGATTTAAAAACAAGATATGATATTTGTTTTTGATAGGGAATATAGAAACTTATGTTTTGTGGTTTTAGGAGATTAGTTTTCTTGGCCAAATCTAGAGGTGAGAAATAAAGTGATATTACAAGGGTGAGGATAGATATGTTGTTAGAATAAATTAGAATTATTTATGATTTTATTTGTTTGAGGACAAAGAAAGATTCAAGTCTGGGGTATTTTGATAAATGTGTATTTAACCTTTTTAATTTAATCTTTTAGATACCTTTTTAAGATTATTTTGTTATTTATTTTCTTAGTTTGGGATTAATTGTATTAGTTTAGATTTTCTCTATTTATTTGGAGTTTAAATTATATTTGGTTTGATTTTTGTAGGAAAATAACCTCATCACTCCAATCATAATTTTTTGCACAATTCCCACAGTGCCTGAAATTTATAAATAGACGGCACCAAAAAAGTCATAAATCTCACATACAAAATCCAAATTTGGAGTTTAGATAAGTTTTGAAAAGATAATTTCAATTTTTTAAAAAAATATTGATGACTTTGGTAGTCATTTGGTTGTCCAACTAACTAGTTAATGTGCCTATTCATTTTCCCACAGTGTCTGATTTAAATATATACCTTGCATCAAAATAGGCATAACTCTCACATCTGAAGGGGGAAGTTAATTTTAAATATTCGTTGAAAAGGAGATTCAAATGTGTTACAACCCCAGTTTTGGGTTCATTTGGTGGGAAATGTGATTTGTCATATTAAAGATACTTGACAAAATAAAGATATGATTTATTTTGAATAAATGGTTTTCGTTTACAATAGCCTCGATGATTGTTTTGTGGGCTTTATTGGCTATTGGGCCCAATAACAAGGAAGAGACAAAAGGAACTCCCTTATTAATAAGAAATGGAGAAAATAAAAGTGTAGAAACCTCTAGAAGGCAGAAATATATAATCCAAAGGTGGATTTTGTGCCTCTTGGGTTCCTTGGGTTCTGAGGAGTCCAAAGTTGCAAAGATAATGGCAAAAATAAAAGAAAAGATCAATTAAATATTTCTTTATTAAGAAAGAAATTGAAAACAATGATAAAATGTGGAAAATAAGTGAAAAGAGGTATAATTGAGTTATCTTTGATGGATTTTCGTATCCAGGAGGTTTCTTATGTTAAAAGAAATTCCAATGAGGAACATAAAAAGAAAGAAAAAGAGAAATCCTCAAAAATAGATATTTTAATAAGAAATAAATAAGAAAATGTGAAATAATGAATTTTGTTGCATCTAGAAAGATAATAAGTATCCTTATGAAGGAGTTACGAAATCTTGGAGTTTCTTAGAGTCCAAGGAGCCCCGATGAAGAAAGAGGAAAGAGAAAATATCAATAATGTCAAATAAGAAGATAATATGATGCATAATGAATGTTTTTGGGGTATTGTTAAAAAGGAAGTAATATCTATTAAAAGAAAATGGAAATTTGTGCCCATGGATTAAAAAGCAAGAATAAAGATAATAAGTGAGAGGAATTTTGAATTCCTAATAAGAAATATCAAAGGGATAGTAGGAGAGAGAATCTTTCTTCCTAATGAAGGAACTTGGGTCCTTTTGGGAAGGGCCTTGTTTCCTGATGGATGATCATGATAGGGTGTGGATACCCTCCCCTATATAAGGGGTAGAGCTTCTGGCTCGAGTTCAAGGGAGATTCCATGTATCCCACCCTCTCTTCTTCTTCTTCTTTGCATGAAAACCCTAGTGGAGAGGGTAGCTCGCATCTTGGCGCAATGAGAGGTCGTGGAGGAGGTGCGATGTTTATGTGTTGCTTCCACGACAACCTAGGAGGGTTCGTCCATCACTACCTTGCTCTCGGTTTCACGCAAACGCTACAGGAGAGCTGCAGCATGACCGAGGGTTGCAGGTCTTGGAATGACGGAAAAGGACACCTGGACCACCAAAGAGGAGGCACCATGGGTATAGAGGAGGCGACGAAGGTGGGGCGGCCATCTCCGGCCTCCCACAGGCCCTGGAGTAGAGGGGATAAACCCCCGCAAATCGACCTGGACGACGGAAGCGTAGGGCTTCAGAGGTTGAAGAAGAACAGAAGGCTTTGGACGGTTCTGCCCCTCATGGGAATGAAGGAGCAGTCTGTGGCTCGGGGGTATAAGGGACTTTTTGATATAACTTAAATCTGACCCGCAAGGTACGTGTGTGGAGTAAGTTGCCTACGTGGCACTTCGCTATTGGTCTATATGTGTTTATATTGCAAAAATCGTATCTCCATATTGGTAACTCCGATAGTAGCAAATAATATATGTGATTTGCTCAGAAAAACGAGAGGAATTATATAAAAATGGTTTTAGAGGCTAATCATTTTTACATTCGAAAAGTAATGGAAGTTATCAACTTTAATACTTTAATGATTAAGAAACCCTATTTTGAGATAATTAATGTATTTAGTAGGGTTTAATGGATGATTAAAGTTGACATTAATCTGTTAATTGTAAAAAGGTACATTAAACACAAAAAGGATGAACTTTGCACGTAATTGGTTAATTTAGAGTTGCATGTGCATAAAAATGCTTTATTGGGCCTTAAAACCCTGATAATGGTAATTATGACTCTTAATAGCTTTAATTGTTCGAAATCATGATTAAAGTCGAAATATGATAATTCTAAGCTATTTTGAGTATAAAAGTTTCTAATTGTCAATAAATACCCTTAATGTAGTAATTAGGGTTTTCTAATGAATAAAAAGGTAGAATTAATGATGAATAGAGCTCATATGTGATTTAGATTATAATGAACTATGAATTGATGATAAATGAGCATAATGATCTTGCCATGGATTAAAAGGATAAAAATTGTATCTTTAATGTAAAAGAAGCTTAATGGACTCAATTGATGGTTAATTGTGCCTTAATATGAAATTAGGGTTATATGTTGCTAAAAGGTAACCTTAATATCTTTCGTGAAGAATAGACGAGATAAATAGGGTTTGTGAGTAATTGTATTAAATTAGGGTTTAAAATAGTAAAAGGATAGGGAAAACCCTAATTGCAAAGGAAACCCTAAAAGTGGGCTAGAAATCCTAGGAAGCGAGCTAAGTTTAATAGATCTTGATGACATGAGTAATAAAAGGGAATTGCATGATTATTTTAGGATCTTGTTGTATGTGCTTGCTTGCTTGGATTTCTTACTTGCATGGAATATTTCTATCTCAAATCATCCTGACAGGTATGTGGTTACGCTTATGAGTAATCACTTCAGTTTCACGGTGATTCCCGAACGTTTTATCGGTTGCTTGAAAATAACTGTTGGATGCCTATTTATTTCATGCAACTATAAAGTGACTATGATTATCACTATATATATATATATATAACTTGCTTAGATCCGGGTCCTCCTCTGAGGCTTTGTAAAGGGTAAAAAGGGGTAACCTAGAGCAAGGTCTAGGTTATTGTGAGTTAGAAATTGGGCTACCCACGTGTAGTGCCATGAGTTAAGGAGTGGGCTACCTACGGGTAGTGCCATGTGAATCAACCCTAGAAATGGGTTCATATGTTAGGTGGGATCATGAGGGGTTTAATGGGGATCTACCATAAGGAAGGTAGCTTCTAGGTCCACTGTAGGAACAGCACATAGGATAGGGTACGCATGGATCACGTAGTTATATTTAAAATGTAAAGTTGATTATTAACCTTTGATCCGGAAATTGGGATAATGGCTCTGACCTCTTGGTCTCCCTTAATTTGGGGTTACTGGGAGGAAGGGTTGTTACATTTGGTATCATAGTGAAGGTTCCTCACTTAATCTTTAATAATTATTAAATTTTACAAATTATGTAGAACCCAAGGGAGTTATTAGAGGATTTTCTAAAAGAGAGAGGTGTCTAGAAAAGGATCACGTCTGGGGGCTGGCAAGATTTTCCTCCGCACCACTAGTTAGAATATGAGGACTCCTGGATTAGTGTAACTGCCTGGCTGATGTCTTAGGATCTGACTCGAAATAAGACACCTTTAGGACTCTCTCATCTTGTTCATCCCTTCTCAACTCAAATGTTGTTAAGGATTATAAGGATTAGGGTTTTCTCTCTTTTCCCTCACCCTCTTGAGGTATGGGTAAGGTTGATAAGGTTTAAGGAATCCTCCACCAAATTAATAAAAAGCATGTAAATAAGATGTCATGGACATAAGCTTAATAGAATAAGCTAAACCAAAGAATAGATACATGCTTAGGTCATATGACATGAGTGTCATTGCCCTCAGGAGAGACCTGAGGCTAGATCTTCTTGCCAGGAGGATTAGTAGAGAGAGTTAGTCATAGAAGTAGAGACCTCCATTAAGAGTAGAGACCTAGCATATCCACTGAGAATGATGTTAACCCTAACCCTAAGTGAAGGTTAGAGAGAGAGATGGCATGATGAGTTAGGTGTCATGGTGGACCAGGTGTTTGGATGGACATGCCTTGGATGCCATATGAGCCATGAGAGGTTGGATGACTGAGTACCTTTGGCAACCCAACCCTGGAAAGGGTCGTGCATGTTAGTGTGAAGGATATCTCCTTCATTGATGAGGTTAGAGAAGGAACTATGGAAACCCCATGAGCTTATATGAGCATGGCATAGTAGGCACCCAGTATACATCAATAGTGCGAGCAATAGGTTGAAACCCTAGCCATGAGAGTATGAAGGATAGCTTATGAGATAAGCATATAGAGCTATGGATAACCTTGAGAAAACATAAGCTTGAATATAAGCTTCACCCACGTAGAGGTATGCTTGTGAGCTTGATCCATCTTCATGGATAAAGGACCTTTAGGCTGGTTGAGGAGTTAGCTCTAGAGAGAGAGAGAGAGAGTAGGACCCAAGCAAGAAGGTTGGAATCCTAGACTCCGAGATATGAGGAAAAGTAGGGAGTTGAGGATGATGCAACCTAAGTGGATGATAGTGCTAGCCACATGCTTGATCCCTAGATGTTGATGATATCTTGGTTGCCATGAGAGAGAGGATGAGACTACTGGTACCTCTGTACATACGGTATAGATGAGAAGACGAGTTCCTTAAACCATGAAGAGGTTTGGTAGTAGGTTGTAAGGCCTTGTACCTTGTTGATTGTCCTTGAGGAGGACTCAACTCTAAAGTGTTGATCAAGGATCATCCAAAAGTGCACGTCATACTCTGTACATGCTTAAAAAGTCGAGCAGGCAGTTGGTCATCAAAAGTGAACCTAGGGTTCCTAGGCCTAAGAGGGGAAGGGGTGTACCTGATGCTCATAACGAGATATGAGTTTCTATAGATTCGAGCATGGTACCCCTCATGTGTAGAGGAAAGGGAAACCCCTTAAGTTGAAGGTATGTTTGAGGAACCCCTCACAACTAAGTTGATGACAAGGGAAGGTATGATCTTGATCCAATGATGAGGATGAGAACAAGTATGACCTAACATGGTTTAGTAGGTGGTCTGCTTGTGCCTTAGTAGCTGTTGGGTTAAGCATACTCATGTGAATATAAACCCTAAGGATGTTTGTGATCTTGTTGTTAAGAGTTGTAGTTTCCTCCCATCCTGGGAGAGGGACCCTTTGGAAGGGTGTATAACAATTTGGTGGGTTTTGAGGAAACCTAAAGAGGTCTCATAGGATCTTCAGAAGCTAAGAAAAAAGTACATGGTAAGAGAATGAACCTGTAGACCCATAGATAACCATCTCTGGGTGCATGTGGATGTGTTACCATGGAGGTAACCGGTATGGGGGCCTGACCAAGGTAAGCATGTCGCCATGACCCCTATGAGAGGATGAAAGTCAGCCCATGAATGCAGAGAGAGAGATGATGAAGGCTTGGGTAAGGTTCTAAGCTGGACATGTACTATAATAAAATCCTAAGTCTATCCTAGGGTCAGGTAGGGATAAGACCGATGGAAGTAGGAGTTGCCTAATTCCCTAGTTGCAAATGACCATAGGGCCGGGAGGTAACAACTATCATTGTCTGAAGGCCATGGGTTAGGAGATTGATCACCTTCATGAACTCATAGGACCCAAAGGGTAGATGAGTAGGGCACTCTCTAGATGCATGAGGGAAGAGGGATGACCCCAAAAGTGTCGGCACCCTATAGACCTAGAGGAGATGACTGAGGAATGTGTGTGGATACAAGTAGGTTGGAGACCAGTTTTCACATGGAAGTAACTTTGATATCAAGAACGATGTTGAGACATAAGATGCATGTTTCAACTAAGATTTAAAGGTATACTGGTAGGGTGGGATGTACCATCTCTACTCTTAGAATAGGAAGAACTTTGTATTTGGACTGCAGCCAAATGCTTATTTCCTCTTGTTATGGGAGTGAGAGATAGGACAATATGCATGCCATGCACCAAGGATAAAAGGTGATGTGAGTTGGAATGAGATATGAGGACAGAGATGATAACATGCCCTTGTGGAGTGAATGATACATGGATGGTTTACATCCTATGAGGATGTTTTATCATGAGATATGAGTCATACAAGGTTGAGTTTGAAAAACCAAGAGGATAAGCTCAGAGTTTTCTTGATGAAGATAGACCTAGAGTTGAGATGAGATAATAAGTGGAATGCACAGAGGTGTAAGTCTTCAACATTACCTAACACCTAAGGATGAGAAGTGGCAATGGATGCTCTGGACGAGATGCAACTTCCTAGTTTAAATGGAGACTAGAAGAGGTTGTTAGGTTAACCTTCAGTTGAAAAAGAGATAAGTTTGGCTAACACTCAGATGTAACAATAATGGTTGATCAAGTTAATGGTTGTTTGGTTAGCCAGCTTAGTCCTTGATGCAATGAAAGGATGGTAGTAGAACCTCATATGCACTTCTCTAAAAAGGAAGGTGATGAAACCCCGATTAGAGTGGTTTAGGGTTTCCAAGGAATCGATCTTAAGGAATCATGACAATACAGGAGATCATGATTTAAGATTTCTATAAACTATGGTACTACCAAGATAGTATGTGACAATAGTACTTTGGATGCTTAAGATAAAGTGGCATGGGGTATGTTGCCATGAAAGCCAGGAGGTAAAGGATGAATGCCAGTAACCCAGTGTATCGATATAGATGATAAAAGAGTCCCTGAGAGGGAATGGGAGTTCATCACTATGGATGTTGTGGTGAGTCTCCCCTAGACCAAGGAAGGTCAAGAAGCAATATGGGTTATGGTAGATCGCCTTATCTATATGACATGAGAAAGAAAGAGTATTTTCAAGGGACAAATCCATTTGAACTACATATGAGAGAAAGTTGGTTCAACTACACCATGTGAGTTCAAAAGTTCTTAAGTATGACCTAAAGGTTCACTTCTATAAGGTGGAAGTAGGTACATGAAGAACTCGATGTTAGTACCGTTTATCACCCCTAACTAATGGTTAGTGTACTCCAAACTAGAGGATCTGATGAGAGCATGTGTGCTCATTCTGGGTGATACATGGAGACAGTTCTTGTCCTTTGTAAGATGTGATGATAACCACCATAGCCAGTATCGGGAGGTAAAGGATCTCTGCAAAGGAGGTTGTGTTGGTTACCATTTCATTAAGATGATGTTGGTGAAGGGACCTCGCGAAGGTCAAGAAAGAACCACAGTGTGTGCAGATGAAGTCGCTTTGATCATGCAATGGCTGAAAGAAGCCCAGAGATGACATGAGTTGTAAGATGATGCAAAGTAGACTGACATCCAATTCACTGTGGGGGAATATGTAACATGAAAATCTGACCCCTCTAAGTTATAGCTAAGAGAGCTGAGTCCCCGATGCATGGGTTCTTTTGACATGGTTTGGTGGAGAAGGTTAAGTTTGCCCTTACCCCTCAGGATAATGTGATGTGTGATGAGTTTCATGTGTCCAAATTTAGAGCACTATGTGAGGTACCCAGACCATGTGCGGAACAATGGACCTAGTGAGCCCCAAGGAAGGTTGTAATGACTTGAGTCACCTATGAGGTTTATAGATGCCAAGGTGAAAGAACTCAGAGAAAGGAATATGTGATGATAAAGGTTCTTTGGAAGCGCCATGGATAGAGAAAAGCCACATAGGAGCCAAGGATGGACATGTAAGAGTCTTATCCTAAATAGTTTGTTTGCTTAATGGAATTTTGAGGAAAAAATTCCTATAAGAGGGGACGGATGTTACAACCCCAGTTTTGGGTTCATTTGGTGGGAAATGTGATTTCTCATATTAAAGATATTTGAACAAATAAAGATATGATTTGTTTTGAATAAATGGTTTTCGTTTACGGTAGCCTTGATAATTGTTTTGTGGGATTTATTGGCTATTGGGCCCAATAACAAGGAAGAGACAAAAGGAACTCCATTATTAATAAGAAATGGAGAAAATAAAAGTGTAGAAACCTCTAGAAGGCAAAAATATATAATCCAAAGGTGGATTTTGTGCCTCTTGGATTCCTTGGGTTTCGAGGAGTCCAAAGTTGCAAATATAATGCAAAAATAAAAGAAAATATCAATTAAATATTTCTTTATTAAGAAAGAAATTGAAAATAATGATAAAATGTGGAAAATAAGTGACAAGATGTATAATTGAGTTATCTTTGATGGATTTTCGTATCCATGAGGTTTCTTATGTTAAAAGGAATTCCAATGAGGAAAATAAAAAGAAAGAAAAATAGAAATCCTCAAAAAGAGATATTTTAATAAGAAATAAACAAGAAAATGTGAAATAATGAATTTTGTTGCATCTAGAAAGATAATAAGTATCCTTATGAAAGACTTTCAAAATCTTGGAGTTTCTTGGAGTCCAAGGAGCCCTGATGAAGAAAGTGGAAAGAGAAAATACCAATAATGTCAAATAAGAAGATAATATGATGCATAATGAATGTTTTTGGGGTATTGTTAAAAAGTAAGTAATTCTATTAAAAGAAAATGGAAATTCGTGCCAATGGATTAAAAAGCAAGAATAAATATAATGAGAGGAATTTCAAATTCCTAATCAGAAATATCAAAGGGATAGTAGGAGAGAGAATCTTGCTTCCTAATGAAGGAACTTGGGTCCTTTTGGGAAGGGCCTTGTTTCCTGATGGATGATCATGATAGGGCATGGATACCCTCCCCTATATAAGGGGTAGAGCTTCTGGCTCGAGTTCAAAGGAGATTACATGTATCCCTCCCTCTCTTCTTCTTCTTCTTTGCATGAAAACCCTAGCAGAGAGGGTAGCTAGCATCTTGGTGTAATGAGAGGCTGTGGAGGATGTGTGATGTGTGTGTGTTGCTTCCATGACAACCTAGGAGGGTTCGTCCATCACTACCTTGCTCTCGCTTTCACGCAAACGCTGCAGGAGGGCTGCAGCATGACTGAGGGTTGCAGGTCTTGGAACGACAGAAAAGGACACCTGGGCCGCCAAAGAGGAGGCGCCCTGGGTACAGAGGAGGGTGACAAAGGTGGGGAAGCCATCTCCGGCCACCCACGGGCCCTGGAGTAGAGGGGATAAACCCCCGCAAATTGACCTGGACGGCGGAAGCGTAGGGCTTCGGAGGTTGAAGAAGAACATAAGGCTTTGGACAGTTCTGCCCCTCATGGGCGTGAAGGAGCGGTCCACGACCCAGGGGTATAAGGGACTTTTCAATATAACTTAAATCTGACCCGCAAGGTACGTGCGTGGAGTAAGTTGCCTACGTGGCACTTCGTTATTGGTCTATATGTGTTTATATTGCAAAAATCATATCTCCATATTGGTAACTCTGATAATAGCAAATAATATATGTATTTTGCTCAAAAAAATGAGTGGAATTCATTAAAAATGGTTATAGAGGCTAACTCCTTTTGCAATTCGAAATTTAATGGAAGTTATCAACTTGAATACTTTAATGATTAAGAAACCCCATTTTGAGATAATTAATGTATTTAGTAGGGTTTAATGGATGATTAAAGTTGACATTAACATGTTAATTGTAAAAAGGTACATTAAACACAAAAAGGATGAACTTTGCACGTAATTGGTTAATTTAGAGTTGCATGTGCATAAAAATGCTTTAATGGGCCTTGAAATCCTAATAATGGTAATTATGAATCTTAATAGCTTTAATTGTTCAAAATCATGATTAAAGTCGAAATATGAAAATTCTAAGCTATTTTGAGTATAAAAGTTTCTAATTGTGAATAAATACCCTTAATGTAGAATTAGGGTTTTCTAATGAATAAAAAGGTAGAATTAATGGCGAATAGAGCTCATATGTTATTTAGATTATAATGAACTATGAATTGATGATAAATGAGAATAATGATATTGTCATGGATTAAAAGGATAAAAATGGTAGCTTTAATGTAAAAGAAGCTTAATGGACTCAATTCATTGTTAATTGTGCCTTAATATGAAATTAGGGTTATATGTTGCTAAAAGGTAACCTTAATATCTTTCGTGAAGAATAGATGAGATAAATAGGGTTTGTGAGTAATTGTATTAAATTAGGGTTTAAAATAGTAAAAGGATAGGGAAAACCCTAATTGCAATGGAAACCCTAAAAGTGGGCTAGAAACCCTAGGAAGTGAGCTAAGTTTAATAGATCTTGATGACATGAGTAATAAAAGGGAATTGCATGATTATTTTAGGATCTTGTTGTATGTGCTTGCTTGCTTGGATTTCTTACTTGCATGGAATATTTCTATCTCAAATTAGCCTGACAGGTATGTGGTTACGCTTATGAGTAATCACTTTAGTTTCACGGAGATTCCCAAACATTTTATCAGTTGCTTGAAAATAACTGTTGGATGCCTATTTATTTCATGCAACTATAAAGTGACTATGATTATCACTATATATATATATATATATATATATATATATGACTAGCTTAGATCTGGGTCCTCCTCTGAGGCTTTGCAAAGGCTAAAAAGAGGTAACCTAGAGCAAGGTCTAGGTTATCGTGAGTTAGAAATTGAGCTACCCACATGTAGTGGCATGAGACTCTTTAGCATGCCATGAGTTAAGGAGTGGGCTACCTATGGGTAGTGCCATGTGACTCAACCCTAGAAATTGGTTCACCTGTTAGGTGGGATCATGAGGGGTTTAATGGGGATCTACCATAAGGAAGGTAGCATCCAGGTCCACTGCAGGGACAGCGCAGAGGATAGGGTACGCATAGATCACGTAGTTATATTTAAAATGTAAAGTTGATTGTTAAACTGTAATTGACTGCAATACGTTGTTATGGATAATTACATGATTATTGTTTTCCCCACATACCAGCTTTATGCTGACCGACATTTTGTTTGTCGACGTTTTAGGTACAGGCCAAAAGGAAAAATAGTAAATCATCATATTGTGAAATACATGAATTAAAATACAAGGAGGATTAGTTAGAGTAGACTTCACATGTGGATAGAAGTTTAAAGATCCAAGTTTTCAAAAGGTATGCAAAGTTTTTATTTTTACCATATTTCAGTATAGCTGGTAGAATTTAATAATTGTTATTGATTGTTTGTCAAACCTTTGATCCAGAAATTGGGATAACGGCTCTGACCTCTTGGTCTCCCTTAATTGGGGGTTACTGGGAGGCGGGGTCGTTACAAAATTCCTATAGGAAAAATATATTTTCGGGCACACTTTAAATCTTGTTACCAGCATAAATTTGCATGAAACTTTGGGAATCGAAATCTACAAAGAGAGAGTCAGAATTTGAAGGGATAAAAGAAGGCAATCAATGATTTTCTTTATTGCCTATTAAGGAAGAGATTTCTCTTGATTGAGACAAACAGTAGGTGCCTCTTCCATTCCTCCTTTCCTTTTAGGGTTTCCACCCCTCCTTCCCCTATAAAAGGAGGGGGGACTCCATAAGAAAAATCACCCAGTCTTAGTTGTACATCGAGTCTTAGTTGTAAATTGAGTGTTACTTGTAATGGTGTCTTAGTTTGTAGCCCTCAATTTTGTATTCGCATTTTCTTTCATAGTTTTAATCTTTCATTTTTGCAATACAAATTTGATTTGTCATCTCTGGATCTTGGTTATTCTCATTCTTTGCTTCTTATTCTTTTCTCTTGGAATGAAGGATTAAGGGATTAAGCCATTTAACTGGCACCACCTAGATCTTCTTGGAAATTCTTCTTCATGTGGTCTATGGCTTCTTTCCTTCTTCTTTTTCCTTCCCCTCTTATGGCTAGTGAGTATTTTCTTGCTGAGGCAATGGGAGCAACCCCTTAGCCATGTGATGATTAGATCGAAGTTTTACATGATTTTTTAGATAAATGGTTTTGGGTTTGGATATCGATGATTTTAACGAAGTGATCTCTCATTTTTATCGCTTGTTAATCTTGGCAGATGCAACTGTGGAACCCAAGATTGAAAACAACCAATTTGATTTCATGGGAATTTGGATGAGACCTCAGAAAAATCCCATTAGGACGATTGAACTAGGATCTGTGAATGTCATGACCAATGGGTTCACAGGGAGTTCATCTTTTATAAATCATTTATGGATGTTTCACATACCTTCCTTTATCTTTCTTATCATGTCATATCTTCGATCTCATTTCACATCGGCTAGGGTGGTGAAATCCCTTAGCTTTGGTATTTCTTTCTTTTGATTAGTTGATCTTTAATTCAGCATCTTTATTTTATTTTGTTTTAGTTTTAACAAACTCTTAAAATGGATTTTACATTCTTGTTCTTGTAATCAGATTTGAAACTCAACCATCTTCATCATAGTCTTTGTGGATCGACCCTTCTATACTAGCCTTTATCAAAAAGTAGAAAAAGGATAAACTCTAGGATAATTTTTCTAGTGATTGGTGTGCTAAACGACACACATCACCTTCTCATATTATTGGTTGTCCCTTTTCACTTAATGTTGTCCAATCATTATTATATGCACATATCGATTTTTATGCTGACAATATCCACATTGTCTGCTCTTGTGGGGTATGCTTCCAAACCCTAGGTGGAGAGAAAGGAGGAGTGAACCACTGTTGACCAGGACATATCCAAGAGATAGATGATATTTCTTGGAAAGTTGATTAAAGTGGTTGATTTACCCTATGCGGCTTATTTCCTGTAGCTTTATTTCATGTACACCCTGCATGGTGAAGAACAATGATATACCTGAATGTTATAATAGTTAGATTGTTATCTTCCAATGCTACACTTTTTGGTGAATGATACATTAAATACTTGAATTTCAGTCTTTTATCCCTTGCAAAAAAATACTCTCAATTTTGGAGTTGGGTGGTTTTCTATTATTTTACATTGAGTAAGTGAGTGGATCCCCTCTCGGGTCCCACTCCATACAAGTATGGTAATAGAGCTAGTGCAGTTGGTTATCTGAATATTTCAATCTTTATCTCCCTCAGGGTTTTACCTCTCCACCTTTTACCCCTCAGTGTCTCAAAATCTTAAGAGTCAAATAGTGGTTGTTCCATCTGCCTAGACACCAACATCAATAACCATGAGTTTGGGTATTCCCCCTAACCTGGAGCTACTTCATCTTTGATAGATACTTTCCTCAACTCTAATAGGGAAAGTTAGCTCTGGTGTTGCTACAGACAAACCTAAGGAGTATAATCTCATTGAGTTTCTAAGTATGTGCCCTACATACTTTAACAGTAAGAATGAAGTCAACATGGTAGACAAAGTTTACGATTGGATTATTTCTACCAAATGGACTTTTGATGGCATGGCTTGTTTGGAGCATCAAAATGTTCATTTTGCTACTTATGTGCTCAACGGTCCAACTCGTCATTGGTGTAATAGTATGTCCGGGACTCGTGATGTCTCTTCCATGATGTGGAATAAGTTCCTAGCCTTGTTTATAGAGAAGTATGTGTCCTCTGCAACATCAAGGAAGAAGGAATATGAGTTGTACAACCTACATCAGAATTCCATGACACTCATTGAATACATGCAAATGTTTGTTTTTTGAGAGCATTATGCTAGTGGTCAGACTAGTGAGTGATGTGCTAGTATCTTCTAGGAAGGGTTGTGTTATAATATTATACATATGTTGATTCCTCATTTTTCCCTAACCTTTCCTTAGTTGGTGGATAAAGCCCTTTCTATAGAAGCTTACCCTAGTTATCAAGCAAAGGTTAATCACAAGAGAAAGATGCTTAGTGAAGACTCAAAGTGAAATAGTTGTTCTAAATGGCATAAGAAGCATCCCCCCTGTGAGTTGTCCTCCTAAACCTGAATGGCCGATCAAATTCCATCATTATAGAGAACATAGGTCATATCAAGCCTCGTTGTTCTCAACTTCATAAAGGTCAGGTACCAGTACCATGTAGGGGTAATGGTAACAACCGCAACAATGGAGGAACACCTAATGATGGGCATGCAGCACATCTCAATGACATTGGTGGTGAAGAATTTTATAACCAGAATGATGAAGGTAACCCTCATTCTTATAGTTAACCTGAGTATATTTTTATGCTTCTCTTTTCCATGTTGCTTGATATCTTGATTTGATAAGGTATAAGTATTGTTAATGGATAATGGTATATTTGGTTTAGGTAGAATTATTTGTGTGCCTATACTTTTGTTTGTATTGTTACGTTACACCTTGTAAGGGGTGGAGTGTTGCACCTCTTTATGGATATGATAATTTTAGGGACAAAATCCTTTTAAGGGGTGGAGTTTTGTAACATATCGAGATTTGGCTATCCTGACTTGAGAAACCCTTATTCTTTGATTATGAGGTTAGTGTGTTTGAATTTTTAGATTGGGTCAAACAAGGATAGATATAACCCTCCTTACATCTTTCTTAATGAACATGTAATGTCCATAACCTGAATAACTCACATGATAAATTCTAATTGTAGATATATATGATCATGACTATGCACTAGCTAAGTGAACCCTAACATGATGATGAGTTGCATAAGGTGGAGGCAATGGTCCCATCAGTTGATGGATGGTTTAGAGGTGTTGTTGGTAGACGAAGCCATTACCTTCATCCAAATGTAGTAGTCATAACACCCAACTTTTTGGATATTTCTTGCCTAATTTCTCCATTAATTTTGTTCCATTTTATAGACTTACTTTAACTTTCTCATGTTTTTTCATAATTACCATTTATATCCTAATTCAGGATTAATTACTCATTTCCACATAGGATATTCATCAAGCAATGGTTCTAACATTTGGAAAAAATTCCCATTGGTTTCCACAATCACTGATTGGTATTCATCCACTTTTCAACATACCAGATGAACCATAAAGCTAATATCCGGCTAATTTGACCCTCTTCTGATGGTTGGACTGGGAGCCATCTATTGAAGGCCCAAAGACCCACCATCTTCTGATGGCTCTCCTGAACACCTACTCTTTTGATGGCTCGTCTAAAGGCCTACTCTTTCAAAGACTCTATGAGCCTGCATCTTCTGATGCCTTTCTTATATATGCAACTGAAGGCCAGGCAGACAAGTTGAACCAACTGATGGTTTGTCATTGCCATAGCCTTTTGATGGTGGCACTACATGCATCCATCACTCAGTTAGTTAAGTGTGTGCCCCATGGCATGTGCTCTGGAGGCTTGGGATGCAAGTAAAGCACATCTAAGATCACCTCAAGTCCCACAATGTGGGCCATAAATAGAAGACCCCTTGCTAATGTTGAGGGGTTGTGTGGTCGGAGATTGAAGATGAAGTGCTACTCTAGTGCTCTTATACACTGAGCTTCTCTTCTTGCCATCAGTTTGTTGATCCTAAGGATGAGAGTCCCAAAGTCAACATACCTCCATCATCCTCAATCGGTTCCTAGATCCCTCTTGGAGAGAAGGAGGAAGATAGAGCCAACCATCCTTAGTGCTATCACCAAATTCAGAGAGATGGCAGAGTTCTCCATCAACCTTGACTCATTTGGGTTCTCGTTGGTGTATCTTTCATTTTCTTGTTGAATATGTTCACCTTCTTCCATCTCCATCTCCATGTCCCACCATACTTGTAATATTGTCAACTCATTCACCACCATGAGTGACTAGTCATCTAATTTGGGTTGGGAGTAGCCACTAAGGCTCTCCTAACATGTAAATACTCATATCCATTGAATATATGATCTTATACATATTTCTTTCCATACTCTTGCTCTATGCTTCACCAGTATGATCAACTACCCTCTTGAGATTGTTTGATTGTTAATACCTCAAGAGAGTAATATTAACCCATGTCTAAGAGTTATGGAGTTACATAAATGCATGAGACTGTTGGAATGCTTAATCTAATGATCATATATTTGTGGTTTGATTGTTTATTGCCATCTCAAGAGAGAGAGAGAGAGAACCTTATAATCTAGATCTATCCTAAACTCGAGAGAGGAGGGAATAGACACTTATGATGATATCTTGTAAGCTTGCTAAGGGTATATTATGGGTGTGAGTATTTTTTGTTGGTGAGATACCTTAAAGGATGAAACCCAATCTAATTTTCCTTCAATTTTATGTTTTCTTATCCTTTAACACACTAGTTTTTTATCTTATCTTTCATTTTACTTTACTTAATTGGTGTTTGCTTGATTGGAGCATTGTTCCATAAGGAACACTCACCTTATCTTACTCTTTGATTGGTTTAACTAAGCCAAGGCTATAAGGATCTTAACACTTACCACCCTTGTCCCTGTGTACGACCCTGATCTACTACATTGGAATCATTATTATCATTGCAGGGGTCTAACTTTTGAAATATAAATTTAAAAGTCTGGTTACTCTAGATCTTCTCCTTCTGAACCAACAATCTGGGCCGATCATGTAGCTAATCAGGCCATCGAAATATGAAGGTAATTCTTCTACCGGTTGGTGATAGCAGCACTTCCATAAGTAGACACTGCCTATCTCACCGTCAAAATATGGGTTTTGACATCTAGTCAATTGGTAGACTTGTAATTTCTTCAGTTGGTGGTCTCTAAAGTCCATCAACTGATGGATGTTGATCTCACATTGGTAGATGGCTTCCGACAAATGGTTGGTACCTCCTGAGTTAGGCTTGGCTTTCTTGCTTGTTCATACTTATCAACTTATAGTGTGACTACATATCCTGAAAATGATATTTTCCTATGGAAAAAGTAGAAAGTTATTGTTAGCAAAGGTAAAGTATATAAATCATGTAACCAAATGCAAGAATATCCACAGAAACCTATGATAATAAGGGAAATGAAGGATAAAATGTACATGCAACATCAACAAAATCAGACGGTATCAATGATAGTATCCACATACATACCCATACAGTACAGTAAATAAACCAATACATAATGGAACACCTAGTAAAAGAATTAGGAATTACAAATTCTTGTTAGGAGAGTGGTAAAATCCCTATGGAAGGGGGATAGACTGCATAGGAAAGGGATGCTACAAGGGCACAAAACCATAAAATAAGAACATTAAATTGAACCAAAAAAAGAAAGCTAGAGAGAACCAAGGTATGCCAAGGCCCAAGCATGATGGAGAAATTGGTAGGCCATCTACTAGAAAGTCAGGCACCTTACAAAAACTGACTCCAATAAGGTGTATAGGGATCAAAGAACAACATTAGAAAAATGCACATGACACACCCCAAATATGCCATGAACCCCTATGAAAACATTGCAAACAATTATGTAAACAACCCCATAGTCTGACACCAAGAGTGATGCCCTAATGAGCCAAATCTCAAAGTAGAGCCCCATGCCAACCTAGAGTAATGTGAAACTAAGACATCATATGCAAAAGGGAAGACCCCTCAAGGATAAGGAAAGGTCGAAAAAGACCTAAAAGGAAAGGGATTCATTTTATTCTAGGAAATTTTTTGAAAATGGTAGTACTTCTCAAGAAATTTTAGTTAAAGAGCTATTTATTAACATTTTTGCAAGTTTGGGGTGGTAGGAAAAAGAGAATATGCAATTAATTAATCATTTCACTAGGAAAAAAAGAGCATTTTTCCATGCTTCATGAATCACGGGAGAAATTCAACTCTACAAATCCTCCCACTGACCTGTGAGTCAAGATTTAGCTCAAAAAGTCGAGGCAAGGGGAGGAAACACACAAAAATCTCACGTTGTCAAAATCAAGGGCATGGAAAATTCATTGGAAAAAAATGGAATTTTTGTCCCATTGATTGTTTGATCGAAAGAACCATGATTCTTGTTCCATCATGTGATGCCCAAGCCCACACAAATGAGACTATTCAAAAACATAGCACGTGATCAACATCTTAACATCCACTTGACCAGAAAAAAGGGATAAATTAAATAGATTTATACATTACTAAATATGTTCACAATATATTACAACAAGTTCCAACAACCTATACAAAGGATCGTTTCACAAATGCATGCCATCTAAATAAACATAAGCATACAGACAAAACCACATGTCAATAAACATCATCTACGAAACATTCCCTTCCCGGACCTGAAAGTACAGGGATGACACTAGGACTCTACTACAACCACTAGCAGCTATCTGACCTTCTGCATCTATTGATCTCCAAGTTTCTCCTCCTCAGTACCATGATCCTGACCACGCTACTGACGACCACCTAAAGATATGCGGTGACCCACGAGGTGAGGCCCATGTCCCAATAAGAGATATAACTCTCAACCAACTGGCTATTGATTACAGTAGGTGTATTATTAAATAGGATGACAGAATTAGCTAAATAATAGTTTAAGCAGATTGAGTAGTTACAACATATTAAACTATCATAATAGGTTAGTCATATTATGCAAACCAAACAGATAAGCATAGCAACATATATGACTAGAAGGAATATGAAGAACATGTAATTCTTTTTTTTATCAATAAGAACATGTAATTCTATCATCTACTAAATAGTTAATTTCTCTTAACTCATCATATATCAACTAAGTTGTATAAGGAATAAGGCAAGGGTTAACATCCAATGTGTAGCGTGTTTGACCCTAAATAGATATACTACACAGTTGTATTGCGTCTTTTATTAATTCCCTGAGGAATTGAGGTATAACACTCAATTCTGATTGGCCACTACTAAGTCAGAATCAGTGCCATACAAGATTTGTAGGAGAGTCAAAATCCTAAGATCGCATCCTCCCTCAGTTAGTACGATTCTGCCACAGTGACACATAAGGTCAAGTTGCAAAATAGCCTAGTCCGTCCTTGGTATATAGGTCACGACACTACTAAACCAGGGTATACAAACACAGATGGTTTCATCTTCAAAAACATGATTGCAAAAATAAAAGGATTCGTTGGAATCGCCATTGTGTTTTTATGCAGTAAAACCCAGATAACCATGTTAGGGTGACTCCTTATGGATAAAACATACGCTAGTCAGTAGATATCTGAGATCAGCATGCTCGGTTACATAGTGAAAAAGGGCTATGAAGCTGGTAACCCCGATCTGTCCGTCAAAAAATGGTATTGCGACAGTGGTTTTGAGATAGGATCAAAGGAGAAGGCCACTAGAAAAGGGTTGCATCGCGGATACGTTTGAGATTGAAACATATAAAAGAAGAAGAAGAAGAAGAAGAAGAATAAGAATAAGAAAGTGGAACAACAAGTTTTTTTGCTCTTAACTTGATGAGATTTTACGTCCAACTTCACGATGGATCTTCCTTCTTGAGAAAAGGGTAAATAAGGGGGTTGGATTTTGGAGGTTAAAGATCAAAAATGACTCCCAAGGTTTTACGAGAGAGGTTCTCTCATGAACTTTTAGAGATCGGAGGTTGAAGTGGACTCTAGAGTTTTCATGAGAGGGGTTCTGTTGTGATATTCTCTACGGTCTTCAGTTCTGAGTTGCTCTCTTGGCTGTACTCTGGAACTGTCTGTCGCTTTCTCTTTGACTGATTAGATCTTGCTCTTTCACAAGAGAACCTATCTCATGACTTATCAAGGGAGTTTTCGTTGCTCCCCTCCTGTATGAGTGGGTGACATGGAGATGATGGGGCGTTCACCGAGATCGTGATCGAGTCATGGGTCATTAAGCCTTGACTGATCTAATCTAATTTTCATGAGAGAGGATCTCTTGTGAAGACGTGTCACTACTTTTTTTAATGTATTTTATTGGTTCGCTCTTGTGAAGATATTTTCAGAACTCTTGTTGTACACAAGAGAGTGTCTCTTGTCATTGTGGGTCGGGTCGTGGACAAATAGGCCTAGACTGACTCAGTCCATTTTCTTGAGAGAGGCTCTCTCATGAAAACCTTTACAATAAGATTGAGAGGATAAGTGATGAAGATGTTGTGAACAACATTAAATAATATTAAATTCCTTATGAGGGAAGATGTATGGTGAGGAAATTTAATAATAAAATAGTATTATCATGGTGGGCTATGGTATTTAAAGAAGGTAGAATTGTATTAGATTAATATTCTTAAAATTGTTTCATGATAGACTAGGCCTCATGGATAAATTCAAAAATATTAAAATAATATCACTTTTATACCATGTTAAGATATTAAAAAATATTTAAAATAGCACAAGAAAGAATCATGTGGTGAGCTATAAAATATTAAATTAATATCTTAAATGGCTTGGCTTACATGTCAAAATGGATCCCCTAGCAGATTGGATTTTTTTTGAAAAAAAAATAGATGATAGAAACAAGATGTGCAATAGAATTAAATGGATCTAGTCTAAAAGGGTGTGAGTGATAGTCTGTCAAATCTGTTTGTAGTCATAATCCCTCGGGATGACTGATTAAGGACCCAAAATGTATTCTTCAACTTTTTCTTCCTGATTTGATTTAATTACCCTCGGGCCAGATTCATACAACTTTGTTCTACAGATAAGTTAAAGATTGAATCCTCTATATTAATCTTGTTTCTATATCCATTGATTTGAAGATTTTTGTGTACATCAGATATGTGATTCCAATTAAGGTTGTAATGTGAATGGAACATGGTGAGAGTTGCAAAGAAGATTTTGTGATGATTCAGACATCAGAATCCCGTCTAATAGGTGGTGACAAAAATGGGATGTCAACCATTTGTCCCTCTCAAGACGAGGCTCGAGACATGGTTGGTGAATCCACCCATTGTGAGAGTTGATGGCTTGAGCCGATACCGACACTCATTTTTGTCAAAGAGCACTCTAAGTTATGAGAATTCATTTAGGCACATTAGAAGAAACCGGTTGGCCTCATGAAATAGAGTGGAACCAGTTTGCAGTGCCATGAGTTGCCTAAGAAACTTAGGACTTGAAATGAAATTACGGGATGATAAGTAATAAACACGGCAAACCAGGGGTCGAAATAACGAGACGAACATGTAAAAGATATTTACATGCTAGGCAGGTTGTACCTGAAACGCTGCTTCTTATCCAGGTTGCTGAAAGGATTGGAAGGAATTGAATGCTTTGCTCCAAGTAGTGTGACGAAAACAATCTTGCCTTTATGACGAAGAAATATGTGTTGAACTTGATTAGGATGGGTTCATCGTAAAAAAAAGGAGTGTAGCACCGTTTTATATGTGAAAGAAAAAGACATGTTTTATGTCATGTTGAACGTTTGGTCATGTGAGAGTATGACTTTGTTTAGACAAAATGAGTTGTGACGTATACTTTTTTTGGTAAGTGGATATGCAAGACGAGACTCGCTGTCTCGTGAGGGAATTTGTTTTGTTCTGCTGAGAAGACTAGGGTTCTTGTGCATTCTTTTTCAATAATAATTTTTGTAGATGAGACTAGCTGCCTGGTGAAGAAACCTTGTTGTAATCTATAATTTGTTCTTGACAATGTTTCATTCATGTATGTTCACGAGACAAAAAGTCTCGTACTTCAGTTGCGTTTGTTTATGATGAGTACGCATGGCAGTTTAATTCTGCGACAGTGTAAACGTGTTAAAGCAAGTTTCACGAGATAGAATGCCTCGCTTGCTCGAGATGAGTACTGCTTTCTCGTGAAAGTTGATAGCTATATATTTTTTTTCGTGTGGAGATCTATTGGAGGAGCACAGAAGCAGACGGAGGGTCTCGTGAAACTCGCGTCTAGATTTATCCTGGTTGGACTAAGACCAAGGGTAAATAGAACCGGAGTCATTGCACGGCTGTTCCGCCGACGAGAACTATGGTCTCGTGAAAAGCTTTTGATAAATTGTTATCTTTTAATAACTGGTTGGATGACTGACGAATGGAGGGGTCGCGTGAAACTTGGTGTGAGGAAATAAAACGCAAACATGAAGGCAAAGTTGTGCCCTAGCTGGCACTGGTTTGGTTGAGCCCCAACCGTACCACCATCTCAGCCAATGGTGGTGCGAGCAGATGAGTTGCTTCTCACAGAGGGTAGTTGACGCGGTCGTGAAAAGCTCTTTTTTTACGAGTTTTCACGATAGAAGGTCTCTCGTGAAACTATTGTGTCTTCAAATGTATATGCCATCACGAGATAAATTTTCTCGTGAAGAGATTTTTTTTTTTGCAAAGCATCACTAGAGAGTATTTTTGTGAAACCATTGTGATTTATATTATTATTATTATTATTATTATTTTAAAATAAGATGTACCTATGTCAGTAGTGGTGCATTGTGTTTTCACAAGGGAAGTTATCACGTGAAAAGTTTTTTTTTAGTTTGCACAATGGAAGGCTACTCGTGAAACTAATGTATTTTCAAAAGTATATATTTTTATGAGAGATGTTCTCTAGTGATCTTTTCATAACGTTTTCACAAGGGAGGCTCTCTCGTGAAAGTCTTTTTTATGTGTTCGCGAGGTAAGCTCTCTCGTAAAGGTTTTTTTCGTGCTCACGAGGGAAGCTCTCTCATGATTTTTTTTTAAGTTTTCACGAGATGAATTCTAATGCAAAAAGGGGGCTTTGTTTTTTTTTGTACAAGTTTTCACGAGAGAATTGTTCTAATGTGAAAAAACGAGTCGTACCTACGTCAGTGACGTTGTATCTCGTGAAAGGTTTTTTTACATCGGCTTTCACGAGAGAAGTTCTATCGTGAAAAAAGTTTTTTTTGTCAGTTTTTACGAGTCACACATGTGTAGGCGACCGTGTATTGTGTTTTCACGAGAGAAACTATGTCCTGAAGGTTTTTTTACCAATTTTACGCGAGAAGTTTATTTGTGAAATTAGTATGTTTTCAAAAGAATTTATTTTTACGAGAGAAGCTCTCTCATGATAAACTTGTGTACAGAGAAGTAGTTTTTGGTGATTTCACGAAATAGGGTCTATCGGAAAGTTGTCACGAGATAAGTTCTATCGTGAAAATGTTTTTTATATATTTTTTTTGTGAAAAGAAGTTTTCACAAGAGAAGGCTTCTCGTGAAACTATTGTTTCTTAAAAGTGGATGTTTTCACAAGAGACGACCTATCGTCAAATAATTTTTCAGCAAGAACCACTATTTTAATGCAATATACCGTGTTTGCATGAGAGAAGGTCTCTCGTGAAAGTTTTTTTTTGTTTCACAAGAGAGGGTTTCTTGTGTTTTTTCATGAAAAAGTTTTCACAAGATAAGTCATGTCATTATTTTTTTAACTGAAAGTGTTGACGAGATAAGTTCTATCGTGAATTTTTTTTAATTGAAGAGTTCTCACGAGATAAGTTCTATCATAAAAAAGTTTTTTTGTAGGTTTTCATGAGATAAGTTATCTCGTGAAAAAGGTTTTTTTACAAAGTTGCACCGATTTTGAGGCTTGCACTTTTTATGTTTTAATTGTGAGAATAGATTTCTAGTTGAAACCATTGTTTTCGAAAGTATATGTTTACGAGAGAAGTTCTCTCATGAAAGGTTTTTTTACACAATAGTATTCGAGAGAAGTTCTCTCATTAAAGGTTTTTTTACACAATAATATTTATTATCTTCACGAGAGAAGGTCTCTTGTGAAAGGATTTTATTTTTTAGTCATTATATAAACATGAATCCAGGATCGTTAGAGCATATCTTTTACACGAGAGAGGGCCCATCGAAAACTCTACATATCGCATTTTGACGAGCAAGGTTTTCTCATGAGATAGGTGGTGCCCAGTGAGCTATATTGACTTGTCATTCGCATTGCTATTGACGAGGGAGGTTCTCTCGTGAAATTGGCGTCAACTGCTCTTCCTATTCTGCTTTTAAAGAGGGAGGTTCTCTGGTGAATCTGGCAGCGTCGACTTCTCTTCCTGATCTGCTTTTGATGAGGGAGGTCCTCTCGTGAATCCATCGGTGTTGACTTCTCTTCATGTTCTGCTTTTGACGAGTGAGGTTCTCTCATGAATCTAATGGCGTAAAATTCTCTGTCGACGTGTCACAAACTGCGGCAACTTTTCTCCCTGTATCAGTTTCTGATGAGGGAAGTTCTCTTATGAATCTGATGGCGATTCACAAGTGTCATTGGCTTCTCTCCCTGCACCAATTTCTGATGAGATAATTATATCATGAATATGATAGCGATTCACGAGTGACGTTGGCTTCTCTCTCTTCACCAATTTATGACGAAGGAGGTTCTGTCATGAAACCGACAACATCTGGCGACCAGTGTCATCTGATCTCCCTGTCTTGATTTTGAGAAGGAGGTTCTATCATGAATTCTGCATCACAGTATTCTTACTACTATAATGGAGATATTGGAGCATGTTCCAGGGCTGAAGGCAAACCAGGGCAATCTATCAATTGTTTGTAAATGGATTGCTGACATGCAAACAGAGGAATTGATGAACATGCATAGATATGGGATCTGTAAGTCTTTGATTGACCTAGGATATTTGTAGATAGCGAATGAGATGATGGTGGGTCTGTGCAATTTTGGAACAAGGACACACATACCTTCCAGTTCGGGAATGTTGTTCTTACGCCTACACTTGAAGACATCAAATTGATTACTCAGTTGAATTGAATGACTGATGGCCATAGATCACTCAACGTTACCAATGGAACACAGAGCTGAGTAGAATTCTAGAGGTGAAGAAGAAGGTTGTCAACAAGTTCATGGATGTTGATCGTCAAAAAATAAAGATTGGCTCATTTTGGAATAGCTTCAACCGCAAATCACCATACGATAAACCAAAGCAAGGTAAGGATCGATTTCATGCTTTTCTAGTGGTTATGTGTGGTGCCTTGTTTTTTGATGAATAAAATGGATGTGCCAATGTGAACGTTGTGGCTATGGTTTCTTCCATCCAAAGGAGAGAGATTGTCGTCCCTTGGATATTGAGTGAATCATATTGTTGTTTTGATGTAGTCAAAGACACAGGCCACATGTTTGGGCCCTTTTGTGTATTGCAGGTCTACTTCAGCATGAGGCTCAGGTCTGCTTCTTTTACAATCAACTATAGTCCAAATCATAGTCATCCACAAATCTACTTGGAGATTCATGACATGATCAACTCACCACTGTAGAAGAGGGGTGAGATGGCTATGTGGCTTGCAAATCTTGAAGATGGTGATGTTCGTTAGAGATCGATGGTCTGTGGAATAGACACGTTGACATATGGAATCCCATGCCTAGCTTCTGAAATTTGTTTATCCTTCCATGTTTTGTCAATAGCCAAGTGTATTATCATGTAAAAGTGTTGCGTCAATTTGGACGAAATCAGGTGGCGTACGACTTGGACAAGCTACCTCACTATTATGAATAGAAAAATGATGAAGGAGACCGCCATCTGAAAACTAAGTTAGCAAGGATGTGGCTGAACTACAAGAGGATGACATTGGAGGAGTCCCATCTAAAGGAAAGTGCACACCAGAGAACCAGATTCAGTGCCAAGCCTTCAAGCATGTACTAATCGCTTGTGATATCAGTAGGGAACCTCATGAATATGAGTATTGTAGTTGTGCATCTCAACTATTATTTATTTATATCTCTTGTTTTAGGATGGATTGAGTTGTGTTAGGGGAATTTAATTTGAAATGTTAGTGTGATGGATCTAGTGTGACTTTTATTCAATATCTTTTTGTTTCATCAAAGAACAGGTCTAGTGAAATCTTAAAATATAATATTTTGGTGTTTGCATGAAAAGATTCTTGGTGAAAGTCTCTTTTTTGTGTTATTACTATTTTTTTACTCACTTGGTAAAATAAACTAGTATAAATATGAAAATCATGATAGTGACAACTTATTGAGATAGAGTGGAGATTAAATCAAGATTCTAATGCATTTAGGCTCAGAACCCAGGTCATATATAAGGATAATGTTGCCTTGGCCTCAATGTCAAATATGGTAACCTGTTTTGATCACAGTGTGCAAGCAAAGAGGGGTTAGAAGTATGGGGTTGATCATGTGAGGTGCTTGGAATGCAGGTGTGCAGAGATGGAGTAAGTGACCTAGGTAACAACTCAAGCATATTAAGCAACATCCATGCCTTTCTAGCTTTAGTAGGAAGATAGTATTGTCAAAGATGATTTTAACTAGGGCCACACTTGTGATGTTCATAGAGCATGAGGGAGAAAAGAAATCACTTCCATGTTGGTTCTGGACATCATGCTAATAGAGACCTTCCCATTGGACCCAAATGATTCATCAAAAGCACATATCCCTTGCTTGCATTTTACAATTGTGGGGCATTGGTGCTCAAAACCTTAGGATGGGATATCCCTTCATTAGAAAATCTCTGGTTCAGGATTACAAGTTTTTTCTAATATTGACTTTCTATATGGAGGGTGACAATCATCATAAGTTTAGAAGTATTGTCATGGGTTCAAGCAATCCGTCACAAGCATATATCCAACATAGAAGAATACTCATTTCAAGATATTGGTGCTCATAACCTTAAGATGGGGGCTCTTTTTTATAAAGAAAGAATAGGAGAGAGGTTTTTATCTTTTTATCTTTTGAAATGCCCACAATCAACTCATCAAAGAGGTTTAACATCTTCTACGACAGAAAAGAAAGGCCAGGAATATGCAGAAAAAGTAATTAACTAGCTTGTATCATCCATATGTGTTGGATATGTTAGATGAGTGAGGTAGTTTGAATGTTGTGTGAGTGGTAATGAAGATGTTATGTGACCTCGCAAGGCTACTGAAATTTGACTTGAGGTTGTTGGCTTGAGTGAACCTTTTGAGAATGAATTCTCTAAGACCATGAAGGGATAAACTCACCAGCGCCCGATGATTGTCAACAACAGACCCAATCAAGACTTGTCTCTCAAAGATTGTATCATGATTTAGATCCAGAACTGGTTATTTAACTGTCGATTTTTAAGATATGTAGCTCTTGTAGAGAAAGATGCTTTATTTTATATTGATTATTTTATTTTCTTTCATGATCACTCTGAATTTTGTGATGTTAATCATGAAAACATGGGTTTTATAGTGTGTTCATAAACATTGTTATTCTTGTGATGGACGGTTATTATCTTGGAGGATGCCATAAATATATTTGAGTTTATCATATGATCAATTATTGTATCTAGATCAGGATGACAATCCTTTTAAGTGAGTTAGTGTGGTGCATTTGTGTTAAGGTGATTTCTGATTATGATCGTTTAGCAATAGTATAGCTTTGCGTGGCTGGCGTTGATGGGGGACAGGTATTGTTGTCCATGTCTTATAGACATAGAGCTCCACCATTATAGACGTTGTGGATGATTTAAGGTCCTTCCCATCAGGGGTTGAATTTCCCACGTGTGTCAGGGTTGATGAGCATGTTAAGAATGAGATCACTTTTGTTGAACTCTCTAGGATGAACCTTCTTTGAGAAAGCCCAAATCATTCTAGCTTGATAGCATTGAGCATGATGCAGGGCTCATAGCTGATGTTCTTCAAGAGTGTTTAGTGTATAAATTCGATCTCGTACCCAATCTTCTTTGGGTATGTCTTCCTCTTCTAAGATGTGAAGAGAAGCCTTTTCAATTTCAATAGGCAAGACCATCTTTGTTCCATAGACCAGGGAATACAGTGAAGTTCTGCTGGAAGTCTTGTATGCCCGTAGAGCTAACGGAAGTTGTTCATGCCAATCTCTAGATGACTGGATGGTCTTTTTGAGAATTTTTAAAGGATTATTGTTTGCAGCTTCGAATGCCCCATTCATTTGAGTTTGGTATAGAGAAGTACGATGTTGCCTTACGTGAAAGGAAGGCATTACTTCACAGACTTAGC
Source organism: Alisma plantago-aquatica (assembly GCA_963693085.1). Lineage (NCBI taxonomy): Eukaryota > Viridiplantae > Streptophyta > Magnoliopsida > Alismatales > Alismataceae > Alisma > Alisma plantago-aquatica. The sequence continues at coordinate 1,111,183,562 of OY856410.1, forward strand.
CACGAATCTGGTGCCATTGTCAGAAATAATCCCATGTAGAATACCATAGGGGGTAATTATGTTATTTTGAAGAAACTTGATCACTTGTGATGTGGATTCTACTGATACATATATGTCCTCCACCCATTTGGTAAAATAATCAATTGCAACTAAGATGAAGCAATGACCATTTCATGCTTTAGGGTAGATATTTCTGATCATATCGATTCCCCAAACTGCAAATGACCAAGGCATGGCCATATTATATAGGTGATTAGGTGGTGAATGGATATGATTAGCATGTAGTTGGAAAACTTGACACTTGCGAACAAATTGACAAAAATTTGTCTCCATCGTACTCTAAAAGTATCCTAGTATTTGGACCTTCTTTGAAAGAGCTCTACCAACGATGTGTGAACCACATATGTCGGCATGAACTTTTGTCATAATTTCTTCAGCTTCTTCCTTAGTCACACATCGAAGAAGTGTTTGATTATAATAATGTTTGTACAACTGTCTAGCCCCAATGGTATAGTGTGTAGCCCTGCTTCCGATCGTTTTTTGATCTCATTTAGAAGATCCTTCAATAAAACGATGGCCCTCTAGGAATCATTTGATGTCATATAAGCAAGGATGTCCATCATTGACTTCACCTTGTTCAATCTGTATACAATAGGTTGATTGAGAAAGAATCTTGACCTCCACCAAGAAGCTTTTTGGTCCTTCTATCTTGACCCATGATGTAAGTGTGGTGAGGGCATCAGCATTCATATTCTAATCTCTTTTCAAATGGTTGAATGAAACTTCTTCAAAGTCCTTGGTGAGATTACTAAGATACTCTTAATAAGGGATAAGATGGTCCTACTTAGTTTTCCATTGGTCATTAATATGTGATACAATTAGGAGTGAGTCTCTGATGACTTTAAGATGATGAGCTCCCATATCCTTTGCTAGTTGCAACCCTAAGATGCATGCTTCATATTCAGCCACATTGTTTTTGGCTTCAAACTCCAACCACCATGCAACTAGAATGTTATCTCCATTAGGTTCTATAAGGAACACACCTACTCCTTTTCCATGTTGATTTGCAGCACCATAAAAATATAAGGTCCATAAGTAGGGGGAATGGAACAATCACTGATAGAATTGCTAATCATGTCAATGTCTTCATTTGGAAAATCAAACTCTTGCTCTACAGATTCTGCAGTAGGATTATCAGCTAGTTGGTCTGCAAGTGCTTGATCTTTGATTGCTTTCATTGCCACATATGTGATGTCAAATTTAGATAAAATTACTTGCCACTTAGCGCATCTACCCACTAAGACAGGATGATCACACAAATAACATAGACGATCATGACGGGCCAAGTTAGAGAGAATAGGACATTTCTTAAATGGTGATTGGGGAGAGGACCGTTAGGGGTTGTTGGATATAGGAGAAGAGATCAGATTAAACTAAATTTGTTTTGACCAACAAGCAATAGGGAGAGGGATTTGGGATGATTCAAATCTCTTTGAAACTATGCAAAAGTTCCCCCACAATATCCAAGAAGGGGAGATGGCTCCCATGGGTGTGGTTTTCCCAAACATGGATCTGGGTACGCTCGTGCTAGCTTATTTAGACATTTATGTGATTTTAAAGCATTTTCTTTCACAATTTATATCTCCCACATACATTGTCCATAAATCATGAATTTTGGTTCATGGTCTCTAGTCTCTAGTAGTCATAGAAAAAGTTTCATGACCAAAATCAAAAATTAAAAATGATAGCATGTATTTGGAAAGTAAATATAGTACTCAAATAGTTATCTAATCATGTAATTGAGTTGTAACTTTAAGGTTTTACTTATCTTGATGAATATAGTGTGACTATGAATGTTTAAAATTTAAGTCTAATATAAAATGTAAAACTTAATTTCATATTAGTGAGAGAGAGATAGAGAGGTAGTTACCTGAATTGTACTTGATCACATCATTCAACTTAATGAAAATAAAATAGTGTGAGAAAGTCAAATTCTTTGGCTAGAAATGAAATATAAATATGTTGAATTGATAATGTAAGTATACATAATTTTTAATGAAAAATCAATCTTCTTGATTATTAAGTTGATTTAATCAATAATCTTGTTGATATGTGGAATAATGGTGGTATGTGAAGCTAGTGGACTATTTAAGATGATGAAACACATTCTACGTGTAATATGCTTAACCTGGATATTGTTATTTACGTTGTGGACAATATTATAGAGAATCCAATTTATGTAAAATATTATATTAGTAAAAATATAAATGTTGATAATCCTAAGTCCTCTCATATAAAAATTAGGGAGTTTGGTAATAATTTTGAGTAATGGAGTAATTCATACTCAATTATTATTCATTTTTGAAGTCAAAGAAACTATGGGATGATGTCTATCTTGAACCTTCTAATTATTGCTAAGAATGAGAATGAATATCCATCTAGAGAAATGTCCATCTCTTTTGTCCAATAAATTAACCCTCATCATATAACCACAGTAGATGAGAATGAGGGAAGTAAACACAAAAGGGTGAGGTTTAAGAAGAAATGATATATGCATTACCCCTAACTTCGTCTATTAAAATCATAAACAAATTCTAAGTTGGGATACCAACTACATAGAGTGAATGGGTTCCATGGAGTGTTATTGAAGTAATAAGTTGGGTTAGAAAGGTGATGAGAAAAAGAGTATCATACATTACATAGAAGGAGAACCTATATGAAGGGTGCTAGAAGGTATGCATATGTCATATACCAACTAATTTCATAACAAAAAATGTTGAGTGGTGGGTCACTAATAATATGGACATGTATTATATACATGTAACAAAATGAAAATGAGGTTACATGTCAAATGTAAAGAACTATGATGTCATATTGAGTTATATATACAAAAGTTTTGAAATCAAATATCTATGAATGTCTTGTCTCAATAGGGTCTTGGCATCATCAATCAAGATTGAGGTTGGTTTAATGTATGATATTCTTAGTGTGTATCAGATTGCATGAATAATTACTAAATGATGATCAAATGCCTAAATATGAGTGAAAACTCATAAAAATGTTTGAAACATTCATTATAAAGAGATTAATAAAAAGGGATAAGAAATATGATATTTGGTTTGCTATCCTTACTGAAATTTGATTTAATCCATTATAGACATTAATTTTACATTTATGTTGAATGATACATGAGGAATATGTTGAAAAAAATACTTGATGAAATAATACAACATATGATGAATAAAATGTATTCAAAATATAATGTATTTCAATATAAATTATGAACAATATCATTGTTATTTTTATATATTATTTGAAGGATTTGTTTTGAGTAAATTTGTTTGTAGATGAAATGTTAATAAATAAAGTTGTTGACTATAGAGATGTTCAATAAAAAAATGAAACGATTACTATAGAGATAGTAATAAAATGAATAAAAGTGTGGAATGTGAAGATGTTGCATGATGAATCATTACATGATTGAGTGGATATCTGATATACCTAGACCTGTCAAATGGGTGGGTGGGTTGGGCTTGGGTTGGGTTATTGCGGGTGCAGTCTAGCGGGTGCGGATCAAAAAGATACACTTCTAAATGGGTGCAAGAAAAGCACATCCAAACCCCACCCAATGGGTTGTGGGTTGTCTGCAGGTGCCCATATAAAATGTGTCCAATCAACAATATTTGCAAATTGCTTTCGTTAACACTAAAAACAACATTTAAAACAGCTTGTAACTATATTTTTCATATCAAATATAGTGTTAAGGAACCAACCAACTACTATATTTGATGTCAAACCATTCGATTAGTTATCTACATATTTTTATACAAAGTTAATGAAAAAATAACATCTAGTTGTTGTATGTCAATGTAAAATAGGAAAATTGATATAGTTCTCATAGATAAATATCACAAAAAATAACACATAATTTTGTAATGTAACATTATACATTCTTGATATTTCAAGTACTTATTGTTGCCTATTGCAAACACAAAATAAAGAGAATATAATTATTTTTGGTAAAGGTAAAGAGTTAACTTGTATAAGAAAGTGCACATCTTTTATTAGGTGTATGTGTATATGATATATATAAATATATTTACTTCAGTTAACTAGGCCACCCGCGGGTTACCCACAAAACCTACTATATAAATGGGTTTGTATGGGCTTGGGTGATTTTCAACGGGTGGCAAATTTTGTCACCCAAACCCAACTTAAGCGGGTTGATCCATGGGCACACGCGGATTTTGACCCAGTTTGATAGGTCCAGATATACCAAACTTTAAAGTTACATATAGCATGATAAATAGTGAAAATGGAAGAGAACCAAGTACAAAGTTAAACACTGATATGAATGAATAGTTGTTGGGGAATGACTTCTTTGACAAATACAATGAATTATGCTTATATGAATAATGATCCTAATGAATTATGTGTACATTATTGAGGTTGTCTTATTGAAAATACTATTGATATACTTCCTTTTGTGTTATTATTTATATAAAAATTGTTCCCTTATGTATGTTTGTTATACAACATGTGCATGAAAACAAAATGTTGAGAGGAGTTGCAACATTATGAATAAGACAATTAGTTGTCCAGTGGAACACAATGAATTGATTGTTGATACATTGATCACCAAATATCAATATCCCATTTGGTATGTAGGGGGAATGAACTAACATGATTGCTTTGAAACAACTATTGAGTTGTCTAAAGGATAGTAGAGGCTAGACTAGCAGTCCAAGTGCATAGTTTAGATGTTGTAATTCTTCGTAGGATATGCCATTAATCTAGTAACATGTTACCATAAGTTGAAACTTACTCACTGGCACCCCATGTGCATATATAAATAAGGTTGTGTTTTGCTAAAAAAAGTTTGATAGTAGTGCCCTTGACAACCAAACATGGCAAGCTCACAACTAACTGAGGTGTTGAGATGATAATCTTAGCGTGTTAGAACCCTAAGATCTTGAATTTGGGCTATGCCTACAGTTGTATCCTAGTGGGGACAACCAAAATAATCAAGGCATGTGGAACTCATAATAAAGTTAGTTATGGTTGAGTTGAGTTGATTAATACATATAATGTTTATTTTGTTGAGGTGAGATAAATGATGTGAAAGATGCTACAATAGATTGAATTGAATGGAATAAGAATGAATTGATTAGTTTTTGAGTTGATATAAATGCTATAGATGATATATGTCATGTTAAGTATTATTACTTCCATTTAATTATAAAATCTAATTAATAATGAATGACATTGAATGGTATCATCTATTTCTACATGTTCATATTTGTTCAACATTAACCATCTTGCTTATAAGAAAAATACTGATATACTTTCCTAATCAGACATCACATGTACATGATTCATGATACTTGTTGAATAACTAGTTGTTTAACTAAATCCTTCAAGATATATAGTATGAGTATAGTTGAGATACATAAATTGATTGCATACATTTATATCTATATTTTCTGACAAGGTATATGTACTTGTTTTGTTTATCTAATACTCATTCTTGGATTGAAATATAGAGAATGAAAGGTTAATTTTTGATATAATAGTATCATAAAATCATACTTAAAAGGAGGAGGATGTATTTGGGAGTATTGTGTTGAGTATATTGATTCTTGCTACATAAATATTAATGTGTTTATTATTTTTGGATTCAAAAATGCTAGATGAATTTGAGTATCTACTTTGAACTAATTTCTAAACTCTAGAGATAATCAACATTATTTTATCTACATGAAATAGTGTTACTAATCTTTAGTGCAATTCTATCTAGTAACTAGGGTGTTTAGAGTCTCATATGAGGTTTTCAAATGTTTTCAGGTCTCAGAGAATTGAATGTAGATGTTAGTTATACAAATATGACATTAAATAATATATAGTTTAGAAGTTATAGATTTCCATGTACTTTCTCTCTCTTGGAAAGGGATTTATCATGGAGATTTCTACATGTTTATATTATTCATACAATGATAAATGACAGGTTAATTTGGCGTTCCTCAGTCTTAAATGTAAAATTTGATGATTATCAAGTTGTCACAACTAATGAAGCTTGTTAATGATTAGTTATGTTGGATTTTGAAAAAAAGAAAAATATTTGCATTTCTCTCTACTCTCATAAAAACCCAATCATTGTAAATTATTACTTAGTTTAATTTCAATGCAAGGCTTGTCTTGGGGACATTGATTTCATTAGTGTTAAAGCATAAGTTATTCTCTACACGGACAACTCTAGCAAGGAAAAACGTGGATACCTGGTCACATCCGCCTTCTATTTTCTCTTTTATTTGATTCATATATGATGAAGTGCCATTTATATCTCCTCCCTTATCAACATGTTATCTCTAATTGAAAGGTTAATTGTCAATTTTGTTGAAAAACTTAATTACTAATAAAGGAGAATACTTGATCCTTGTTGGTATGTATGCCTAAAGAGCCAGTCATATGATGATTGTAATGGCATAACATGTAAATTATTTGATTAATAAATGAAGTCAAGCTTTCAATTTATTATGTTTAATTCAGTTATGAGATAATGATGTAACATTATAAATGTCAAGTAAATTATATTACTCAATGATGTATGTCTTTAAGTACATGACTCGAACAATGAGATCATACGGATGTTAAGCGTATATAAATTCTCATTATGTCCCTGATCGGTTGTTATTGTGGAAGGTAGATAGACAACGATAACACATAAGATCAGAGTGTGAGTTGGCTGATGACAAAATCTCATTAGTCATGATATGAGATATCAAACCAAGCATACAGATACATATTAGAGAACATTGTATCAAACAGACCCACAATGAGACTAACACATGGAAACCATTGCCATGGTAGTTATAGTAAGCTCTCATAGTGTTGGTGGTGATTGTGGTTCCTAGACATGAAGCCACTATACTCATTATATGTTGTTTGATATGCTTTGACATCATCAACGTAATTCTGAATAAGGGTTATTATAAAGGTGATGATTGGGTGACTGTGACACATGGGGATTGTATGTGAGTAATGTAGATAGGATTTGTCTCTCCTATGAGAGTATGATGTCCTAGGCCTCTTGATTAGAGAGATTGAGAAAAGCATGGGCATGCACATGTGAGTCAATATGTGATATTGATCTTACATATATCTCATACGGTCTACTTTGGTTCAATGAACAAAATTGAATGTTAAAGAGGATGACTACTACATGCCTTGAGTTCAATCTGGATATCAATGGCAAAGGAACTATACAAACACTATAACACCATACATAGATTATAGGTTGAAGTTGTTCTCCAACTTTCCATTTACATGGGTATCATTGATGTGCGACTAGGAATTGCTTGTTGCTTGTGATGTCATAAGCTGTTATGGACACTCACTGCCAACGTAATATGGGACCTATAGGGTTACACACAAAGGTCTTGACCTAGAAGAGGAGTTTGATCTTAAATAATGATTGGATTGATTACTAAAGTGCTTGGGTATTCAATATAAGAAAAAAAATCCACTGAATGGACTTCTAGCCAATCGGCTCATGTGATGAGATGATCGTTTGGAGTGTCAGGTTGATTAGAAATTGAATTGGCTGAGTTTTGCATGAATTAGGGAACCAACCGATTGGCTCACTGGGTGAACTGATTGGCTCACTGGGAGAACTGATCGGCTCAATTAGCTATCTAGATACAATTGAGGTACCACAGACTGAGAAATGGCTTGAGGCCATGAGATCTAAGATGGAATCCATGTATACTAACAAATTATGGACTTTGGTATATCCACTTGAAGGGGTAAAACCCATAGGGTGCAAATGGGTCTTCAAGAAGAAGACAGACATGGATGGTAAACTACAAACCTATAAGGGCATATTGGTTGCAAAGGGTTTATGACAAGTCTAAGGTGTTGAGTATGATGAGACATTTTCACCAGTGGCCGTTGTTAAGTCCATCAGGATTATACTTGCCATTGCAGCTTATCATGATGATGAGATTTAGCAGATGGATGTTAAAACTGCATTCCTTAATGGGAATATTCTTGAGGATGTGTACATGACACAACCTAAGGGCTCTATAAATCTAAAGGATGCATATAGAGTATGTAAGATACAAAGGTTAATCTATGGATTGAAGCAAGCATCTCTGAGTTGGAATCTTTGTTTTGATGAGACAGTCAATGTGGCATACAACTTACAAAACACAAGATTAACTAAGTAGAAGCGAATCATTTGCAGCAGATTACTGAAAATCACTAAAAATTAAAACTTTTTGCAAAGAAATCCAATCATAGGAAATCTTTTACAACAAGAACCATAGAATAACATTTACATCATGTTTCAAAGTACATGCCTTGTACTGTCTCTTCTCGAGAAATACAACATCAGCTGTCTTATGACACTATATACAGACATCATAAAACCTCAAGGCATCAAGCCAAAATCTCAAATTGATTCATTAAAACACTAACTATAAACTTTTAGGACCTTTTTTTAGAGCAAATGGATCGATTCATTACTTGTTAGCCATACGACATCTACAATTGAGAAGAAACATACAGAAAGAACATACAAATATCACGTTCAGTAACCTAAGGACACTACAACTCATATTGGAACAAGAGAAAGACACTTCTGCATTGATTCTTCTTCCTTGAGGCTGTCTTAAGCAGCTTTCCATGAAGAATTCCTTCAACCTGAGCGTTGAGTAGTGGTAGAGGGGCTGGAACAAGATGATATTCTGCTCATATATCAACTCAAACGAAGCCATACAACTGAGTAATAAGATCAATCCAAAGCAAAGATGAGATCTAGCCGTAGCAAGATATCTCATCGCTCTCCTGAAGAGAGGTCGCAGTGAAGTGCGACAGATAAATGCTGACTAGCGGTGAAAAAACTGGCAGATCAACTGCCAAAAACCACTGGCTAAACAAGCCAAGACAGAACGAAAAAAGGAAAACAACGTAGACTAAAAAACGCACAAAGGAACGGGAAACTTGGGTTACACTATCACAGAAAGCCGGCAAGCTGTGGCAGAAAGCGATCGCAACAGCAAAGAGGGGAGCCGAGGTGTGCCTCAGTGCCCCTTGCGCCGCAGCCACCACCCCCACCATGAGTACTGTTGAGAACCGGACCCTAGGGTCCAGAAACTGGCACCGCTCGGAGCAGAAGAGGAGGAAGCCGATCCCGCCACAGCTGACCACCAGGATCTGGATCCGCCCTACCCAAGCAAAGAGAGAGCCCGGGGGGAGCAGGTCGGCGCACACCGGCAGCCGGAACCCCTCCCCCAAGCCAGCCGCCGTGCACAGGAGCGCCGGACCTAGTTGCTCTTCTGTCTCCAGACGCGAGCGAGACCCGGTGCTATCTTATAAACTTTTAGGACCTGAGAGTACAGAGACGACACATAGGACTTCTAACTATAAGACTTGACAGTCAGGATCTCCACCTGAGATCCCATTGCTATCCAGGTTGTTGCTTTCCTTTCCCTGCAAATGAGTGTCTGCTTCTTTATCCGCGTCCACCTAAAAATGTTGGATCCCATGGGGGTGAGACAATTGTAAATGGCCCTAGCGGGAGATATAACTCTCCGCCAAAACATTATTATTGCAGCTTAAGAAGATAAATATGAATAGAGGAATCATATTTATTTGACAATAGATATTTTAATGTCTAACAAATTAGAACATTATTCTTATCAAAAGCATTGTATCTATTTATGATAGAGCAATATATCATCTATTCTTTTAATAAGGAATAGGAATAACATGTATATCATTTATCCATCATATTATGTCAACATATCAAACTTTTCTTATGTCACTCATTATCTTGACATGTCATCCATGAAACATTCTTGTTTCGCTCTGTTGGCCTTAGCCAATCTTCTAAATAGATAAGAAATTACATCTACCATGTACTCATATACCATTAATATATACATTGGGTTATTACTAATCATGTGTCATCATTACAGGCATTGAGCCTCTGCCAGGTATTGAACTCTTCCGAACCTGATTACACTAACAGACATTGGACTTTAACCAACCCTAATTACAGGCATTACACCTCTGCCAGGTATTGGATTTCTCCAAACCTAATTACACAGCCAGGCATTGGACTCTAACCAATCCTGATTTCACAGCCAGGCATTGGACTTTAACCAACCCTGATTTCACAACCAGACATTTGACTTTAACCAATCCTGATTACACATCTAGGCATTGGACTTTAACCAACCTTGATTACACAGCCAGGCATTGGACTTTAACCAACCCTGATTACACAGCCAGGCATTGGACTTTAACCAACCCTGATTACACAGCCAGGCATTGGACTTTAACCAACCCTGATTACACAGTCAGGCATTGGACTTTAACCAACCATGATTACACAGTCAGGCATTGGACTTTAACCAACCCTAATTATAGGTATTACACCTCTGTCAGGTATTGGACTCTTCCAAACCTGATTTCATGGATCATGGAATATAAATTCCTTCGACCCATCATTAATCATCTTGGTGCCTCTTACTATACTACAATTATTCTCATGTCTCATAAAGCCCATAAAGCATCTTGTCACCTCTCATTAGGCAACATCTAATCATATGGCTCATAGAGCCATTCAACATCTTGTCACCTATCACTAGGCAACAAATTCATTTTATCTCATGTAATATAATAGTAACACCACTATTTCCTTAATAGGGTTAGGGGTTACTATTTATATCACTTTGGGGTTTCTCATGTCCCATTACCCAATTTAGGGTTAGGGTTTTCCCATCTCTCATTTCTTAGGGTTTCATGCTCACATTATTAGTTCAGCTCTAATATATTACTTCACACCTCTAGGAGCATTCAAAGATATCATAAGTATATTCTTATGATCACTATTCTCATCATATATCATATGATCAACAATTTAAGGCATGAGTTCATTTCTCATTCTTATCATGGTATGATTACATCATACTCATTGATTTGGCTTAACTCCATTCTCAAAGTATATTAATCAACATTTATCACAGTACATCAAGTTCATTAAATCTTTATTGTAACAGTTGCATCTCACACATTTCATGTGTTTCTTATCCAAGAATAGTGGATTAGAGGTTCATCAAAGAATGCCTACCCTGAAATGATGAATGTGATATCTATCATGTCATGATGTATCACTTCCTTCTCATTTCCATCTTACTTAAGTTAATCAACTAACCTTGTATTAAGGTACTTCCCTCTTAATACTTTATCCTCTAACTTGCCACTTTCTCCATATGGTGTATATATTACACATTGGAATTGTCCAACTATCTTTAATGATATGGACTTATTCAATGGTTAGGCATTGTTGATATAGAATAAACTATTATCAACCATGTTAGGTATTTCAACCCATAGGATGTTATTCATTCCATTATATAATATTGCATACATCACTCCTAAGAGTTTCATACCCTCATCATTGTAAGATGTATAGGGTTGTTACACATACATGAAATTAGATATATAATGATCTAGGCATCTTCTTGTCCTTTAGACCCTTATTCATTAGGGTATCAACACTATCATACATATAGTTCATCAGCTTTACCCTTCATGGTTATAACATCCTCATCTTACTTGATTGTAATAACCACATCTTACTTAAGTGTATTGGTCATATGCCATGACTATGGTTGCACATATCATTATATGGCATCATCCTGGATTTAAGTCTCACTTCACATCATTCTTTAGGGTTTCTCATAACATAACCCTAGAATAGGATTCACATGGAATCATCATTAATTAGGACTTCACATGGAATCACCCTCAACTAGGGTTCACATGGAATCATCCTTAATTAGGATTTCCACCATAGTCACCCACAATATGGGTCTACTATTCATCTCCATTAGGATTTCATTCAATTATCCATAATTAGAGATTCGCTATTCATCCCAATTAGGGTTTTACATCTCATTTCCCTAAATTAGAGTTTCATATATCATTACCCTAGATTAGGTCTATATCCTCACCCTGGATTAGGGTTTCATTTAGAATTGCCCTCAATTAGGGTTAGAACTCAATGGCCCTGTCAATTAGCGTTTATGTTCATGATTAGGGTTTCATGATCTCTTTACTTAAGGTTCATAACCCTTAATCACCACATGAATCATATTCATGTATGAATTCATGCTATCATCTTATCAACTTGATTAGGTCATATCAACCCTTAGTCAAGTTCATACAACTATGAATGACATAGTGTACCAAGTTATTGCTCTTATAAGCAATTAGGGTTCCTTCCTTAATTGACACTAATCACTTAGGTACTATTAGGGTTTTAACCCTTGTACCTTCATTCATTATCATTACTAATCATCATTGGATCAATGAATCATTCATCATATTAATTCTCAAGAGATTCAATCACATTGGACCTCAATTACATAAGGTATCCAAATGAATTGACCAATTGAGTCCTCAATCAATTTTGACTACTTGGACCCCAAACGGTCTTGGTCTTTCAAGGTTAAAATGGTTTGAAACTGTTTGGTAAAGGTGGTGCTTGAGACCATTTTCTAAAGCAAGTACTTGAAACCGTTTGCTAAAGGTGACCTTCAAGATCGTTTGCTAAAGGTGGTCACTTGAAACCGTTTGCTAAAGTACCTTTTTGAAACCGCATGGGCTCAACCGGTTTAGGATCGTTTGGTCCCAAATGGTCTTGAGACCATTTGGCCCCAAACGGTCTTGAGACTGTTTTGACTCAAATGGTCTTGATACCGTTTGGTCCAAACCTCCTCAAAACCGCATGGACCAAATATGGTCTCAACCAATCAAATTGGATTAGGGTTTCCAATATTGATTCCTTCAATCATTGAATTCATGGAACCAATCATCAATTGAACCTATCACAATACTTCAATTGAGTTAATTAGGTCAACCTTCAACTGATTTGACCCTCAATTGACCCTCAAATGATCATCAATTAGGGTTTGAATCAATTGGATTAGGGTTTGGGATAGATGATCCTTCAACATTAACCAATGTGAAACTAGTTACTTTTAAAACTATTGGACCATCATCCAAATTGGACATGACCTGACCCCAAACGGTCTTGAGGTAATTTGTATGACCTCCAAACGGTCTTGAGACCGTTTTCCCATGTCAACATCAAAATGCAAGTCAACCAATTAGATTTTGGATCATTGGATTGATCACCAAATCAGCATTTGATTGCATTTCAATTTAGTACCTTTAGATCTCCATACACTTAACCATTGTCAACCCTAGACCTACAAACGGTCTTGGGTGACCCCCAAACGGTCTTGGGATCATTTGTATGACCTCCAAACGGTCTTGAGACCGTTTTCCCATCATATCATCATTAATCATGTCATTCAATTAGGGTTTGGATCCTAGGATTGGTCACCAAATCAGCATTTGATTGCATTTCAATTTGGTATCTTTGGACCTTAAAACACTTGATCATACTTAACCCTAGGCCTCCAAACGGTCTTGGGTGACCCCGAAACGGTATTTAGACCATTTGGGTGATTCCCAAACGGTTTTGAAACCGTTTGGGTCAATCAACCCAAAGCATCAACTCATTCAATTGCAAAATCAGCACTTAGCCGATTAGGGTTTATACCATATGTTTAAATCTTCAAATACCTACCCATACTCAACCCTAGACCTCAAAACGGTCTTGGTTGACCTCCAAACGGTCTTGAGACCGTTTGGGTGATTCCCAAATGGTTTTGAAACTGTTTGGGTCAATCAACCCAAGTTTCAAACTCAATCACTTATGAAATCAGCACTCAACCCGATTAGGGTTTAGGTGATTGGTGGGCCTTTAACTCATGAACCAATTGGAGTTAATCAATAATAATTGATAGGTCATTAACCTATATCATTTACAACAGATCTCCAAATGATAAACCCTGGTCAACACCACTAAAAGGTTTGAAACCGTTTCCCTCCATGCGGTTTGATGAAACTGTTTCATTCCAAACGGTTTGAAACTGTTTGCTCCCAAACGGTTTGGAAAACTGTTTGAGCACTTGTGTTGAAACTATTTGGTCTTGATATTTGTATAGGTGTATTCTTATGATGATGTCATCATAATCAATCTCTAAACCCACGAAACCTGTTGTGGTTTCCATGAAAATTGCATCAATCAACCGAATCAATTATTGTAAATGTAGAAATGATCATTATTTGATATGGAATTGAATGCAATAGCAAAGTTAAGAGTTAAAGTTATAAAACCCACCTCCAAATGATCTCCAAAGCTCCAAGCTCACGCAAAAATGGTGGATGAAGCTTTTGCAACTCCCCCTAGGCTCGTCCTCAAGCTTTTGGATGAAAAAGTTGGCTAGGGTTGAAGAGGAGATCGAATTAAGAAGAAATCCATGATTTATTTTCGATTTCCACCATGGAATCAAGGTGAAAGGAGGTCAAGAACCTTACCAACAGGTTGGGGGTCGTACTCCTGATCCTAAACAGCTCCTTGGTCGTTTTCCAAGCAAGTGGAAAGAAAGGAATCCGAAAAATTCTTTGTTTTGGCTTGGAAAAGGTACATTTTTAAGAAAATTGATGAGAGAGAAAATCTTTTATAAAAGTCTATTAATTCCAAAATTGTTGCCACCACTTACCCCTTTGTTTCTTGCATGCAAGGGAATATCTATCCCCATGGATATCCCTTCCATTATCCATGAATTAAGGGAAAAGAAATTAAGCACCTTAACCCTTTTTATATTAATATCCATGACTTGGTGGATATTTCTTTTCCTTATAATAAGGTGAGTGAAAACTCCACCTCCTTGAGATATTTCGTGGCTATTGCAAAGAACAAAGACGACCACACATACCTGAACTCAACCATTTTAATTTTGGTTGAAATCCCTTTAATTAATACATTCATTTTTTTGCCCTAAATTGAATTAGGGTTTCAATTAGGATTAAATCTTGATTATTTTAATATCAAGATTCTCTCCCCTCCAACTTAATTCAAATGAGGCGCCGCTCTCATTTTCTTTGATCTAAATGATGTCAAGAAACATTAGGGACCTTATTGAAGTGGTAATTTACATATTGAACCCTAGGTTGGGTAAATTGCACATTACACAAAAACTAGGTTTTAATGCACAAACATTGTCCAACCAGCTCTATCTTGGTGCCCAAGCTTATGGGAACCATACCACTACATCATATTCATTCTTATGATGTCTCAACATCAGAGGAACATATTATTATGTAACATTTGCAATTTAACCCCTCAACTTGGGTAATTTGCACTTTAGTCCAAAATAAGCAAACATTGCTTCAACATTGTTCAAACAGGACCAAAATTGAAACATAAGTTCCTCATGAGTCCTAATTACTTTTCACAAGATAAGATTAAGCATATAATCATATTTCTTAATTAAAACACCTAGGGTTAAAGCATAACCCAGGTCAGGGATGTTACAGTCAAAGAGTTTGGCTTTATTCAAAATGAAGATGAACTTTGTGTGTACAAGAAGGTTAGTGGGAGCACAGTGACATTCCTAATATTGTGTGTAGATGACATACTATTAATGGGAAATGACAACCCCACTTTACTAAAGGTAAAAACATGGCTTTGAAATATGTTTTTTATGAAAGACTTGGGAGAACCATCCTACATCTTGGGGATAAAGATCTATAGAGATATATCTAAAAGGATTCTTGGACTAAGTCAAAGCACATACATTGACAAAGTGTTGAAGTGGTTCAACATGGAGATCTTGAAGAGAGGAAACCTACCCATGCTTTATGGAGTTACCATCTCTAAAGCTCAAAGTCCCAGTTCTAGTGAAGAAAGGGAGCACATGAGTTTGATTCCATATGCCTCAGCAATTGGATCAATCATGTATGCAATGATGTGTACCCATCCTGACATCTCGTATGCCTTAAGCATGATGAGCATATATCAATCAAATCCAAGTGATGCTCACTGGAAAACTGTGAACAACATCCTCAAGTTCATGAGAAGGACTAAGGATCAATTCTTGGTCTACAGTAGAGAGGAAGAGTTACCGGTAAAGGGTTACACCGATGCAAGCATCTAGACTAAGGAAGATGATTACAAATCACAATCAGGATTTGTGTTTTGTCTAAATAACAAAGCTATAAGATGGAAGAGTTCCAAGCAAGAGACCGTTGTCAATTATATAATAAAGGTCGAGAATATTATTGTATCGAAGCAGTAAATGAGGTTGTATGGATGAAGAAGTTCATTTATGAACTTGGGGTCATTCCAAGCATCAGCGAAACGACTGAGCTACATTGTGACAACAATGGAGTGATTGTACAAGTTAAGGAACCCATATTGCATCAGTTCTTGAAGCATATACGAAGGTTGTTCCATCTCATACGATAGATTGTACAATAAGGAGATGTAAAGATTTTTAGAGTACCAACTGAGAACAAAGTTGTTGACCCCCTAACAAAGGCACTTTCACAGCAGAAGCATGATGGACATGTTAGATCACTTAGAATACAATTCAGGGGTGATTGGCCTAAGTGCAAGTGGGATTATGTTGGTATGTATGCCCAGAGAGACAATCATATGATGATTGTAATGGCATAACATGTAACTGATTTGACTAATAAATAAAAGCAAGCTTCCAAAATATTATGTTTAATTCAATTATGAGATAATGGTGTAACTTTATAAATGTCTAGAGAATGATATTACTCAATGGCATATGTATTCAAGTACATGACTTGAACAATGAGATGATACAGATGTTAAGAGTATATAAATTCTCATTATGTCCCTAATTGGTTGTTATTGTGGAAGGTAGATAGAAAAAAGTAACACATAAGATCAGAGTGTGACTTGGTTGATGATAGAATCTCATTAGTCATGATATGGCAATATCAAAACAAGCACACAGATACCTGTTAGATAATAGTGTATCGGACAAACTCACCGTGAGACTAATACATGGAAGCCATTACTATGGTAGTCATAGTCATCTCTCATAGTGTTGGTGGTGATTGTGGTTCTTATACTTGAAGTCACTACACGCATCACATGTCGTTCGATATGCTTTGACATCATCTAATGTAATCCTGAATAAGGTAATTATAAACGTGATGATTGGGTGAATGTTATACATGGGGACGGATTGTGAGTGATGTAGATGGGATTTGTCCCTCCTGCGGGAGTATGATGTTCTAGGCCTCTTAATTAGTGAGACTGAGAAGCATGGCCATGCACATCTGAGTCAATATGTGATATTGAACTTACATATATCTCATACAGTCTACTCTAGTTCAAGGAACAAGATTGAATGTTAAATAGGATGACTACTCTATGCCTCAATTTCAATCTAGATATTAATGGCACAGGAACTATACAAGCACTGTAACACCATACATAGATTGTAAGCTGAATTTGTTCTCCAACTTTCCATTTACTTAGGTAGCATTTATGTGTGACTACGCACCGCTCATTGCTTGTGTTGCCATAAGTTGTTATGGACAGTCACTGCCAACGTAATATGGGACCTATAGGGTCACACACATAGGTCTTGACCTAGAAGAGAAGTTTAATCTTAAATAATGATTGGACTGATTACTAAAGTGTTTACATATTCAATACAAGCAACAAATCAACTGACTAGACTTCTAGCTGATTGGCTCATGTGATGAGATGATCATTTGTAGTGTCATGTTGATTAGAAATTGAATTGGTTGAGTTCTGCATGAATCAGGGCATCAACCAATCGTTTAACTGGGTGAACCGATCGGCTCAAGTTGGGTGAGATGACCGATTCACCTAGTGAACCAATCGCCTTAGTTGTGCCAACTGAAGGTTCTGGTGACTTTCCCAAATTTGTGAGAAAAGTTGATCGTTTAACTTGCTCAATTTGATTGGTGCAAGGAATTAATGTTTAGCATTAATTGGAAATGGATTGCCAAATTCATATGTGATTGGGAAACAAGCAAAATGACCAATTTGCATAGCGAACCAATCAGTTCGCACGTAAACCAACTGGTTCAGTGCTTATATGTTGTGAAAATTGAAGATAATCCAGTCCCTCCCACTCCCACACAGATTGGGAATCCAGATCCTAACCCCTCCTATAAATAGAGGGGTATTGGGGGAATCCCTGAACACAACTCAATTTCTTCTGACAATTGGTATCCTCTGTGGTTGTGTTAACCAATTGAGAGCCTGAGTAAGTCCTACCCACTAAAGGGAGGGATAGCAAGGGAGAAACAATTGTGGGAGAGCAAGTTGGTGACTAGTACACCAATAGGAGGGACAACTCCTTCCTGTCTGTTCTAGTATGATGACATAAGTTCTAGGCGGTCCATGTGGACTTCCATAGAGGCATGGAGTTTGTTTTCTGTCGCTAGGATGACAACATCAACATGTTGTCTGTGGTGTATACCATGAGGCGTAGCAGTCAGATGAGTCCCAGTGCAACTAGAAGACAGTTGTGCATTTACAACAATGAGGAGATTTCACTGAACTTGCTTCAAAACCATGTATATCCTCAAAACCATCCTTCCCATCTTATAGTCATTGAAGCGATCCGCTAGTTTATGGGGAATATAGTAATAAAAAATTTGTTTTCATTGCCTATTCTTACTATGTTCGGCAACGCATTTTGCGATCATCGGGCAGTAGTTTCGAGTGTGGACACAACGCGGGCAGGGCATTGCCGCACTAACTAAAATGTTGGTGGGTTGCGACCAATATTTACTATTGTATTTTCTATTTAGGGTGCTCAATTTTTGTTGATTATTCATCGTGTGAATTCCTTGGGGTGGGTCAGTAGTGTTGCGTTTCATGTGAACGCTTTGCCGAACGACACATCTATAGCCATATTTCCCTATAGTGGCATCAGGGACACGTCAATCTACTATATTTTTGGATAATTGATATGATCAAATTTTTTGTTTTACCATTTAATTATTGCATGTGATGTGAATAATTTCTTGTCCAATCAAATACCACGATAATCCCAAACATATATGTATATGCATTTCGCACGTGTCGCCCTAAAAGTGAATTTTTATGGTGGATGTGTACATGGTTATGGCCAATAACCCCCATTATCTATTATGGTTGTGTGGTTTGGTTAATCTTGTTTATTTCAGTTTGCATATTGAGCCTCTATCTTATCTTCCCAATATAAAAGTTTAATTTTTTCCTACCCTTAATCCCCTCAAATGTAACTCGAGGTTTCTCTATGATCATGTAATAGTAGAATAGTTTACTTTCATGTTATGATGAAGAATAAAGACCACATGACGACATCAACCGACCGTTTGGAGGATCAAGGAGGACTAAAAGGATGAGTTGAACTAATTAGTTGGTGGATCCAACCGATCCACTAGAGGATCCAACGGATGGTGGATAGATGGACTAGATGACCAGAGAGACAACCAAACAATTGGCCAAGAGGAGAGTTGATCGGTTCAAAGGTTGAATCGATCAACCCAGATTGGCAAGAACGGATTCATCAATAATAGGTTTATACATGTGATGTGGACCCTAGGTTGTGGTAATTCCTTATGTCTCTAAGGAATTACATTAGGCCGGCTATAACCATCGCTTTTTTTATTGCATGTTATCATTGTGGGGTATAGCATGTATATGATATGTACTATATATGTGGTGATTGGATAAAGTATATGTATATATAAATACAAATTTCCTCAATAAAATATTAATTCTAAGATGTTTTCCATTAGCAGAACACATGATAAGCTTGATCAACCAAGCATAGGTTAAGCAAAAGTGTGGTTCACCATCTATCTTGTGGAAGTGTGATGGTAGATATGTAGGTTTTTCCAAAGCAGGGTACATATCTATGGTGTTGGCTTTTGGGTCGGGTTTAACGGTGTGGTCTTAATGAGATTAAGAACTAGAAGCATGTAAATGATTATGGCAAGGAGTTTCACATATCATTTATCTAAGAATTGCATATGATGCAATTGGCAAAAGTTTCCTACCTTAATAATTGACTATTGACGTTGGTGTATTGGCTGGGTGGTAGTTGAATTATTTTAGATCTTGGTTCACTATAAGGTTGTACATTGTAATCTTTCAAATTGATATGTTAGGTCTATTAGTTTGAATAAAATAGTGGGAGCAATAATTAATTAAAGACCTAATTGATATCGTCAAAAATTTTAAATCAAATCAAATCAAAAGGTTTTGACAAATGCAAATTTTCTATTGTAGAATCAAATGATGAATAAATCTGTATAACGATCAATCCTTAGAAAGGACAAACTTAACATAAATTTCCATGACTGGTTATGGAATTTGAGAAGGGTTCTCAATTAAGAGTGCAAGCTCTACGTCCTTGAAAAACTAGTGCCAGAAATACCTACTCCTAATGCACCTAGGGCACAAGTGGATGCTTACTGGAAGCATGTCAATGATGCCTTGGACAAAAAGTACGTTATGCTAAGATGCATGAACTGTGAGTTTCATGAATAGTGTGAGGACATGGGGATTCTTGAGATGGTAACACATCTTAAGAAAGTGAACAATAACATCACAAAGCAAGAAAGGGAGGAAGTCATAAAGGTGCTCTTTGAGTGTAAGCTAACAAAGGGAAACTCAATAGAAGAACATGTCCTCAATATGATTGGACATGTGTATCATCTTGAAGAATTGGGATTCTCTTTGAGCCAAGAGTTGACCACAAATATGATTCTGAAATCACTACCAGAATCATATAGCCACTTTATTGCATGTTATCATGTGAGTAGTATGGCCAAACTGATGTCAGATTTTCTTGGTATGTTGATTCATGCTGAAGTAAGGATGAAGAAGGACAAATTCATGATGATGATCAACGGATATGAGTCCAAGGATCAAAGCAAGGTCGTGAAGAGTATAGAGGCCAAGACTAAATCCAGATCTTCAACACTCAAAATGAGGAGAAAGAAAAGTATAGGAGGATCTCATCCTTTGTACTTGAAGGTATTTAGGAAGAAGAACATGGGTATGATGATATCCACTTTAGGTATATATGATATAGAGATAACTCTATATACTTCTTTATCATGGTATTATATACCGGATGTGGGTCTCACATATGTTCGAATATGTAGGATCTAAAAAAAAGTAGGCCTTTGGGAAAAGGCAAGGCGGAACTGCGAGTTGCAAATGGTGTAAGAGTTGTGGCCAATGCAGTTGGAACCTATAGTTTATCTTTTCCCACAAGGCTTGTAATAGAGTTAATAAATTGCTATTATGTACCTGGTATAAATAGAAACATCATTTATGTATGTTGCATGGAAAAGGATGCATTTGAATTCCATATTCAAAATGGTCATTATTCTATTTTTAAAGATGGGATCTTTTATGGAAGCACCCCAATGTCTTATGGTCTTTATTTGCTAGATATAAACACATATGTTTATAACGTAAATAACAAAAGACTAAAACTCAAAAACTCAAACAAAACATACATTTGGTATTGTCATCTAGGGCACATAAATGAAAATTGCATAACTAGACTCCATAAATATGGTTATCTAGACTCTTTTCATTTTGAATCAATAGAGACATGTGAATCTTGTTTGTTGGGCAAGATGGTTAAAATCCCTTTCACTGGTAATAGTGAGAGGGATAATGATCTATTAGGACTCATGCATACTGATGTATGTGGGCCTTTTAGAACACCGCTAGAGGTGGGTATCAATACTTGATTACCTTCATTGATGACTTAATCAGGTACAGTTATGTTTACCTGATGAAACATAAGTCAAAAACTCTTGACAGTATTAAGGAGTTTATGAATGAAGTATAGAACCAACTTGGCAAAACTATTAAGGCACTTCATTCCAGTTGAGGTGGAGAGTACTTAAGCCTAGAGTTTGAGGACCTTATTAGAGCCCATGGATTATATCCTAGTGGACTCCACCTGGAACACCTCAGCATAATGGTGTATCAGAAAGAAGGAATTGTACATTACTAGACATGGTGCAATCAGTGATGAATTTGGTTGAGCTTCTGACTACCTTCTGGGGTTATTCTCTACAAACTATCGCATTTACACTAAACCGAGTACCATCTAAGTCAGTTCAAAAGACTCCATATGAGATATGGACTGGGAAGCGTCCCAATATGTCTTTTATGATGATTTGGGAATGTGAAGCTTATGTTAGGAAAATGTTTCCTAAAAAGTGTGGTCGTAGATATGATAAATGTTATTTTGTTGTATATCCTAAGGAGACTAATGGATATTACTTTTATTCTCTATCTGATAGTAAAGTGTTTGTTGCCAGAGATGTATTCTGATAGACGGATTTTATTTCCAAAGAAATTAGTGGGAGGAAAGTTTAATTCGAAGAGTTTTGATACCAACAAGGGAACATTGAACCGGTAGATGTACAAGAGGAAAAAGGAGAATCACAAAGTGTTGTGGACTCTCAAATTCCTCAATTGTAAGGCACTTGACTTTGCTTAAAGTGTTGAACAGGCTTAATTATCATAACTTAGTGCTTAAAATCTTCATCTAACCTTGTGATATGTTTTTATATCATGTGACAAGCTTAATTTTCAAATTTAATCCAATTTTGATATTGTTTGAGCAAGTTATGTTATTTTATGTACATTTTGGACTTTTTTGTAATTTTCCCACATGGGAGGTTTTTCTTGAAATTTATCACATGCATTGTGTTCCTTATATGTTATCTTATCAATCTTGAGCTTGTTAATCCATGGATCACTTGCTTGAACCTTGGTTTGGTGGTGATTTGCTTCTATGGCAAATTAGGGTTTACCCCTTCATGGATGATGGAGTTGCTAAGTGTGCAACCAAGAGACCGAAGGTTTTTTCTGGTGCGGGTTCCAACTGATGGTTCACCCTAGAAGTGGTGCAATTAATGTTGAAGTAGGTGAAGGCTCTTAGCCGATGGTGGGGCAGAACATACCTTTTTTCCCTTTTGTGGTAGTATGTGATGGTTGATGGTCCTTTTAGGGGTGGAGACCGATGGCTACCCTATGTTGGATGACCGATGGACCTTCTAGGCATCAAGTACCAATGTTTAGGCAACCTGTTGTTGCATGTCCATGGAAGCTCTAGGCCATGGACACATGAAGAGCTGCTAGGACACCTCAAGCTTCTTCTCTCCCTTTTTGTTAAGCTTTATATATCTATCCTTAAGCACCCAAACCAAACCTTTGGTCCCCTATCTCTTCTTCTCTTTCTAGAGCTCATATTTCTCCTGCTTGGTGGTAGAGGATCTATCCAGTGAAGAAGAAAGTGGTTGACCTTCTTGCTGGAGCTTCAAAGGCTTCGTTTTGCTCTCTTCTAGGGTTTACAAAGCTTTCTTTTAGTGATCTTGACCTAAACAAGTAAGTATCTCCTTCTTCCTACATTTCTTTTGTTGGTTCTTCCTTCTCCCATTTTGTTCCTAGGCGGAAGTCTACTGTTTCATTGTAAGAGTTGCTTTTAATCTCAAATATCCTATCTTTCTTTCTCCTTCTACCTAGGGTTTGCTTCTCTTGTGAAGGAAGGTGCTACTTGGCTGAGTTTAGACCTAAAGATAGGGTTATTCTACCTTCTTTGATCGATTTTCTTGCTTCTAGAATCATGTTCTTCTTCCTATAGGCGATATTTATAACCCTCTTCACTCTTATTGCTTACTACAAGCTTGTCTACTTATGTTCTTTCTCTAAAACGAAGATCTAAGCACTTAGAAGATATGCTTGCTTAGGGTTTCAATTTTGATGATGTTCCTTGCTTAGATTCAGTTATAGATGAACCTAAATCATGTTCACATTCTTTCTAAGGTAGAATATGACTTATTTCAGGTTGGTATGACAACCTATGGTGCTAAGCACCTATCAAGCGATGGTCTCTACTTAGAGTTATAGGTTGTTTTCCACTTCACACATGAACCAATTGTAGTATCCTTGTGACAACCGATGGCGTTGTCTTCTTGACAACCAATGGTGATTATCCATGGTGACAAATGATGGTGTCAACCAATGATCACACCTTAGATCAACTTTAGGATCCTTTAGAATCTTATCAATAGATGGTCTAATGCCCTATAGATGGTATCAAATGATGGTGGTTTTAACTTGACATTCGATGGTGATAAAGGATGGTAAAGCTGACCCTATCAATCGATGGTGACACAATGTGTCACAACCTATGGTGGATCAGCTCACCACAAACGATGGTGAGTCAAGGCTTTAAATCTAGTTTCTATTAAGCCCTAAACCAATGGGTTCTTAGATGGTGAGTCAAGGCTTTTAATTTTGTTTCTATTAAGCCCTAAACCAATGGGTTCTTAGTTCAATTGATTCGATGGTTAGACCTATACTCAAATTGATGGTTTTGAATAATGAACCTGATCCAATGGTTGAGATTGGATGCTTCAACATCCAATGGATTAGAATGAATCCTATAGTATGATATGTTGGTTCCAATGATGAGAATTTGATGGTCCAATGCCTTTAAGTTGTAGTATTACATTTGACCTCGTATAAATATATTTGATAAATCACCATAACAAGTGGATGAGTACCTCTGATGAAACATGGCTTGTTACACCAACTCTAATGTGACTAAGTGGTAGTGATTGATTGTAATAAGCCTTCTTAAATGATTAAATGTGACAATGAAATACTCTCTTCTTGTGTTGAAACCTAAATATGATGATAGTTGAACATCATAGTTCTTGCTATGTTAATCTTATGTGTCACATGTGAGATTGATGAACTGTTGAGCCTTATTCTAAGGCATTGAAATATATTGATGATCTTATTGGGATTAATGTGATGGTCTTTAAGATCTTTGGGCATGGTTGAGCACTGATAAAGGCATAATCCTATTCATGATACAATAAGGGTTAGAACCCTGGAACTTGAGATAAGAAATTGTACCTTGTAATGGTATGATGACAAGTGTGATCCCATGATTTTATGGTGAACAAGTATAATGTGGTAATGTGATTAATATTATATACCTTATACATTTTATATCTTCTAAAGTCGCAACTCTTGATAGAAATGAATTAGGTTTTGTATGTCTAATTGTATGATGAAGCCTTAATTCACCCAGTTGGAAGTAATTAATCAAGTGTAACCCTAAGCATGTAGTGCCATGTGTCGTAGAACCATCTTCAGTGTCAGAACTCGTTGGATGGTGAAACAAGTATTCCTAAGGGAAAATCAGAGCACATGTTGTTGAGTAGGTGGAGTGCTTGTCATCCTGACTCCAAGTGTTTGGGAGGATGACTACAGACATGCCTAGCCCTTAGTTTGAGAATGGATAAAATTGTGTCTCGGTGATTGTTATATGATGAGATTTTAGGATAGTTGTGGTTGTGCCTCAGATGGTAGGGTTTGCATACCCACCTCATTTCACTAGTGTCATAATTTGTACCAAGGACGGACTAGGTTGTTAGTAGCTTGACTAATGTGTCACTGTGGCAGAATCATACTGACTAAGGGCAAAGAAGATCCTAGGAATCTATTTCTCCTAGATCTTGCATGGCACTAATTTTGACTTAGTGGTGGTCATTTGGGATTTGAGTGGTATTCCTCAAATTCCTTAGGGAATAAAAAAAGACGTAATACAAGTCGTGTAGTATATTTTCTAGGGTTAAATGTTTTCACATTGGTTAATAGTCCATGCTTTGTCTTTGTTCTACATAGCTCTTACATGCTGCAATTTTATGAAATCTGAGTAATTATACTTGTTGCAAAGCTTATTTTATTAACTTGCTTACTATGCTTAAACTATTCAATCTTCTTAATTTCTTATTCAATACTCAATCTACTAATTGTTAATTGACCTGTTGTAATCAATATATGTTGGAGAGAGTTATAACTCTCACTAGGACATGGGTCTCACCCGTGGGTCACCACATCTTTTTAGGTGGTCACGGGCAATGTGGTTGAGGTCATGCTATATAAGAGGTGCAACTCGGTCATCCGTAATCTTAAAAGGTTGAACAGATGTAGATGTTAGTAGTAGAGTTCTAATGTCATCAGTGTACTATCAAGTTTGGGTATGGGAAGTGATTTATAGATGATATACTTGTATCGACACGATATATTCACAGTTTTCTAGTGTTGTTAATATATGGCATGTATATGTGGAGTATCTTTTGTATATAGGATGTGGTTGAGGCTAATGGACACAAATGTAATTACTTGTTATGGTATATGGAAATAAGAAAAGATGGACCTTTATGTAATGTGGCAAAGCTTGTTTATAATGCTGAATTTGGTTTTAATTCTTCTACTTTTCTAACTATGTGATTAGTTAGTAGTTGATCGTGTCTTATGTTTTCTGTAATCTCATTTAGTGTGATGAGGTGTCACAGTTATGATGGTATCAGAGCTCTATATTTGTTGAGTCTATAGGGACATAGGATTTAGGTTTGAGTCTATTATTATGTATCCAACATATCTGATCATAGCCTATGCTTATGTAGATATGTCTAGAGGGCATGAAGAACACGTTGAGAGTATCTATGTTGCACCAGGAAGAGGTACTAGGAGGCAGACACACAAGGCGAGAGTGCCAGAAATAGGGTTGGAGCAGTTGACAATGCCTCAGATAGACCCGGCAACAATGGACAGTCATGAGTTTCAGGATATGTTTAGGCAGATGACAGCCAAAATTACACATATAGCGGATAGAGCGCCAGCACCTCAAGCTAGGGCGGTCGTCACTAATGTGGAATCCCAAGGATTTGGGAAGACATTTAAACGTCTTAGACGTGTCAGGGCGATCGAATATGCTGGTACTTGTGACCCAGTAGAGGGCGACATGTGGCTAACGGAGTTTGAGAAAGCATTCAAGATTCTAAACATTCATTAAGAGGACAAAGTTAAACATGTTTTTACCTGTTCACGGGTAGTGTTGGCCACTGGTGGGTGATAGAAGAAGAGAAAAGGCCAGGATGTGTGATAGGATGGAAGGAATTTTGGCAGGATTTTGTCAAACGATACTTCCCATAGACATACTTAGATGAGAATACCTCTCAGTTTGAGAAAATTTGACAAGGAGTGATGACTACTAATGAGTATGAGTCAAAGTTTATGGAGATTCTAATGTTCTTCCCTCACATGGAAGATATAGATGAGGAAAGGAATCATAGATTCGAGAAGGGTCTGAGTATAGAGTTGACTACTATAGTTGTCAACCTTGGAGAACAGAGAAAGATTTTCCACCTTTGTGAAGTCGATAAGGTAGATTGAGAGGTCTGTCATAGAGAAGCGTGAAGCTAATGCTAATAAGTAACCTACTTAGTTCTAAGGGCAATCATCCGGAGGCTTTAATAAGTTGAGGTTTTCTTCACCACGGACGCAACAGAGGTCATTTACACCATCACCTTAGACACTGAGTAGGGGAAGAGGTCGTAGTTTTCCACTTGTAGGAGCCTGCAACACATCATCAGATTCAATGATAGGGCCATCTAGGCCACAGAATGATAACAAGACGTGTCATTAGTGTGGACAGGTGGGGCATATCAAATGCAATTGTCTAATGAAGAATGAGGAAGTGACTCAGCAGACAAGGTAGAGAAAAAAAGGTTCACAACAGCGATAGTTTAGCAGTGTGGCAGTAGAGGTCATGGACAGGCATCACAGGTAGGATCCTCTGGGCATTCCAGCAGAGGATGTGGTCAGCAACAGGCGATAGCTAGGTTCTATTCTATGAGCCATCTAGAAGCAGTGGTCAACCCATGGGTCGTGACAGGTCAGATAGAGTTATTTCATTCTGATTTTTCTGCTTCTTGTTTCATTTGTTTACTAGTTGACTGGGGTGCAACACACTCTTTTATCACTAAGAGGTGATAGATATTTGTTATCTGCCTATTAATCATAGATATGATAGTCTTCAACTAGAGACTCATTTGGTTGGTTCAACAGAGTTGCGAGAAGTGTGTTCCTCTTGTGTTCTCTCTTTCTCAGGGTGCAACATTCAAGTGGATCTTTTGCCACTTGACATGCATGGATTTGATGTGATCCTAGGAATGGATACCTTGAAGAAGTACAACAAAATGTTGGACTATAGTTTCAAGACAGTAGTGTTCCATGTTGGAGATGTACAGTGGATTTTTTAAGGTGATAGGAAGATTCTTCCTACGAGTTTGATGACAACAATGATAATTGAGAGGTTGATGAGAAAAGATGTGAGGCTTTCTTAGCACATGTTGTGGATACCAAGGCTATATATCCTAATATCCAGGAGGTACCAGTGGTACAGGAATTTGAGGACATTTTTTCTAAGGAGTTTCCTGGTGTTCCCCCTCCTAGAGATTTTGATTTTGAGATCAATCTTGTTTATAGAACACAACTCATAGCACAGTCATCCTATAAAATGGCACCGGAAGAGATGTAAGAGTTCAAGAAATAGTTGCAAGAATTGTTAGAGAAGGGTTTTATCAGGCCAAGAACTTCCCCTGGGGGTGCTCCCATGTTGTTCGTAAAAAAGAAGGACGATTCAATGAGGTTGTGTATGAAAGATCTAGAGGGGGCGAGTAGAGCTTTTTGGATAATTTAAAGTTAATTGAAATACTTAAAACAATTAAAGCACTCAACCAAATAAGGAGGAGGAAATAAGAAAGACACTTCGGTTTAGAGTGGTTCCAACCTTTGAATCAAAGGTTGTCAGTCCACTACCCAATTGTTTCTAATTGGGATTTTGAAAGCGATTTATTTATTACCTTACAAGGATGTTACATAAAATACAATCACCTTCCACTCAAAGTAGCCTTCACCTTGAAGTAGCCTCAACCCCCTTAAAGTAGCCTTCTTGAAGTAACCACGAGCAATCCTTGGAGTAGCCTTCACTACCTTAAAGTAGCTACACCACCTTGAGATAGCCTTCACCTAGAAGTAGCTCCAACCTCCTTTGAAGCAGCCTTCTTGAAGTAATCTCAATCACACCTTGGAGCAGCCTTTACTTTGTTGAAGTAGCACCAAGCAACCTCCTTTCAACAACCTCTAACCCTAGGAGTAGTCAAGGAGAAAAAAGTACAGTATAGAAGAAATAGATTGGAAGAAAAAAAATACTTATCCAATGAAGTACATCGCTTTGATCCTATATCAAGCATTTAGATCTCCTATCCACTTAGTATGGACATGTCTATATGTGGTGGCTAGGAGATCGTAACTATAGGATACAACTATAGAACACAAGGATGAAGATGGCAAGTGAATTCTAGCTTTGTTGCTCTCAATAGTGGATGCTCAAGTGTAGCTTAGGTGTTTTAGGTGTCCTAACACCTATCCTGTTTATAGGAATGGTTTGCAAGTGTCTAGGTACGTTCTAGGGAGTGTCTAGAGTGTTCCTTAGTGCTTAACTAGTTGTTAGGTGTACATTAGTTGGCTAGCGATTGCTAATTTATTCATGCT
The DNA here is from genome assembly GCA_963693085.1 of Alisma plantago-aquatica. Lineage (NCBI taxonomy): Eukaryota > Viridiplantae > Streptophyta > Magnoliopsida > Alismatales > Alismataceae > Alisma > Alisma plantago-aquatica. Next base: position 1,111,212,942 of record OY856410.1, read on the forward strand.
TGAAAAGAACAATCCAAAACCCTAATCGGTCGACAATTTGGTCGACCAAACTGTGTCTCGGTCAATATTTTTTTCGACCGAGCCTAGGTTTAAGGCAAAAGTGTTGCAACCTCTATTTCCAAATCCCAACTACCAACCACCCATTCTAACGGTCGCAAGCTTCAGACCATTGCTTACTCGGTCGAGATTATTTTTGACCAAAGATAGTTTTAGAGCACGATTGTGTAAGTTGTTGAACACTGCTCACAATTTTGACCGAGGTGGTTCTCGATCGACAAAAAAACTTCTACCGAGTGTGTCTCAGTCGACAAATTCTTCGACTGAGGGTGTCCCTATTTTAGACTTTTGAATCACCTACTAAGTGTGTGTTTCAATGTGTGTTGGTGACTCTAACTTTGGGGGGAAACCTATCTAAGGGTTATAAGTGGGTAGGGAAGATCTAACACTTGATTTACATGATGTCTAAGTACTTTTACATTATATTTTGTACAAGTGTTTACATTTGAGTACAATCATGAACATTTATACAATTAACCGCTTTTGATCTTCAATTTGCATTGATCTTCATCTTCCCACTTAGTAGGATTTCCTTATTCATTTAAACCCTGAAATACTCAAATAACATGTTAGATCCACAAGTGTGAAATGTTTGTCATCATCAAAACAAAGGGTATATTAATGTCCAATTTAGCTAATATTATCCCCCTTTTTGAAGATGACAAACATTTCTAAAGTATAATCAAAATGATTTAAATGAGATGAGTTTCATACCTGAGATTTACCTGAGATGAAGAACATATTCTTGTTTTCATAAAATGTGTGCTAATTATTCCTAAAGAGATATGGAACATGGTATCCATATCTTAAGAAACATAGCATCAATTAATGTTAAACCAAGAGAGCATGAAACTCATTTATTTTGTTTCATATTATTTCTCCTCCTTTTTCATTTCAAAAAGATAGCCATATAAACATTTTACTCCCCTTGAATGAGATACTCCCCCTAATATGATACACAAGATGCAAAACAAAGTGATAGAAAATGTCTAATGAAAGCCGTAAGATATATTTTACTAACATGATCAAGTGAACACAAACAAGCTCGATTACATTCATAAGATAACATCATAGACTTCACTTGAAATGATTACATAAGTAGTACTACTCACTACATAAGATAAGATCACTTGAATGATTGCAAGATCCCATCAACCTCAAGATCTTTCCCAAGAAATGGAGCATCAACATAGTACTTGACAAGTGTTTGCCAATCAAGTGCACCTATCTTAGTAAGAGCATATGCCTACAAAAATATAGGTGCCCTATCAAACCTGAAGTGGGCAGCAATGTCCTGGAGTTGCATGGGTGAGTATTGGGTATGGGGAAGATCATGTGAAGGTGGTTGTGGGATTTGGGTGTATTGGATTGAAGGGTTAAAAGGATAGAGACTCCTGGGATAGAGTGTATATGGGTATGTGTCAGGAATATTGGGATACAAGGCTTGCATTCTTTGATTAAGATAGGTCATGGCATGATGATTGTAATCTAATTGTCTCCTAAGATGAAAGGTAGCCCCTTTGAGATAACACACATCATTGGCTAGATTTTCTATGGAGTATCTATGAGGAGTAGGAGGTGGAGGGTTTGCTTCGATGGATGTCTCTCCTTTGGCACTAGCCCTCTTGTGTCCAAGTTCAAGGCCCATTTTATCTACAGTGTGTTTGGTGAGTTTTTGAGGAAGCATATCACACTTATAGTTTAGATCATCTAGGTTTTTGTCAAGGAAAAATCGAATGATTTGACACACAAAATCAGCATAGGGAGGATTTCGAGTGAATTCAAACATATTGGATAGGATAATGTGAATGAAATTGACTAGAATGCTCTCTAGGATAGCAAAATTAGATACATCCTGAATTGTGGGATTTCAATTTTGTTTGCTCTAGGGTAGATGTTGTGGGAGATAATGAGGTTTACTACCCTAGCTTCAGGGGTGAGAGATGTAGCATAGTAGGTTCCCCTATTCTCATGACATGAAGTATTAGGAAGGAAAATGGCCCTTTTTACATCTCCTAAGCCAATGGTGTTATCATTTGTGGAGAGTTTGGATAAATGGTTTCCAGTAGTTAAGTCTATGAAACCTCCATATTCCTCCTCATCTATATCTAACATTTTGAGCATGTCTTTTTCAAAAAAATAGAATACTAACCCATCAACCATGGAAGTGAAAGAGAAGGGGTTATTGGAGTCCCTATTAAGATTAGCGTATAACTCATCTACGGCTTGGGTGGACCAAAAATGAAAGGATGGTTCAAGAAACTTTGTCAACTTTTGCACCTTGAAGAGCTTCGGGAGGTCAAGGAGTGTGATGAAGTCGTTGGTGTCCACCGGGCATCGAGGAAGAGGGGTCTTTGAGGTGAGCTTGAGATAGCATTCTCCAACATCAACGTCGTTGAAGGTGATATCGTTGATGACGCTCAAGGCTGGATTGACCTGTCTTCCCTTCCTCGTCGCTACTTGCTTCTTCCCGCCGTGCAGTGAAGATGAGGCCATCTTGAACAAGTGGAGGTGGAAGAAAAACTAGGGATGTTGGTGCAAGAATATTGTTTAAGAATAGCTTTAAATATCACTAGAGATGAGGTGAAGAAGAGAACAAGTGAAGTGTGAGTGGAATGGACAGATTGGGGTCCTTTTTATAGCAAATCAGTGACTTGTTCAGTCGACCTTTTTGTTGACTGAGAGCCCAACGGCTCTCTTTTGACGCTCCTCGTAATGGAGACCATTGGAGTTTGAAAAATGATTGTTAGTTTGAGGATTCAGTCAAAACATTTCTCAAACAAGGGGTCTTCTTGCAACAAAAAATGATTCACAAAATTTTTAGAGGAAATTCAATTAAAATTGCCTTGTCAGCCAAGGGTTCCACCGACTGGAACTCAGTCGACAATTTTTTCGACTGAGAATCATTTCGGTCCAAAATATGAGCGACCGAACAAGATTCTGTGAGTAGTTTTGAGCTTGTTTATGTACTTGTGCATGATAATAAATTATTGTGACTAATCAAAGAAACATTATTAGAATCTTGTGCAGATAACATGAAATTCAATTAAGAATTTATGAGCACATATATCAAAGAGTACATTTTCTAGGGGAGTAGCAAGTAAGTCAATATAATTCCTCTTTGATTGATTACAAAAAAAGATGTCAAGTTTAGCCTTAATTCAAACACTAAGAATATTTTCTCAACCATTTGCAAGGGATGTTAAACCCTGAAATGATATGAGATTCCTTTAGGCTCATAGTAGGATTAATATATGGATATCTAACCAAGTAAAGGTATTATAAGCTAGAATTGGTGTAGTGAATCCGATTATGAGAAAAAATATATGCACATTATAACCAAAAAAGGGTGAGCTTAAAAATAATCAGGTACTACAAATTAATTAATTATGAGATAATTTTGTGAACAATCCTTTTATTCCACAAACAATTTATGATAGTGTTCACAAATTTGAGAGATATACAATCATTTTTCCTTTTGATATTTTCCAATGAATCATGTTCATTGTAATTCTTTTATACATAGCACATTTGAGAATTTTGCAACATTACCTATGCCGTTAGTTTTACCTTTGAAGCTTTCTCCAAATTTGACCTTGTTTCCATGTGCGTAGAAGTCTTCACATTTCTGGTCATATTTGGGGCAATCTTTATAAAGTTTTGGTCCCTATATAGTGGTCCTTTTAGTTAGGATCATTTATTAAGACCTTTTGTAATAGCTAATTAGAAATAGTTAATCAAGATTTATTATAGTTACAAGTTTATTGATAATCTCTTTACAGAACAATACCCAGTCGACAATTTGTTCGAATGAATGATATTTTGATCGAGCTATTGTGTCAGTCGAAATGATTTTCCATAAAATACATTTTCAACAGAACAACTCTTAGTCAAATATCTTTTTGACCGAAGAGAGTCTCGACCGAGAGGGTTTCTGTGTGTTGTATTAATTTTGAATAAAGCATGTTGTTATTTCTTATCCAATCATACAAAAATATGCAAGTTAAAGCTTTGTTTAGTTGAGATAATACAATTTGATTTTCAAATTAAGTTTTAGGTCAAATCTCAACTAATTGTTCCACATTTCTAAGTTTGAGGTTTTGGAACCCAAACTAGATCCTTATCTTTATTTTTCTTGTGAGAGCATTAAATGAATAATGACCAAGACATAAACAATAATGACAATAGATGAAATCAATTTCATTTCTCTTTTTGATATTGTAGGCATGAGTTGGATTGTTTTTGGGTACATACATGACTTTGGTTTTGGGTTCTTGAGTATTTTTGGGTCTAGGTTTTTGATATGATTTATCTTTGGGCACATAACCTAGGTCTCTCCTCCCAATTTGGCCAGATGAGTCCTTTAGGATTTATCAAGAATGTCCTTATTTTTCAAGCTACTAATATCCTTTTCCAACTTAGTAATTTCTTACATTATCTTTTTAATGTCTAACTTTGCTTGGTCTAGATTAGATAATAAACTGTCTCTTTCTTTGACAATAGCATCATAATCTGAATGAGTACATAGAATACGTTGAGTTCAAAGATCATTTATGTTGGCAAGCAATTCAACCTTTTCTTGGCAAAGAAAATTATTGTTCGTTTCTAGAGAAAGCAACTTAATATTGCAATCATTGATTGATGATTTCAAAGTAGCTTTTTCAGACATAATACTTTCCTTTGCAAAAGTAAGATCATTCAATTTAGCATACAAATCTTCATTAGTTTTTGTAAGTGTTTTAATTTCTTTTTACAAGCAACATATTTGTCATGTAATTCTTCAATACTAATGACTAACTATTATTTAGATAAATCAAGAAGACTTACCTCATTTTCTTCTTCATTTGTTGTTGCAATGAAGCATTTTACTGTGTCTTCTTTGGTTATGAGACATTCCACTTCCTCCTCAGTTTTTCTATCATAGCTTGAGTCATCCCAATATGCTTTGTAGGCTTTTTCTTTCTTCTGGAGAGAAGATTTCTTTCCCTTCTTGACTTTGGGGCACACATTTTTTAAATGTCCCTTCTTACCACACTTAAAGGACTTGAGGAAACAAGAGGAAGAAGCAAAAGAATTTTTGTTAGTTTTAAGCCTTCTATATTGCTTGCCATTTACAATCAGTGCCTCTTCTTCACTATCTTCTTCACTTGTTTCATTACTTTCTTTAGTTTATGCCCTAAAAGTAATGTCCTTCCTTTTCTCCTTCTTGTGTTTGGCTTCCAATCTTTCTTCTTCTTCAAGAGTGACCTCATGAGTATCTAGATTGCCAATGAGTTTGTTTCATCCTCATTGTGGTGAGATCGTTAGCTTCTTCAATGGTTGTCACCTTTGGCTTGCATCTTAGAGGCAACGATCTAAGAATTTTGGACACTTGATTTTCTTCACTTATATATTTGCCTAATGCACTTAAACTGTTAACAATGGAAGAAAATCTTGCATACATTTCACTAATACATTCATTAGGTTGCATACAAAATTGTTCAAACTTTTGCTTAAGCATATTAATTTTTGTATTTTTAACTTAGGTAGTACCTTCATGTGTTATGGAGAGTTTATGACATATATCATAAGCCGTATCACATGAAGATATTCTATTAAACTCACTTACAGAAATGGAACAATATAAAAATCTTACCGCCTTTACATTTGATTGAACTTGTTGTACCGTATTTGGATCCCATGTTGCATATTCCGTCATGGGAAGTACATAGGGTGTAGATACCACCCTCCAAAGGTCCAAGCTAATCCATTGGAAGCAAAATTGCTTCCTTCTTTTCCAGTAGGTGTAGTTGCTTCCATCAAATGGTGGTTGTGGTGACTGCTATCAAACTGACAGCCAAATCGTCATAGTAATTATGTGGAATAACCATTAGCAGCATATTAATGAAAATCACTAAAAATTAAAACCATTTTTCAAAGAGATCAATTTTCAGGAAACTCTTAAGGAAAGAACCAAAGCAATATACACATCATGGTTCACATTGTACATATATTATACCATCTCATCTTGAGGATATCATATACCAGTTGCTTTGCCCAAACATATACATAAGAAACATAAAACCTCGAGGCATACGAGCCAAAATATCATATCATTTATAAAACCATTACGTACTAACTTCCAAGGACTTGAGAGTACATAGACAACACATAGGACTTCTATCTACAATACACGATAGACAACACACTCAACCTGAGTTGCTACTGTTGTGTTGTCCTCCCTATGCAATATGGTCTCTACCTCCTCATCCATGTCCACCTAAAAATATTGGGACCAATGGGGTAAGACAAAAGTCCCAGCAAGAGATATAACTCTCTGCCAGAAATACTATTATCACAGGTAAATAGTATAAAACTGAGCAGAGGATATTTTATATTAATGATCAAGATTAATCATTGTTTATAAGCAGAACAGAGCAATATCATCTTTTAAAGCAATGCAACTATCTATGATAGAGAAATAAATCATCTATTCACTTTACAAGGAATATGAAGAACACGTATAACATCTATCCATTTAAGATGTATAAAAGTAGTGTAATATCAACCAATGTTTATGTATTCAATCCTCAAATAAATATGCTACACAGCTGATTACATATTTACAATCACACTTATGCCCTAAGGAGATGAGGTATACCGCTCATGCTCCAACCGACCACGGTTACGTAAAGCATCGGTACCATTCAAGGTCAAAGGAAGAGTCAGCTTCCAAGACCTCACCTATCTCGATCAGTAAGAGACCACTGGCAGTGACATCATGTGTCAAACTGCAATTAGCTTGCCATGGTATAGTGGCATCTTTGCTATAGAGTTATAGCCGCAACTTGCACTCTCTTCAGTGAGATCACACAACAATCCCTGGTATATTAATATTGAGTCATGGCATATAGCCATACTCTTATGATGATGAGGGAGATCAACAGCAATCCCTTATTGGATGCAAGGATATTTTCGCCCATTACCCCCACATATTCAAAAATATGCTCTCCATGTTAAACTTTTTTCACCATTCAGCAAATTCTGACACTAAATGGATCTATGGCTAGGGCAACTACATGATAAGGTTCCACTTGATTAATTAGGTGCATTACAATATCTTTTAGCATCAACCAAGTTACAAGCATGAATTAAAACAGATGTTACAAAGAAAGGTGTAATACATTTATCAAGTACTTTCATAATCTTTGGAACACATTAACACATTGAATGCATAACACTCGAGATCTCAGTCCCATATCACATTATTAGGGATCCTCATCCCTTGACATTATCATCATCATGATTGCTAGATTTGGGTATTCAAACTCTTAGTTCATCATTGAACATTGTCACCTCTTATCAGGTAACTATTACCTCTAGGTCCTCATACCCATGTGTACATTATACTTGTTGCACAAGTATTTCACATGGCTCACAAGGCCCATTTAATCTATATCATATGAAACATCATAGCTCATACCTGGCTATGCTCATCATCTCATGATATCTGCATGGTTAGTATTTCATGATAAAAATAATATCAAGTACATATCATCACCATGCAATACAAGAGAAATACAACCTTACCATTATTAGTGTTAGGGTTTCCCTTTTTATCTGATTAGGGTTTCAAGTTCATATTATCAAGAATCAAAACCCTAATTCATAACTCCACACATATTAGGAGCATACATTGATATCATAAGTATTCAATCATACTTTTTTATTCTCATCATTTATCATTAAATGATTATCACACAAACTATGAGTTTCTCTCTCATCCTCACTAGGATATTGATTACATCATACTTTATTAAGTTGGCTCAACCCTTTGCTCAAGGTACATTGGCCTACACTTATCAAAATGCATTAAACTTTGTACATCTTAATGTATCATTTGACATAACACACTTCATGTGTTACTCAATCAAGTATATCGAATTTGAGGTGATTACCTCCATATTGGTTTTGAGGTGTTTCCACCATATCAGGTTAGAGGTGTGTGCTTACCACATATCGTCTAAGAGGTGTGTGCTTACCACCATATCATCCAAGAGGTGTGTGCTTACCACCATACCGTCCCATAGGTGTGTGCTTACCACCATATCGTCCAAGAGGTGTGTGCTTATCACCATGTCGTCCAAGACGTGTGTGCTTATCACCATATCATCCAAGAGGTGTGTGCTTATCACCATATCATCCAAGAGGTGTGTGTGTGTCACTTATATCGGTTTACTCAAGTGTAGGGTTTTGCATATCGGGTTAGACCCTTATGCCCATACCTTTTCAAACCTTCAAAGTATCAACCTACCATGTGTTGAGTGACATCCTAGACAACTGGTTAGTACTTTTTCAACCAACCCAAATGTACAAAATGATAGGGGTGTGGGGTTCCAAGGTATAATAGATTTCATATCACCATATTGGGTTTCGTTACCATATCGGGTTAGAGGTGCTTCAACCCAATATCAGTTTGTGCCATGATGATGTCATCATCATAAAGATCTAGACTTTCGTCCTTACTATTCTAGTTCATGGACAATAGTCCAATGCAACTATTAGAACGTATAGAATCATCAATCATTCAAGAAAAATTGAAATTGAAAGTAGATCAACAAGTATAGCAAGATTGAAGGTGAATAATAACATGATTGGGTTCAAGTTATATAACCCGCCTCAAGAACAACTTCAAAGCTCCAAGCTCCAAAGCTTCACGTTCCCAAGGTTGAAGATGAACTTATCAAAGATCCTAGACTTGTTCACAACTCCTCTATATGCAAAGAATCACCATAGGTAAGAACTTGGTGAAGAAGAAAAGAAAGGAAGAATCACAACCCGAGAATCATGCTTCAACCAAGGTTGAAGATGACCATGGCTTCACCTTAAGCTTAAGGCTCAAGCTCCTCCTTGCTCCTCAACTACTATGCACGATATCTAAGAGAAATAGAGTTGTAGGATTTGAAAATTTTCACTAGTAGGTGAAAAGAGTGGTATATATAATTGAGGTTCATGAGAGAGAGTGTAAAATAGGTGTCATCACCGTATACTATTAGGTGACACATGTCCATGCATGGGTTGACACATGTCCATGCATGCACACATATTTATCTTGACATGTAAAACTTATTGGGGATAATCTACGGATAAGATTTTGTCCATTAGTAATCTTTTTGAATAAGATATTTCAACCCAACATCACTTTATTCACAAACTGATACAACTTTTCCAAGGAAAGTTGTAAACCGATATCCATCACCTTCTTGAGGTGCTTAACTCATCATGGCCTTTTCCAGAGTTGAAAAAACTATATAGGACCTCCTCTATGGCTTTTTGGCTGATAGGCACTCCCATATAAGCTCTACAACTCAATACAACTCATTTTAGGGTTTCAACTATATAACTCTTCTTGGTCTTTTCAGCACCAAGAATATCATCGCTCAAATATGATTCAAACATGGTGCCTATTTCTTTATCTCTCCTATAGATTATTCTAAGAGATATTAGGGACACTCCAAAGTGGTAATTTGCATATCAACCCTACATTTTAGGTAAATTGCAATTTACACCCAAACTATCATATAATGCAAAAACAGTTTACAAATAAACTTAAACTCTCTTTGAGTCTTAATTACTTTTTTAAAGATTAAAAAAAGTTTATAAATAACTAACTTAAGCAAAACTTCTAGGTTTATGTCATAACCCAGGTTAGGGATGTTACAATGGTGATCGGCATACGTAGGTTCCTTCAAGGTTGAGGTTGTGAAGTATACCATCCCCCATTCTTCAAGACCTATTAGGGCTCCTTCAAGACCTACTCTAATACCAATTAAAAGACCTAGAGGGGGGTCAATAGAGATTTTTGGATAATTCAAAGTTCATTGAAATACTTAAAATAATTAAAGCGCTCAACCAAAGAAGGAGGAGGAAACAAGGAAGACACTTTGGTTTAGAGTGGTTACAACCTTTGAATCAAAGGTTGTCAGTCCACTACCCAATTGTTTCCAATTGGGATTTTGAAAGTGATTTATTTATTACCTCACAAGGATGTTACATAAAATATAATCACCTTCCACTCAAAGTAGCCTTCACCTTGAAGTAGCCTCAACCCCCTTGAAGCAACCTTCTTGAAGTAACCATGAGCAATCCTTGAAGCAACCTTCACCACCTTGAAGTAGCTCCACCACCTTGAGATAGCCTTCATCTAGAAGTAGCTCCAACCTCCTTTGAAGCAGCCTTCTTAAAGTAATCTCAAGCACACCTTGAAGCAGCCTTCACTTTGTTGAAGTAGCACCAAGCAACCTCCTTTCAACAGCCTCCAACCCTAGGAGTAGTCAAGGAGAACAAAGTACAATATAGAAGAAATAGATTGGAAGAAAGAAAGAAAATACTTATCCAATAAAGTACAACACTTTGATCCTATATCAAGCATTTAGATCTCCTATCCACTTAGGATGGACGTGGCTATATGTGGTGGCTAGGAGATTGTAACTATAGGACACAACTCTAGAGCACAAGGATGAAGATGGCAAGTGAATTCTAGCTTTGTTGCTCTCAATAGTGGATGCTCAAGTGTAGATTAGGTGCTTTAGGTGTCCTAAGGCCTCTCCTATTTATAGTAATGGTTTGAAAGTGTCTAGGGATGCTCTAGGGAGTGTCTAGAGTGTTCTTAGTGCTTAACTAGCCGTTAGGTGTACATTAGTTGGCTAGTAATTGCTAATTTGTTCGTGCATGAAAAAAACAATCCAGAACCCTACTCAGTTGACAATTTGGTCGACCGAACTGTGTCTCAGTCGAGATTTTCTTTGATTGAGCCTGGGTTTAAGGAAAAAGTATTGCAACGTCTATTTTCAACTCCCAACTACCAACCACCCAGTCTAACAGTCACAAGCTTTAGACTGTTGCTTACTCGGTCGAGATTGTTTTCAACCAAAGACTATTTTAGAGCACAATTGTGTAAGTTGTTGAACATTGCTCACAATTTCTATTGAGGTGGTTCTCGATCGACAAAAACTTTGACTGAGTGTGTCTCAGTCAACAAGTTCTTCGACCGAGGGTGTCCCTATTTTAGACATTTGAATCACCTACTAAGTGTGTGCTTCAATGTGTGTTGGTGACTCTAGCTTTGGGGGAACCTATGTAAGGGTTATAAGTGGGTAGGGAAGATATGACACTTAATTTACATGATGGTCTAAGTACTTTTACATTATATTTTTGTACAAGTGTTTACATTTGAGTACAAATCATGAACAAATATACAATTAAGCGCATTTGATCTTCAATTCGCATTGATCTTCATCTTCCCACTTAGTAGGATTTCCTTATTCCTTTGAACCCTGAAATACTAAAATAACATGTTAGATCCACAAGTGTGAAATATTTGTCATTATCAAAACAAAGGGTATATTAATGTCCAATTTAGCCAACAATGTATAGATTATTGACAGTTAAAAATGACTATAAAGTATATGTATATGTCACCAATGATCTTTTTAATCAATTGAGAGGTGCCATTGTGTTCTCAAAGATAGAATTTAGGTCAGGTTACCATCAGTTGATAATCAAGGCGGATGACATACCCATGTCAACTTTTAGGACTAGGTATGCTCATTACAAGTTTGTGGTTATGTTGTTTGGGCTGACCAATGCACCAACGGCATCCATTGATCTGATGAATAGGGTGTTTAGGCCCTATCTTGATCAGTTTGTGGTCGTGTTCATAGATGATATTCTGATCTAATCTAAGGATAGTCAGTAGCATGAACAACACCTTCTCTAGGCATTGACCTTGTTGAGGCAGCACATGTTATGCGTTAAGTTTAGTAAGTGTGAGTTATGCTTGTTTGAGGTGTTTTTCTAGGACATGTTATACCCACTAAAGGTGTTTGTGTTGACCCCAAGAAGGTGGATTCGGTACTAGAATGGGAACAACCCAAGACACTGATAGAGATTCATAGTTTCCTAGGTCTAGCAGGCTATTACAGGAGGTTCATTAAGGACTTCAGTTCAATGGCGTTACCCCTAACCAGGCTAACTAGTAAGTATGTTACTTTTGCTTGGAGTGACAAGTGTCGGCATTCTTTTCAGTATTTAAAATAAAAGTTGACCCGTGCACCAGTTTTAGTGCTGCCAGAGCAAGGGAAAGGCTACATTGTCTTTTATGATGCTTTAAAGAATGGGTTGGGATGCTTGTTGATGCAGGACAAGAATGTGATTTCTTTTGGTTTGTGACAACTTAAGAAATATGAGGAGAATTACCCAACACATGATCTGGAGCTTGGAGTAGTGGTCCATGCCTTAAAGATCTAGAGACACTACCTTTATGGAGAAAAGTGTCAAATCATTACTAACTACAAGAATATGCAGTATATCTTTTCAAAGCAAGAGTTGAATATGAGGCATAGGATATGGATGGATCTAATTAAAGATTATAATTGCACAATAGACTACCATCTATGCAAATAAAATGTAGTAACTAATTCTTTGAGCATGAAATCGTCTTCGTCATGAACGGTAGACAATGCGCGGTTATATTCCTTAGTGTGCCATAAGCAAGACATGCTAGTGTCTCTTTGGCAGATGAATGTATAGTTAGAAGTTTCTTTATTTGTTGGTTTATTGGAACAATTACAAGCTAAACCTACCTTGAGATAGAAGATACATTATGCACATCAGAATGACCCTATGATATAGAAAATCCGATCAGAGTTTGGTAGTGAAAAGTATGATGGCTTCCATAACGTGGATGATGGTATAGTTTGTTTCCATATCAAGACAGTAGTTCTTGATTTTGATGGGTTGATGAAGATAGTACTTGAGGAGACTCACTCCTTGATGTATGTGATGCATCCTGGAATTACCAAGAGGTATCACAACTTGAAGGACTTGTATTGTGGCCCTGGTCTAAATCATGATGTGGCAGAGTTTGTTGCCAGATGTTTGGTTTGTCAGTAGGTAAAGGCTGACACCAGAAGCCTACAGGGACATTATAACCTTTGCCAATACCACAGTGGAAATGGGATCATATTACTATGGACATTGTGGTTGGTCTTCCTAGGACAGACAAAGGTCATGATTCCATTTGGGTTATAGTTGTCAGATTGACTAAGTCAAGTCACTTTCTTCTAGTTAAGATGACATTTATAGCAGAGAAACTAGCACAAGTGTATGTGGAAAAGATAGTCGTTTTCATGGCATTCCAGTGACTATAGTTTTTGATGGAGGTCCATAGTCTACAAGTCAATTTTGGGAATGTCTACATTCAGCAATGGGAACACGACTAAGGTTTAGTACAGCTTTCCATCCATAGATAGATAGCCAGTCTAAAAGGACTACTCAGACTTTAGAGGATCTTTTGAGAGCATGTGTGTTGTAGTTTCTTAGTAGTTGGGATATACATCTGAGTTGATAGAGTTTGCATATAATCATAGATATGGATCCTTATGATGTTTTGTATGGGAGACATTGTCGGTCTCCACTTTGCTGGTATGAACCCGGTGAATATAAACTTTTGGGTCATGAGTTAGTACAATAGACTACAAAGAATATTAAAGTAATACAACAACAGTTGAAAGCAACTCAGGATAGATAAAATTCATATGTAGATGACTGTCACATACTATTAGAATTTCAAGTGGGAGACATAGTGTATCTCAAGGTTTCTCCTTGTAAAGGTGTTTTGATGTTTGGGAAAAAGGGTAAGTTGGCTCCTAGATTTATGGGACAATACCCTATTTCGGTTCGTGTTGGAAAGGTAAAATACAAGTTGGAGCTACCGCCAAGACTGTATCGGTTACATAATGTTTTCCATATGTCTACATTGAGGAAGTGCCATCCAGACACAGAGCAGACAATCCATATAGTAGAGGTTGAGTTAGATGAAGATGTTTCTTATGTTGAGGGTCCTGTTTTGATCCTGGATAGAAGGGTGAAAAAATTAAACAAGAAAAATATTGTGTTAGTGAAGGTTTTGTGGAATCACCATCGTGTAGAGGAATCCATGTGGGAGTTATAATATGAGATGTGTAGGAAGTACCCATCTCTCTCTATATAGGATTTCGGGGGTGAAATCCTTGTTAGGGGTTTATAGTTGTAAGGCCCCTGACTTTGCTTAAAGTATTGAACAAGATTAATTACCATAATTGAGTGCTTAAAACCTTAATCTAACCTTGTGATATGTTTTGATATCATGTGATAATCTTAAGTTTAAAATTTGGTCCAATTTGGACATTGTCTGAGCAAGTTATGCTATTTTATGTACATTTTGGACTTTTTTCTAATTTGCCCACATGGGAGGTTTTTCTTGAAATTTTTCACATTAATTATGTTCCTTATATGTTATCTTATCAATATTGAGCTTGTTGAGCCATGGGGCACTTGCTTGAACCTTTGTTTGGTGGTGATTCACTTCTATGGCGCATTAGGATTTACCCCTTCATGGATGATGGAGTTGCTAAGTGTGCAACCAAGAAGACTGAAGGTTTTTCCTGGTGGGGGTTCCAACTGATGGTTCACCCTAGAATTTTTTCAATCAATGGTTGAGGTGGTTGAAGTCTCTTAACTAATGGTGGGGCAGAACATACCTTTTTGCCCTTTTGTGGTAGTATGTGATGGTCGATGGTCCTTTTAGTGGTGGAGATCTATGGATACCCTATGATGGATGACCGATGGCCCTTCTATGCATCAAGTATCAATGGTTAGGAATCATGACAACTGATGTACCTGTTGTTGCATGTCCATGGAAGTTCTAGGCCATGGACACATGAAGAGCTACTAGGACACCTCAAGCTTCTTCTCTCCCTTATCCTTAAGCTTGAGATACATATCCTTAAGCACCCAAACGAAACCTTTGGTCCCCTATATCTTCTTCTCTTGAGAGAGATTGTCTTTCTCTTGCTTGGTGGTTGAGTATTTGTCCAAGGAATAAGAAGGTGGTCGACCTTCTTGTTGTAGCTTCTAGGGCTTCATTTTGCTCTCTTTTAGGGTTTACAAAGATCTCTTTTGGTGATCTTGACCTAAACAAGTAGGTATCTCCTTCTTCCTTCATTTCTTTTGCTGGTTCTTCCTTCTCCTACCTTCTTCCTAGGTGGAATCTGTTGTTGCATATTAAGAGTTTCTTTGAAGCTCAAAGATCCTATCTTTCTTTCTCCTTCTACCTAGGGTTTGCTTCTCTTGTGAAGGAAGGTGCTACTGGGTCGAGTTTAGACAAAGCTAGGGTTTTTCTACCTTCTTTGATTGAGTTTCTTGCTTCTAGAATCCTGTTCTTCTTCCTAGAGGCGAGTTTTATAACCCTCTTCACTATTATTTCTTATTACAAGCTTGTCTACTTATGTTCTTGCTCAAAAATGAAGATCTAAGCACTTAGAAGATATGTTTTCTTAGGGTTTTGATTTTTATGGTGTTCCTTGCTTAGTTTCTAGTTATAGATGAACTTGAAATCATGTGCACGTTCTTCCTAAGGTAGAGGATGACTTAGTTCAGTTTGTATGACAACTGATGGTGCTAAGTACCTATCATGTGATGATCTCTACTTAGAGTTATAGGTTGTTTTCCACTTTCAATGGTGATGATCCATGGTGATAACCAATGGTGTCAACCAGTGGTCACACCTTAGGTCATCTATAGGCTATTTTAGAAGCTTATCAGCTGATGGTATAATGCCCTATAAATGGCATCAACCAGATGGTGGTTTTAACTCAACATCCAATGGTGACAAAGGATGGTAAAGCTAGCCCTATCAACCGATGGTGACACAATGTTTCACAACCTATGGTGAGTCAAGGCTTTAAATGTAGTTTCTATTAAGTCCTAAACCAATGGGTTCTTGGTTCAATTGATTCAATGGTTAGACATATACTCAAATTGATGGTTTTGAATAATGAACCTGATCTAATGGTTGAGATTGGATGCTTCAACATCTAATGGATTAGAATGAATCCTATAGCATAATATGTTGATTCTAAGGATGATAATTTTTAGTCCTACCTTTTCCCTCATATGAATATATTTGATAAATCACCATAACAAGTGGATGTGTACCCCTAATGAAATATGGCTTGTTACACCAACTCTAATGTGACTAAGTGGTAGTGATTGATTGTAATCATCCTTCTTAAATGATTAAATGTGATAATGAAATACTCTCTTCTTGTGTTGAAACCTTAATATGATGATAGTTTAACATCATAGTTCTTGCTATGTTAATCTATTATGTCACATGTATGATTGATGATCTGTTGAACCTTGTATTAAGGCATTGAAAGATATTGATGATCTTATAGGGATTAATGTGATGGTTTTTAATACCTTTAGGCATGGTTGAGCATTGATAAAGGCATAATCCTCTTCATGATACAATAAGGGTTGGAACCCTATAACTTGAGATAAGAAATTGTACCTTGTAATGGTATGATGACAAGTGTGATCCCATGATTTGGTAATGAATAAGTATAATTTGGTGATGTGATTATCTCATACATTTTATATCTTCTAAAGTTGCAATACTTATACTCTTGATAGAAATGAATTAGGGTTTGTATGTCCAATTATATGATGAAGCCTTAATTCATCCAATTGGCAGTAATTAATCAAGTGTAACCCTAATCATGTAGTGTCATGTGCCATAGAACCATGTTCAGTGTCAGAACTTGTTGGATGCTGAAATGAGTATTCCCAAGGGAAACTCAGAGTGCATACTGTTGAGTATGTTGGGTGCTTGTCATCCTGACTCTAAGTGTTTGGAAGGATGACTATGGTCATACCTAGCCCTAAATTTGAGAATGGTTGCGGTCGTGTCTTGGTGATTTTATATACATGATGAGATTTGAGGATAATTATGGTTGTACCTTAGAAGGTAGGGTTTCCATACCCACCTCCTTTCACTAGTGTCGTGACATGTACCAAGGACGGACTAGGTTGTTATTAGCTTGACTAATGTGTCATTGTGGCAGACTCGTACTGATCGAGGGCAAAGAAGATCTTAGGAATCCAGTTCTCCAAGATCTTGTATGGTACTAATTCTGACTTAGAAGTGGTCAGTCGGGATTTGAGTGGTATTCCTGAAATTCCTTAGGGAATATAAAAGATGTAATACAAGCCATGTAGTATATTTGCTAGGGTTAAATTTCATTCACATTGGTTGATTAGACCTTGCTTTATCTTTGTGCTACATAGTTCTTACATGTTGCAATCTTATGAAATCTGAGTAATTATACTTGTTGCAAATCTTATTTGCTTAACTTGCTTACTATGTTTAAACTATTCAATCTGCTTAATTTCTTATTCAATACTCAATCTACTCAATCTACTTACTGTTAATTAATATGTTATAATCAATATCTATTGGATAGAGTCATATCTCTTGTTGGTGCATGGGTCTCACTTGTGGGTCACCACGTCTTTTTAGGTGGCACGGACAACATGGTCGAGGTCATTCTATATAAGAGGATCATCTTGGTGTTGAATAATCTCAAAAGGTTGAACAATTGTAGATGTTAGTATTAGAGTTCTAGTATTGTCCTTGTACTCTCAAGTCTGGGTGTGGGAAGTGATTTATGGATATTATACTTGTATTGACACAAGATTTTGGCAGTATGACCGTGTTGTATATATATGGCATGTACATGTGGAATATCTTTTGTATACATGATGTGGCTATGGCTAATGGACACATATGTAATTACCTATTATGGAATATGAAAATAAGAAAAGATGGACCTTTATGTAATGTGCCAAAGCTTGTTTATAATTTTGATTTTGGATTTAATTTTTCTATTTTTCTGACTACGTGATGAGTTAGTAATTGATCGTGTTTTATGTTTTGAGTAATCTCATTTAGTGTGATGAAGTGTCACATCAAGTAACATGGGAACCTTGTAGATCTAATAGGACATGCCTTAAACTTGATAGATTTGGATATCTTGTGACTCGAGAAGGCATTGAATTAGTCATAGATGAAGATACAATAACCTATCTAGATGTTATTGAGGGACCAGAGTCTGAGAAATGGCTTGAGGCCATGAGATCTGAGATGGTATCCATGTATACCAACAAAGTATGGACTTTGTGGGATCCACCTAAAGGGGTAAAAGCCATAGGGTACAATTGGGTCTTCAAGAAGAAGATAGACATGGATGGTAAAGTACAAACCTATAAGGGCAAATTGGTTGCAAAGGGTTTAAGATAAGTTCAAGGTGTTGACTATGACTAAACCTTTTCACCAGTTGCCATGGTTAAGTCCATTAAGATCATGTTTTCCGTTGCAACTTATCATGACTACGAGATTTGGCAGATGGATGTTAAAATCACATTCCTTAATGGGAATCTTCTTGAGGATGTGTACATGACACAATCTGAGGGTTTTATAAATACAAGGGATGCAAATAAAGTCTGTAAGCGACAAAGGTCAATCTATTGATTGAAGCAAGCATCTCAGAGCTGGAATCTTCATTTTCATAAGGCATTCAAAGAGTTTGGCTTTATTCAAAATAAAGATGAACCTTGCATGTACAATAAGGTTAGTGGGAGCATAGTGACATTCCTCATATTTGTATGTAGATGACACACTATTGATGGGGAATGACATCCCTACTTTACAAAAGGTAAAGACATGGCTTGGAAATACATTTTTTTATGAAAGACTTGGGAGAAGCATCCCACATCTTGGGGTTTAAGATCTATAGAGATAGATCTAAAAGGTTTCTTGGACTAAATCAAAGCACATACATTGACAAAGTGTTGAAGTGGTTCAACATGGAGATCTTGAAGAGAGGAAACATGCCCATGCTTCATGGAGTTACCATCTCTAAAGATCAAAGTCCCAGTTCTTGTAAAGAAAGGGGGCGCATGAGTTTGATTTTGTATGCTCCAAAAATTGGATCAATCATGTATACAATGTTGTGTACCCACCCTGATGTTTCATATTCCTTGAGCATGATGAGAAGATATCTGTCATATCCAGGTGATGCTTACTAGATAGCCGTGAAGAACATCCTCAAGTACTTGAGAAGGACTAAGGATCAATTCTTGGTCTACGGAAGAGAGGAAGAGTTGGTGGTAAAGGGTTACATTGATGCCGACTTCTTGCCTAAGAAAGATGATTACATATTGCAATCATGATTATTGTTTTATCGAAATAACAAAGTTATAAGCTGGAAGCGTTCCAAGCAAGAGACAGTTGTCAATTCTATAATAGAGGTTGTATGGATCAAGAAGTTCATTTATGAACTTGGGGTTGTTCCAAGCATCAACGACGCAATTGAGCTATATTGTGACAACAATGGAGCTATTGCACAAGCTAAGGAACCCAGATCACATCAGCACTCAAAGCATATATAAAGGTAGTTCCATCACATATGAGAGATCGTACATCGAGGAGATGTAAAGATTTGTAGAGTACCAATTGAGAACAATGTTTTTGATCTCTTGACAAAGGCACTTTCACAACATAAGCATGACGGACATGTTAGATCACTTGGAATACGATTTGTGGGTAATTGTCTCTAAGTGCAAGGGGGAGTCAGTTGGTATGTATTCCCAGAGAGTCAATTATATGATGATTGTAATCACATAACATGTCAATGATTAGAATAATAAATATAGGCAACCTTCCAATTTATTCTATTGAATTCAGTTATGAGACAATGATGTAACATTATAAATGTTTGGAGAATGATATTACTCAATGACATATGTCTTCAAGTACACGACTTGAACAATGAGGTCATACATATGTTAAGAGTATATACATTCTCATTATGTCCTTGATCGGTTGTTATTGTGGAAGGTAGATAGATAGCAGTAACACATAAGATTAGAGTGTGAGTTGGTTGATGACAGAATCTCATTAGTCGTGATATGGTGATATCAAACCAAGCACACAGATACATGTTAGAGAACATTGTATCAGACAGACCCACAGTGAGACTGACACATGGAATCCATTGCCATGGTAGTCATAGTCATCTTTCATAATGTTGGTGCTGATTGTGGTTCTTAGAACTGAAGTCAATACACTCATCACATGTCGTTCGGTATGCTTTGACTGTTGGATTTTTTTTAGGCGACAAGCGCAATGGAAGCTATAAAATTTTCTTCACATACCCTACTCGAGGATCTCATCAACAACAGTGTATTCAAAAAGAGGGTGCAGGGATATACCTTGTCCCAGATCAAGTCTGGTGACGTCCCTTTTCCTGGTGATGTGCATTGCTCCTAGCGTGCATAGATGGTTGTCATCCATCCTCCAAATGCAGGCAACTCAGCATCTGCGTCCTTACTTCATCCACAGAGATTGACTAGAACTCCACGTCATGCTTCCTTAAGCCAGTGGGAATGTGCTACCTTCTGCTTGATGACGTGCTAGCGTCAGTTTCTCTCCTTCTCTCTTGCTTGGGGACGATGACGACTAGGGTTTACATACCAGAGCATAACCTCAGCATAAGTGTATTAGTGTTAGCCTCTCAAAGGCTGGCTGTCATGTCCCTATTAATAGTAGAGAAAGGAAGTAGGGTTTCCCAAAACCCTTGGGAAAATAGAGGGTTTCTACTGTAATTAAAACAAGCCACTTGTGGACTATTAAAAGAAATATTCTGGAAGAAAATTATTAATACAATTAATCATATTAATTGATTAACTAATTTATATTATCCATATCCAGTTAAATGCTCTAGACCAGCCAACTAACTTAATAATGGTATCTAATTAATTGGATTAAATACTTTAACTAATTAACTCAGATTATATCCCAATATTATATTAGCAGATTACCTAAACATTTTAGTATTCAATTTGATTCAGAATATTTCCAATCAAGTTCACAATTATACTCCTATTCCAATCACATCCAATGTGTGTGACCCGGTAGCCTCCACATTATGTTGGTAGTGATATTCTCAATCATATTATGATTTCACAAGTAATGATTTGTATCTATCAAGACTTCATTTCTACCCAAGAAGTTGGAGAACAACTTAAACTATTATATGTGACTGGTGTTACAACAAATGCATAGTTCCTTTGTCTCTGATATCTAGATTGAACTCAAGGCATGTAATTGTCATCCTCCTCAACATTCAACCCATGTTCCTTGAACTAGAGCAGACTGTCTGAGATATGTATAAGCTCAATATCACATATTGACTCACATCAGCATGGCCACACATTTCTCAGTCTCTCTTATCAAGTGTCCAGTATATCAAACTCATGTAGAAGGGACAAATCCCATCTACATCACTCACAATCATCCCCATGTGTCATAGTTCACCCGAGAACCACCTTTATGGCAACCCTTATTCAGGATCACGGTGGATGATGTCAAAGCACACCGAACGACATGAATGAGTGTAGTGATTTCAGGTCTATGAACCACAATCACCATCATCACTATGTGAGATGACTCTGACTACCATTCATGGTTCCATGTGTTACTCTCAAGGTGGGTCTATCTGATACATTATTCTCTAACAAGTATATATGTGCTTGGTTTGATATCACATATCATGACTAATGAGATTCT
The DNA here is from genome assembly GCA_963693085.1 of Alisma plantago-aquatica. Taxonomy (NCBI): domain Eukaryota; kingdom Viridiplantae; phylum Streptophyta; class Magnoliopsida; order Alismatales; family Alismataceae; genus Alisma; species Alisma plantago-aquatica. Next base: position 1,111,234,492 of record OY856410.1, read on the forward strand.
GTCATCAACCAACACACACTAGTCTTAAGTGTTATTGTCGTCTATTAGCCTTATACAATAACATCTGACTAGGGACATAACAAGAATGCATATACTCTTAACATTTGTATGATCTCATTGTTCAGGTCCTCAACCCAAAGACATATGTCATTGAATAATAGCATTCTTTAGACATTTATTATGTCATATCATTATCTCATAACTGAATAACAAAATAAATTGGAAGTTTGCCTTTATTATTAATTAAATTGTCTACAAGATATGCCATTACAATCATCATATGATTGGATCTCTGGGCATACATACCAACATTGACATCATTAAACGTAATCATGAATAAGGGTTATTATAAAGGTGATGATTGGATGACTTTGACACATGAGGACGGACTGTGAGTGATGTAGATGGGATTTGTCCCTCCTACGGGAGTATGATGTCCTAGGATTCTTGATTAGTGAGACTGAGAAAAGCATGGACATGCACATGTGAGTCAATATGTGATATTGAGCTTACATATATCTCATACAGTCTACTCTAGTTCAAGGAACAATATTGAACGTTAAAGAGAATGACAACTCCATGCCTCAAGTTCAATCTGGATATTAGTGGCAAAGGAACTATGCAAACACTATAACACCATACACAGATTGTAGGTTGAAGTTGTTCTCCAACTCTCCATTTACTTGGGTAGCATTGATGTGCGACTAGGCACCGCTCATTGCTTGTGATGTCATATGTTGTTATGGACACTCATTTCCAACGTAATATGGGACCTATAGGGTCACACACATAGGTCTTTACCTAGACGAGGAGTTTAATCTTAAATTATGACTTGATTGATTACTAAAGTGTTTAAGTTTTCTATACAAGCAACAAATCAACTGACTGGACTTCCATTCGATCGGATCATGTGATGAGATGATGATGCGATGATTTTGAGTCGCATTTATAGACTTGTTTTATTCGCGTTTTATGCATTTATTGGTCACTTTGGTGGTTAATATTGAATAATTCACTTACTTTAGTCTATGATCCTTCTCAGTGTCAAATCTGTCTTACTTTATTATTTTGAGCATAAATGATTACAATAATAAGTTTTATCTCGGCTGATGTGGTTTTATTTTGCAATTTCAGGAAAAACACATATCTACAGCTATTGATACCATTGACATATGTTGATACTATCGACACAGCCACAGGCAGGCAGCCGTAAGGAGAAGCATAGAGTCAATACCATCGACTAGGAAGTCGATGGTAGCAACTTACTATCAGGTTGCTAGCGACCAGCCAGTCGATACTATCGACCACAAAGTCGATACTATCGACACGTGTAGCTTCAGCGTCGGGAAAAGGGATAAAACCGACACTAAAGGAAGTCAATACCATCGACCCGCGTCGATGGTATCAAGCCAGCATCAAGCGCAACGACAAAAAAGAAATAAGGCTTGCCGATATCGTGAGGGATTGATACCATCGACCCGCGTCGATGGTATCGACGCTGTCAGATTAAAGTTTGTTTCAGATCGACTCTAATCCAATGGTTGTGATATTTTTGCAACCTAACTTGATGATTATACCTAATGACGGTGGCCCAGAGCAGGGTATCACGTCATTAGCCATTGCTCACATCCCGAGAAGGTGTGGAGAGAAGAACGGAGCCCAGAAGCACGCCCCAGTCATTCCGGAAGCCAAAGAAGACGTTTTCCCACCGCCGAAAGGCTATAGATCGTGCATTCTATGCCAAGGAACGATTAGATCTTCTCCGTTCGGGGGTTTCATCACTTATTCACGTTTTTATCCATGTTTCCCCTTTCTTCAATCATGTCTTGCTCTGAGATGAACATGCGGGGCTAATCCCCTTTATCTTTAGGACCAGGAGTAGCCCGGGAAGCATTGTATGACATTTTTATCATAGTAATTCATAATTTGTCTCTTAAATCTGTGGTATGATTTCATTTTCTCAATTATATTGTTATGCTTGATCACCATAATGATAATCTAATGCCTTTAATTACTTTGAAAGAAGAATTAATGGTTGAAAAGAGACGAAATTCACATTAATTAACAAATCCCTTGAACAAGGTGATGTACGGTTAATGGTGGAAACCTAGAGGTCAATTTTAATGCACCTAGTTTAGGGGATAGGTTACTATGACGGTGGAACCGACCTAGACTTAGGTAGTGAATTGTACCACGATAGTGGACAGTTCTGACTACATGCCACTACCCAGATTGAGAGATGAACATGTTTAACTATGTGGAAATTCATACAATGAAAACCCGCAGTGAAACCAAAATCTTAAAGATCTCCATTTGAATTGATTAAACTAAACACTTAATCGATTGCTTTGTTTTATTATATTTTCTTTTATTTCACAACAACTCTCATAACCTTTTTATTGGTCTAGCTGATTGCGAGTAGTTAGTAGTAGTCTACTGATAATTTAGTGTCCCTGAGTTTGACTCAGGCCTCACAAGGGCATGTACTACATTGACACGTGCACTTGCATTATACGCATGGTAAAATCATGTTAAGTTTTTGGTGTCGTTGTCGGGGACACGGCAATTGTCGGCACTATGATTGCTGCAAGAGGCCATTCTAGGCCACTTTTTATTTTTATTATTTTGTAATCATTTCTAAAATTCATAACTTATCTTTCATATTTTGAAATCATGTAGCACGGTACTGAACCTAAACTACTATTTTACAGGTACTGGTGCATGGTGAGGACGCGTAGCACTAACTACACGCACCAATCACCAGAGGTTCCACTGCCAGGACCAGACGACGAGGAGAACTATATTCAAGACCAACCAAACGAAATAGATTCTGACTCAGAACAAGAAGCCATGGCAGAAGAGCAGACGATATGGGAGAATATAAAGGCTTCTTCCTCATCTGCTTTAAAGGGGCCAATAAAGAAGCAGACGGTCAACATTCTGAATTATAAGATTGATCCTGCATTAATGAATTTGGTCAAATCAAATGCATTTTACGGGCTCAAAAACAAAGACCTGGTGACTCACATTAGCCAGTTCGTGGAGAACTGTGACATGATCAAGATAGACAGGTTTCCACAGGAGACATTGTACTTGAAGCTGTTCCCCAGCTCTCTGGCGGGAAATGCACGAGAATGGCTACATAATCTTGATGATGAGTATGTGGAATCATGGAACCACATGGTAGAAGTGTTCTTTGAAATATTCTTTCCGCCCGAGAAGACAAATGATCTGAGCAGAAAAATTAATAATTTTAGTCATAAAGCAAGAGAAACTTATTCGGAGACCTGGGAGAATTTTCATATTATCCTGAGGAGGTGCACACACCATTGTTTGGAAAAGGAAAAACAAGTCAATATTTTCTATTTTGCTCTTTCTGAGCATGATAGAAGCAATCTGGATTCTGCAGGATCGGGGTTCTTCTTGAACAACACTCGCACTAGGTGTTGGGAGATTCTGAAAAATATGGCAAAGAAGCAGTCCTGGGGCGACAGGGATGCACCCGAACAAGTGAAAGTTGTAGGTGAGTCCAGGGCCATCAAGGAGCTGAATGATAAATTAGACCTTCTAGCCAAGAAATTGCTTGCCAAAGAAGATGCAGAATCTGATGAGGAAGCCCAGGTCAAATTTATGCAACAACAGGGCTACAGAAACAATGATTATGCTTGGAGGAAGGATAGGAAATTCTCATGGAAGGATCTGAACAGCTTCCTACAAGATCCAGATGCAAAGCCACAACCAAGGGCTAAGGACAAAAGCATCGAGTTGCTTAGTCAAGTGGTGCAGCAAAATCAGGAGATGATGAGCATGTTTAGTAAGCAGCTGCAGTCTCAAGGTGAGATCTTGACTAAATTTGGGAAAAAATTGCAAAGCCATGGAGCACAGATGAGGGCACTAGAGACGACTGTGACCCAGATTTGCAATGAAGTGGTGGCCATGAAGCATGCCAATCAACAAAGACAGGTTGGGAATGCAGAGGTTGTTCAAGCACATCATCAAGTAAAGTACATATCTGTGATTACTGAGGCAGAGCCCCCGGTGATGGAAGTCCAGGACAAAAGCAAAATGATTTTTGATACAAAGGCTACACCGAGAATACCATATCCTCGCAGTCATTATGGACTACCTGGTGGATATATCCCATTCAGAAAATTCCACCAAGAGCCCACCACGGCCGCGCTCGCACCTAGGTAAGAAGAGCAGGTGAAGGCCATGTGTCAAGGTGAAGTTACAGTCACTGAGGGAGAGGATCCGCCACAAGTTACCCTTGTTATAAATGATGTACCAAAGTCTACGCCATAGGGTGACATTAAAGCGAGCTTAGGGGAGGAGACCCCGAAAAGCACATATGAGCCACCTCACAAGCCTTTAAATGAGGCAGTCGTGTCTTTTCTGAATAATCAGAGGTCGAAGAAAGAGCATCGACACTACAGGAAGTTTTTGGAGATGTTCATAAGACTCCATATCAATATTCTGTTAGTGGAAATGATAGAGCAGATTCCTGCATATGGGAGGTTTATCAAGGATATCATCACCAAGAAAAGGCGGATCAAAGACACAAATGTTTGTCGGGCGAATGAGATGGTGAGCTCAATTATCCATGGGATTTTACCACAAAAGAGGAAAGACCCAAGAGGATGCTACATTCCATGTTCCATAGGCGGTCAACAATTTCTACAAGCACAGTGTGATTTAGGTGCCAGCATTAATCTTATGCCAATGTCCACGTTTCAAAAGCTTAGGTTGAAGAAAATAAAGAAATCAGCGGAAACTATTGAGTTGGTGGACGGGTCCATTGTGAAGCGCTACGGAGTGTGCGAGGATGTACTTGTCAAAGTAGACAGGTTTATCTTTCCAGTGGATTTCATCGTCATGGACATGCCACAGCTTAAAAGTTGTGAGATGCTATTGGGCAGGCTGTTTCAAGAGACGACTGATGTTATCACTGCTATCTGGAGAGGTACATTGACCTTGGGGATTGGCCAAGATCGAGTTGAGTTCAAACTGCCGAGTGATCCCCTAGGGACACTCTCCGAAGCTCCAAGATGAGAAGCTTGATTTCGTCTAGCCTAAGACGTTAAATAAGGGTGCTTGTTGGGAGGCAACCCAGCCATTGGTAGTTTCGTTTAGTTTCTTTCACATTTGTAAGTTAGTTTGATTTGATTTTGTTTTTAGTATAAAAATGATACCATGATCGTTTGTTCAGTGTGCAGGCCTGATGCAGGGTCGATACTATCGACCCATGTGTCGATGGTATCGACATGGGTACAGTTAGACGACCGCAGAAATTTTTTTGAGTCGATACCATCGACGGCCTCGTTGATGGTATCAACCTACCATCAGTAGCGCTGAAGAAATCGCCAGAATGGGGTCGATAGTATCGACGTGGCTGTCAATACTCGCGAGATCCCTGAAGATATTCATATGAAATTTGTCTCACTGAAGTCGATACCATCAATGGGCCTATTGATGGTATCGACCCGGTAAAGGAAGAAAGCGGCGGCCGGGCCTCACGAGGGTCTTTGCCCTAAGAAGAGTCGATACTATCGACCCACGTCGATGGTATCGACGCGACACGTCACCGATCTGCGAGAAGAAATTAACGGCGATCACTACATCATGGAAGTCGATCCGTTCGAGGGGTCGATACCATCGACCCTCGTCAACGGTATCAACGCGTCATCGATCCGGGCCCCCACATCAGGCTATCAACAGCTGTCAATACTAGCGGAAGACTGAATTGTGCTACAAGTGTCAATACCATCGACTCGCGTCGATGGTATCGACGGGTGCACAACAGCGACGACCGTGGTTATAAAAGGGAGGGATGGTTGTCATATGACGTCACACCTTCAGAGTCTTTCCCCCACTTGTGCTTTGTGTTGTGTTGTGTGACTGGAGGCCTGCCACGAGCATCCAAGGAGCGTGATCTTCACCGAGTCTTCACCGAGCGGAGATTGTCTTCTCCGAGATCGTCTTCACCGAGCTCCGTCTTCTATTCCTTCTTTCTCGACGACAATGGTGCATACCGCAGGAGCATCTTCTTCACGGGCGGTACCCAATGAGATTCTCGAGTTCATTCCTCCGCGACCTGCATCGATTCCTCGTCCGAGGAAAGTCCACCTTTCCGCGGAGATCTAGAAGGTCTACGAGGAGCTTTTGAAGAGAAAGATTGAGCCCACGCGCTACGTCGACCGGGACATGGTTCGTTACCTCAGGTTTGAGCCCAATCTTGCCTACGTCCTGAAGGGGCAGGCGAGACACACAATCAGGAGGCCTGACAAGCTGGAGTACCACACCGATGGCCAGCCATTCTTCGGCGAGTGGCCGACTTACAAGGAACTTGTGGCGGAGTTCATGGCATCATTGGACATCAATGTGTTGCCCAATCACTTGATCGCCACCAACAGAGAGTGGAAGAAAGGGCGGGTGTCATTCAGACTCATCAATAACAACTACACCATTATCCTCGCCCAGTTCAATTCGGTGTACAACTGGTATCATGACGCTTACCAGCACCGGAGGCCAGACAACAGGACGGACTATGATGATATCTTTGCCCAGCTCGTGACTGCGCCCCCGGACAAATCTGTCAGCTACCACAACGCTACAGTTGCTGACTTCGAGCATCTGTTTATGCGGATTCTGCACCGCATGTTCTGCACCACGCTATTTTCTCGCGGCAACTTGTCTCTTAGAAAATTCCAAGAGACGGATTTGTTCTTCCTGCACAAACTGCTGAAGCGTGAGGAGTGCAATTGGGGCGTGTTCTTCTTAACGCACGTGTTGGCCATAAAGAGGAGTACGTGGAATGCTCATATCCACTTTGAAGGGCTAATCACACCATTGGTCGTCTATCTTAGGTTGGATATCTCGCAGCTTACTCCCCTTTCCAATAGGAGCAAGGTCAACCTCCAACATCTGCACCGCTCCAACCTCCTCCTACTTCGTGATGGCTTGGCATATGCACATTGCCATGTTAATCATGAATATCAAGAGTATTCACTTCCCGACCCCGTCTTCAACATCGAGGGCGCTCAGCATTTCAGGTAGCCCATCATAGCCATTTATGACTCGGATGAAGACGGCGGCAATGATGACAATGATAATGACGGCGACGAGCATGAAGAGGAAGAGGAGTCTTTCACTCCTCTTCGGGCACGAGTAGCACCCCGGAAGCGTCCCCGCTTCCACCCAGGTGAATCTTCATATTCACAACCTTTGCCACCTCTGCCCTCTCATCAAGGAGAGGATGCCTACTCCATGCAAGGGATGTACTCGATGTTGCAGGAGATTCATCAGACCCAGCAGCAGCATACAGCTTCATACGTCGGTATTCAAGATACAACGAACTGACTGTTAGATAACTAGAGGGCCATTTTTGAGAATGAGTGTCTCCTCCTCGACAACCAACAAAACATCCACGACATGTTTCACAGGATGGAGATGAAGCAACAACCCTTCTACGACAATTACTGGAGCCAAAATTATTTTGGGGGGTATCCACAACCTCCACCCATACCCCAGTACCATCCGATCTTCCAGGGGCAGTACCCATCTTGGGACCCCTCATCCCCACAGTACCCGCCTCCTTCTACAGAATGATCGGTATCACTATTCCACCTTTTAAGGTTGTTTTTTACTATGAGGCCATAGTCAAATTCAAGCTTGGGGGGTTGGAACAGCTCTATCCTTTATTTTTCCTAGTTTTTAGTTTTTATTGCTTTGTCTTTTGTCATTTATTTCTTTTAATTATTAGTTGTTTGTAGGATCCACATTGTATCTAGTGTAATTGTGGATGTCTAATGTCTTGTGTCATCTTGTTGCTTGTACATGGAAATTAGGGGTAAATTTGAAAATTTTTAGTGCTTTTGCAAGCTTGGGTTGTTTAACTTTGAGCACATAACTTAAGGAAATAACTGGGTTTGTCAACTCTAAAACAGGAAATCACAACTGTACATTCCTATGATTCATGAAAAGTGGACGGAACTGGTTGTTTGAGCCTAAACTGACCAAATGATAATGAGACCTTAATTTGATATAAGAGAGAGAAACCTCTTAATTACTACACAGGTCAGTAAGGAGGGACACATAATATTTTCCAAAGGTTCAGTCAATTAATCTTGTGATCTATCCACTCTATTATTTTCATACCCCACCATAAGAACTGGAAGCACATTACGGTTTTAATCTCTTTGATTTCATCCCATGTAGATAGGTCTTGCATTGCAACTATTTTCACATATTTTTGCATGACAATGAAAAATAGACTAGTTATATATGCACATTATCTTTAGGTGTGTGTCATTTAGTTGCATAACTATCATTTTGTAGCTGCATTCACATTTTTGTGCATATAGTACATCATCCATCTTATGTCTTCTGAACATAAAAGGTGATGAACTTGTTCCATACCTTCTGAATGCTTCAAATGTATAAGTTATGTAGCAATAAGTGAGTCTGACTAATAATTCCTTGTCAGCTATGAAAATAGTCTCTTAAAAAAAGTTAAAAAAAAAGAGTATTGAGAAGTAAGTATGAATGAGAGGGAGAAAGGAATATGTTCTCACTTGCATACTAAGAAGAATAAGCACATGGTGTAGTTTCTTAGATATTTCATCTCACCTTGAGACGGAATGATAGTGCATGCATCATTCCACCCAAATGTAGGCATTAGGGCATTTTCACTTGCATATGCATCATTTAGGTCATTATTGTTTTTGTGCATTTTAAAACCGTATAATGCTTCTACTTCTTCCACAAGCCACCCATTCCATCCACCCATTGCTCCAATTGGTAGGCCACCGTGATTTTCTCCTCACTCATTAAGACCAAGAAAGCTCCTTCCATGTAGATGGTAGTTAGGGCGAGCAACGTAGATAGGAGATCACAATATGCACCGAGTCTGGACTGGAGGATTTTATTATGTTAACTGCCTTATGTGATAGTGTTCATCAATTTTGAGGTATATATCTTTTACGGATGATTATTGTCGCCTTTAGGGTAATTATCATTCTTTGGTTAGTCAAGGCCGGAATGTGAATTTCTGGCGGGGATCATATGGTGCAGTCTGTTGTGATAATCTGTACTTTAGTTGACCCTCGCAATTCTATTCTAGAGTTTTGTTGCTAATCCCCTTTATCTTTAGGATCGGGAGTAGCCCGGGGAAGCATTGTATGACGTTTTTATCATAGTAATTCATAATTTGTCTCTTAAATCCGTGGTATGATTTCGTTTTCTCAATTATATTGTTATGCTTGATCACCATAATGATAATCTAGTGCCTTTAATTACTTTGAAAGAAGAATTAACGATTGAAAAGAGACGAAATTCACATTAATTAACAAATCCCTTGAACAAGGTGATGTACGATTAATGGTGGAAACCCATAGGTTGATTTTAATGCACCTAGTTTAGGGTATAGGTTACTACGATGATGGAACCGACCTAGACTTAGGTAGTGAATTGTACCATGATAGTGGACAGTTTTGACTACAGGCCACTACCCGGATTGAGAGATGAACATGTTTAACTATGTGGAAATTCATACAATGAAAACCCGCAGTGAAACCACAATCCTAAAGATCTCCGTTTGAATTGATTAAACTAAATACTTAATTGATTGCTTTATTTTATTTTATTTTATTTTATTTCACAACAACTCTCATAACCTTTTTATTGGTCTAGCTGATTGCGAGTAGTTAGTAGTAGTCTACCGATAATTTAGTGTCCATGAGTTTGACTCGGGCCTCACAAGAGCCAGTACTACATTGACGTGTGCACTTGCGTTATACGCACGATAAAATCGTGTCAGATGACCATTTGGAGTATCATGCTGATTAGAAGTTGAGTTGATTGAGTTCTGCATGAATTAGGGAACCAACCAATTGACTCAATGGGTGAACCAATCGACTCAAGTTGGGTGAGACAACCAGTTCACCTAGTAAACCAATCGGCTCGATTGTGTCAACCGAAGGTTATGGTGACTTTCCCTAACTTGTGAGAAAAGTTGATCGTTTAACTTGATCAATTCGATTGGGGCAAGGAATTAATGTTTAGCATTAATTGGAAATGAATTTCCAAATTCATATGTAATTAAAAAATAGGCAAAAGGACCGGTTTGCAGAGCGAACTGATCGGATCGCATGTGAACTGATTGGTTCAGTTGCCAGCCGACCGGTTCGATGCTCACATGTTGTGAAAATTCAAGATCTTCTGGTCCCTTCCACTCCCATGTAGACTGGGAACTCATACCCTAACCCCTCCTATAAATAGAGGGGTATTGGGGGCTTACCAGAACACAACTCAGTTGCTTCTGACAATTGTTGTCCTCTCTAGTTGTAGTAACCAATAGAGAGCCTGAGTAAGTCCTACCCGCTAAAGGGAGGGATAGCAAGGGATATGAAATTGTGGATGAGGAAGTTGGTGACTAGTACACAATACAAGGTACAACTCTTCCTATATGTTCTAGTAGGATGACAAGAGTTCTAGGCAATCTGTGTGGACTTACACAAAGGCGTGAAGGTTGTTGTCTGTCGCTCATCAACTTGTTTTCGTGGTGCAGACCAGGAGGTGCAATAGTTAGATGAGTCCCAGTGCAACTAGAAGAGAGTTGTGCATCTACAATGATGAGCAGATGTCATTGGACTTGCTTCAGGACTAGGTATATCCTTGAAACTATCCTTCCCATCTTATAGTTATTGACGTAATCTGTTGGTTTATGGGGAATATGGTAGTAAAAAAATTTGTTTCTCCTGCCTATTCTGTAGCCATATTTTCCTACAATCCTAATGTCATTTGTATGGAGACGCATGACACTAGGTTCTGTAGACCCTATCTCACATTGTAACATAACGTGCCCAACTCAATATTCAATTGTAGATACAATCTTCTCATTCTTTCTTGTGAGACCAGATAATTTTCTTTATTTTCCCTACAAGATATGGCAATAAAGCTTCTTTAGAAGCACAATACTTGGAAGCCCCCAAGAATTTTCCTTATCGTTTTTATCAAGGTAAAATTACCTACTATCTAAGGTATGTTACATAACAAATGCATTTATCTTTCTTTCTATATCGAACCATACCGTTTAAGATAGTATGGTATGAGAATGGAATCTTCTTCCAATTTCAAAATGTACTATTTAAGGTAGGTCTGCATCAAACTCATTTTCTTTAGTTCTAAAACCCTACCAAATAAGATGAAATCAGTTTCATAAAGCACATTTTGTAACATTTGAATCTCATTGTGTAAGGTATATCAGGTTAGTGTAAGGTCCATTCTCTTTAGGGTTGGACCTATTTAAATAATGTAGGTTGGGTTGCATGAGGATCACTATCTTTCTTATTAAATCCTCATGTGTAAGGTTGGTGGATTAAATGTCTACAATCATTTAAAGTCTACCCTGGCTTGTGGATTGGGCCTTGTTTGATTCATAATTTCATATATTTCCTTCTAGATTTCTATTCTCTCAATGAAAATGTTTATGCATTCATAAAAGAGTAGTCTACCAAAATCACAAATGCCAAGTCAGATAATATAACAAATATAAATTGTGTTTATTGTTACTAGAGGTACAATAAACATAAGAGTAGAAGTGATGAATACATAGTAGAGTTAAGGAGGAGGCACCCCGAGACAAGCCTCACAAGCTAGTTGTTATAAATAAATGATAAAAGATAACTATTGTGATGTGCTCCAACAACATAGGGGTAGTCCTCCTTCTCATTCCAATCTTCAAGGATTTGTCCTATAGTGTATGATCCATGATAGATTTCAACATCCCTAAATTGTGTCATTTGAGTAGCATTGGCTTCTCTCATAATAGCTCCAACTCCAGTATCAGTTATAAAAAGAGTTTATGTCATTATACAAACTGGTCAAATCATTCTCGATAAGATTGATATATCTTCATTTGTTTTCAAATATTATGTACTTTTGTTTTTTCCAGGTGGACTAAAATATAAAAATGACTAGAATGTTGGGCTTGTGATCTTTCCATTTTTTGGTCTGGCTTTGGTTATGTAATTGATAGTGTTCATTTTCAATGCAATATGTGTATCATGGGTTATTAAGAAAAGTATTTTGTATAATTTTTGTGTATGTAAAAAAAAAAGAATATTGTTGTGTGTTTTTATGTGTAGTGTAGCACTACTTACAATGTTGGGTCCATGTGATCCTCTTTACGTCCAATCCCCCCCTATGAGTAGTTTGTTCTTTCCTATTAGCCATATGAAGATGATATATTTGACAAGACATTTGATTACATATTGTATCAAACTTAGCCTTAATTCTAGGGTGACTATAATGATTGTATATAGTATTTGGTGTATATATTTTCCCCCATTTCTATTGAATTTGGTTATCTATGTACCTTTCCAATGTGTGGTTGATGTGTTGTATTTCTGTGTAGTTAAAGGAATCATACATGAATCTTTTATAATGATTTTTTTGTTAGAGTTGAAAAGGACCAGTGCACTATCTATAGAGATGAAAGATAGTCTAGTGGGTATTTTTATGAGTTTCATGTTTACTATATTGCATCCATGCAGCCAGGGGTCGCTCTGGAAGTTGATATTTTATAGGCGTAGGGAGGTGCTATGATACTATTATGAATGATGTCTTCATAATGTTAAGAATGTAATACCATATAGGTGATGTGCCTTTTTTCTTGATGATTTTCCATGGATTTCTACATTCGTAATATTTATTGATGATATGATATGTGTTTCACAAATATATTTTATGTTAGTACATAATGTGGCTCATGATTTTATGTATTAGGCATTATTCAGGCAATTTGAGGTTGAGGATGACCCATCACCCATGTTGTTTTGGTTTACATATTTCGTCCCATTGACCAGGTGTATTTTCTTTTTGTCTTTTGTATCTCTCCATAGAGAACTCTTTTAAAAATGGCCAATTTGTTGGATGACCTTAGTCTGGATAGATATATAAGTAAGGTAATATGTCACTTGGGTGTTAGTGCTGCATTAAGGAGCGTGAAGCATCCCACAAGATTGAGTGTATATATTTTTTATTAGGAGAGTTTATGTTTGAAGGATGTGAGGATTGAATTCCATCATGAAGTAGAAAAGGGATGTGGAGAGAGAGGTAGACCAAGATATGTGATGGGGAATTCTCCTTCTTGTATTATAACATATCCATGTATCTATCTATATCTAATTGTGTGTTGTGTGTACCAATGATGATAGATTTTTGGAAGTTAACTGAGACAAAATGTGTAAACTAATCTTTGAATAAATGTTGTTTTCCAATTTTTTTCCTTTCATCCATAATATGATTAAGGAACTATGTTTTGTTTGTTGATGATCCATGTGGATCTTTATTAGGTTACCTGAATATTTGTGAAATCCTTCCTCAATAATGTTGAGGTAATCCCTTATATATGAGCTCATTCTATTATCTTCAGGTTGGAAGTATATTCTTGACTAAAAAAAGATACAAATACAAATGTTTATCAAATATTGATGAGAGTCAAACATATAGTGACATGAAAGATGAATAGTTTTACCACCTGTTATACCTTCCTTGAACATCATCTTAGGAAGAACAAAGTATTTCCACCCCAATTTCACCCTCTTTGAAAGAACTCATGTCTGAAATATAGCCAACATCTACTTCCAAAACCTTTCAATTTAAGTTATGAACCATGCAGAATGTCTAAAAACTCTCAAACTCCACTTCATCAAAACTTGTCGTGCTTACTATATTATAATAAATGTCTCAAGTCCCTTGAATTTATCTTATAAATAAAATCTAACTTGTAGCTTGTGTCTTTGAATGTATATTAGGATTTATATTTGTTATTTTATATGAAGTGGATTAGGAATCTGGGATTAGCTTTTATGTAAAGAATACCACACTTGTGTGTGCATGAGCCACATGATACGCGTCAAAGAGGACACCAATTCACTAGAAAATGTATCCTAGAGTTTAATCCTTTTTTAATTTCTGGTTAAGGCTAGTATAGAAGGGTCGATCACACAGGACAACGTTTTAAAGATTCATTTTCTTTTAAACCCTATTTACTTTTGAAATTAATTCTCTTTGGAATTTTTGGAAGATTGACATGAAATGAAGTTTGATTTGAGGGGTTTGATTAATATAATGCATGAACGTAAATTGCAATAAGAATAAAAGAATACACTAATGCAAGAAAAGTAAAAGATTATTCTAAGACAAAAGAAAGTAAAAGAAGAAGATTGTTTGCACACAAGATTATCTAAATAAAAGTAAAGTGCTAAAATTTAAAAGGTGAATTGAAAGCAAACGTTTAAGAATAGTTTGAAATTAGGAAGGAAGACATCAAGGCTTAGGGTATTCACCACCTTAGCCCTTGTGAAAATAAGATCAAGCGATACACGACAAACAAGATAGAAGCAAGTATGTGATTTATTTGTAAATAAAGCACAAAAGAGGAACTCCATGTGAACCCATTGGTCTTGATATTCACATATCCTTATTCTTCATCCTAAAGAGGATTTTACCATGGTCGCATTCAAATCCTTGTGAAGTCAGTTTTGGCATTCTAAACCCTGATTTCCACAGTCGCATCCGCCGGGATTAACAAATAATTAAAATGATTAATTACTTCATCTAAATATGTGATTTCTAAAATGAAAATCATCTGTCTAAAGTATTCATGTAAAATCTCATTCTAATTAACACATGGATAAGGGGCTACTCCCCTCACCTCAATAAGAAACTAAATGCTACTCATGGTGAGGATGGGAGAAATAAGGAATAAAGAAAAGGAGTCATAGACTGCAATTTCACATCTCTGTAGAGTCCAAGACGGTGACAATTCAATGGCTCGTATGCTTTTTCTCCTGCTCCAAGAAAAAAAAATGCAAGAAAAAGAAAGTGATAAGGAGAGATCCATATGTAGAATAAAAGAACCAACTTTATTTCTCTTGAATGTAAAATTACACAAGAACAAAAATAATAGAATTTCTCTATGAATTGCATAAAAAAATTGGCACCCTTTTCTTAGTGGAGTCCCCCCTCCTTTTATAGGCGAAGAAGGGGCGGAAACCCTGAGAGGGGGGAAGATAAAATTAAGTGATGGCTGCTGAAAAGTGATGTCTAAAAACTACAAAACATCCATCTCGCTAAGTGAGACGGTCGTTTGGTGAGGGCTGGGCGTGCATCTAGAATATTCGAGTCAAAAGCCTAATAAGGGTTGTGGCAGCTAAAGTTTTGGGCCCAAAGTAATGACTCAAACAATCGTCTAGACCAATGGAATGCTCATTCCGGGTGTGACGTGGTGAGATCTTGGAGTGGTGACTGAACCCTAGTGGTGACGCCCATCTCACGTTTCTTAGTCTTGAAGTAAGGCCTCAAAATGAATGTTTGACCTAGTGAGGTGCTCGTCTCGTACCACCATGCATGTAAACAAGATTTTGAAACCCTAATCATGTGGTTGGACACTTGCTTTGGGATGTGGAGCTAGATCCATGAGACAACCGTCTCACTAAGGTGAGATGAACGTTTGACTTGCTAAGTAGCTAATTGAACCAAGACCAACGTGGTCACCTGGTACTGAGATGAGGGTCTTCATATGTGTGAGCCAACCGTCTGGGACCAGTGAGATGACCGTCTCACTGACTCAGAGGGTTAAAACGAACTTTGGAGAAAATCCCTACAATATTGGAGAAAATTGGTTAAATGTTTGCATAAATCAATCAATAAGTGGGTAAATTACAATTTAGTCCAGAAATTATAAAAAAAATCTAATGAAAATAACTACAAAAAATGTGCAAAAAGATGGATGAATAAGCATTCATCAAAATACCCCAGACTTAAATCTTTACTCGTCCTAAGCAAATTAAATTACACATAAACTCCAATTTATACTTCCAAAATGCCACCCTCACCTTAGTAACATCACTATAGTCCTCACCTTCAATTTTTGGCCAAGTGATCCAATCTCCTAGAACCACATAGCATAAAGTTTTATATTCTCTATCAAAAGAAATGTAAAATCTTACTTCTAAAATGAGAATTTGTAGAAGAACGGGCTTCCTCTTACTATTGCTTTGACACTCTCAATTTTTTTTCTTTTCATTTTTTTAGAAGTTATTTGCACAAGAACATGAAGAACGAGGGTGTGAGCAAAGAAGGAAGTAAAGAATTTTTTTATCCCTCCTCTATTCGACTCGGGATTTGGATTTTGCGGAGTTGTGGCTACATTGGTCACAATTTTTTTCTTGTGCACTTTGACATCTTTTTTATGGTACGCCCCTTTGTGGGGCATGGAATTTTATTTGGAAAGCATGCCACCGCGGACTTGATTTTTTTTCAGTGCTGATTCTTTGCTTCTCTTTTTTAGAATAAAAATAGAGGGATAAAAGAAATGTTCTTGTTCTTTAAAAAATGTCTTTTCTTTTTGATAGAGTGTCATTGCCCAAGTTAGAATATTCCAATAATTCACATCATACAAGTTTTATAACAAGATAATCTATTTGTCTAAAAATAAGGAGAATTATGTTTGGTTCTGATCAATTCCATATGACTTGCCAACTATTCCAAGGAGTGATGTCACTAAGGGTCTTAGGTGACATAAAAGTTTCAGACGTGGAAATTTGTAATGGATTTTGCAAAAAATTTCACTAAATTCAAGGGGGTACAATGAGAGATGACTATTCAATGGCCGACTAGATAATGGCCTTTACAACTAAATAAAATAGAAAATGATGGTCAATTAGATAAAGGCCATAACTAAACTAGAGATATGTAAAAACATAAAGAAGTAAAGATAAATAGTGAAAAGAGATAAGTGGTGGAATATAATCGTACCACCCAACCCACCCCAGACTTAGATTTTTTATCGTCCTAAGCAAAACCTAAATCGGAGATGGAGGGAAGAAAATCACTGAGGAGGTGGAAAATGTGAGGATGATGGAGGGTTGTAGTAGTAGTTTCCCCAATAGGGGAGTTGGGGTGAGGGTAAGCTTCTGATGGGCCCCATACTCCTCATATTGAGGCATGCTAACATTGTAGTGTCCCTGATGCACATGACATGAATCGTGGGAGCGCTGCATCAGATACATGTGGTTGAGTTGATGACCTTGACGTTGTTGCTCTCGTTGAATCTCATCCAACTGGTCTCAGATTTTGTAGAAGTCATATGGCTCCTCGGGGCTTTCCTCATTGCCTCGATGTCTCCTTGTGTGGCATCATGAAGTTGGCGGCGGTAGATCGGTCTCGTCACCATGTGCCTCCATGGAGACACTCCTCCTATGGGTAGTAGGCTTGGGGACATCATCTGGATTGGGATGCTTCTGGAGGAAACGCTGAATGGGGCCTAGTAGGTCTGTCAGGTCAAACACCATATTTACATCCGCAAACTGGGCATGTCCAGGAAGATCTAGACTAAGGGCGATGCATTTGAATGTCAAGTAAAAGACATCCCTGGTTGCTCCATAATGGATGAACTTGCAATCATTCAGATATGTGAGGTCGAGAAGATGATGCATGTTCTCTAGTGGAGGAAAAGGAATGTGAGTGAAGCCTAAGAACTTGGCCACCATGGTAACAACATGACCAATGCATATCGAGGAAGAAGTGTTATGGGAAGCTTGGTAGTTGAGATGTGAAATCATAGCATTCCCTCAATTGAAAGGCTCCCCATTCATCAGACACCATAATTTATATAGATCAAGGTGGGTAACTGCTCCTTGGGTTCCCTCCCTGCTAAACATAGTGCATGCTAGGATACGATGAAGGTAGCGCACTACATGGTTGTTGATGTTGGATGCTTTTGTGCCGCTGGGTATCTTGGGCGAGAGGCTCGTGATGTCTGCCTAAAACTTCTCCATGTTGTAGGATTCATGATAGTCATCATAGTGACGACTCATGCAGTGAGATAGCCAATCGAACTCGCCTTTGTCGATAATGAGGGAGGTGAACTGACGAGTAGAAATCTCTAATCGTTCCCCAAAAATCTAGATTTTACAGCTAGAATTTCCTTGGGAGTAGTGGTAACAACAAAAACTGGACATGAACTCAAGGGTGAGGTCACTATACACTAGAAGAATGTGGTAGATGAAGATTGCAATGTGGTTGCAATGTAGAATCTTGTCAACCTCCATTTTGATGCCCATTGCAGTCAAAGTAGGGCCACATGCCCATCTTGGGAGGGAAACGCCAACTGAATATAATTGGATGAATCTCTTAGTGTGATCATCGCTAACAAACTATACGTAGGTGTTAGGATGTGGAGCGATGTGAGGCAAATGAAGGGCAGTGGAATCGGGATCATGGTGTGACCATCTGCCTACGGCCTCGTTGATGAGCCTATCCACGTCGTGGATATCTTGGAGCATCTCCTTGGCCACCTCGGGAGAATATTTATCGGTAGGATCCTAATCTAAACACCCAGTGCAAAGTGGGATTGGCGACGTGGCTCATGTGAGGAGGAAGTGAGGGATTTCCCTTTGTTCTTCTGGAAGCAGTTGAACATGTTTGTAGGCTACAAGAGGTGAGACAAGCATCTAAGAAATTGACACACTCGGCTAGGTAGCTGAAATGATCAGCTGGAACACCCAGATGATCGTCTAGTCACAGGTGCTTGGGCGATGCAAGCTACTGCTGGGGGATGTCCGGTCACAAGTCGATCATCTCGCAAGGCAGACGCTCGTATGATGTTAAAGATAGAAGAAAACCAAAGAGCAAGGGCATGGCGACAACAATGGTGGTGGTGGGGAAGGAAAGGGGTTGCAGCGTATGAGATGACCGCTCTATCAACGAGACGGTCGGCTAGTGCTAGAGCGTTGGTCGTCGTGGAGAATGAACTGGTGGGAAGGAAAAGAAACAAGGTGGGAAGAAGGGCATGAGACATCTCTACCGCCCATTAAGGGGAACCGAGGTGGACGTCGGGAAGAAGCGAGGCGGATAGTTGGCTTCGAGAGGGCAGTTGTTGCCTTCTTCATGTGTGCTTGGATGTGAGTAATGAGGCGGAAGGACGATCAGTTGCATCGTTGAGGCGGTCGTCCGGTGTGGCGGCGAATCTAGGGCTCACGCAGGAGATGAGTTGTTTTTGGTGTGAGATGTCTCCTCCCTAAACATATATTAAATAGGCCCCCGGGCATGCGAGACGGTCGTTTAGAGCATCCCAGACGACCGGTTGGGGCTGTCAGGTCGTCAAACAAAGAGTTGAACGTGCCATGAGCATCAAGATGGAAGCAAGTTTAAATGCACATCGAAGCAAGCAAAACGATCGACTCACCCAATTGAAATAGTCGGCTAGCATGTTGGACTACATTTCCAAATTTCAAATTTCAAACAACCTCCTTTGTTGGAGTGGCCATCTGAAAAGTCGAGATGAGTGTATCACCTTTACTAGATGGTCGTTTGGCAGATGGAAGAGGGTTGGCTATCATCAATGAACCACAAATTGGACTACCAACTTTGTTTTGAAAAAAATTCTAAAACTAAAACAGAGGTGTTAGCTAAGACAAATATATAAGAAAAATGCAAAAAATTAAATGATTTGGTTGCCTCCCAATAGTGTCTAGTTTTATGGTGCAGGCTCCATAGAGCTAGATCATGGAGCCATTTTAGGCTCGGGGGGGAGGAGTTGGTGGTTCATGCAAGTCGAGGTCTTTCAGTAAGGAGAGTTGATGTGCCTCAGAAGATAGAAAATCCTCAACGGTGATGTACCATTTAAACCGATGTTCATTAACCTTAAATTCCCCTAAAACCTTGTCCTAAAGAAGAAAAGTGTCATGAGGGTAGGCACGCTTGACAAGGTAGGGTCCATTCCATCTAGATTTAAGTTTTCTAGGGAAAAGTCTTAATATAAAGTTGTACATTAGAACTTGATTGCCCTCCCTAATGTCCATTCACCTAATATGACCATTATGTCATAGTTTGGTTTTGTCTTTGTAAATCCTAGAATTTTCATAGGCAGTCATTTAGAGCTCATCTAACTCTTGAATTTGAAAAAAGCAGTTTTTACCTACAGTAGTTGAGTCAAAATTGAGAGTTTTGATGGCCCAATTGGCCTTATGATCTAATTCTATGGGTAGATGGCATGATTTCCCATAAATCAATTTGAAGGGAGTGTTGCCTATGGGAGTTTTGTAGGTAGTCCTATATGCCCACAAGGTATCATTGAGTTTTAAAGCCCAATCAGTCCTAGTACGGTTTACTATTTTCTCTAGGATGGACTTGATTTGCCTATTTGACACTTCAACCTGACCACTAGTCTAAGCGTGGTAGGGGGGTGGAAACCTTGTGATGGACTCCATACATTTTCAACAAGGACTTGAAGCTCTTCTCGAGGAAATGGGAACCTCCATCAGAAACTATGATGTGAGGTACCCCAAATCAAGGAAAATGATATCTTTGAAGAGCTTCTTCACAGGCTTGGAATCACATATTTTGGTGGGGATGGCTTCAACCCATTTGGAAATGTAGTCAACAACCACCAAGATATATTTGTACCCCCAAGAAGAAGGGAATGGGCCCATATAATCTACCCCCCCCCCACGTGTTGAAAATTTCAATCTTAGCCAAGAAGTCATGGGCATTTGGTCTCTCTTCGATATGTTTTCGGTCCTTTGACATTCATCACAAGCAAGGATAAAATGATATAAATATTTGAATAGAGTAGGTGAGAAAAAACCAGATTGTGAGACCTTCCTATCGGTTTTCTGAGAACTCATGTGCCCTCCAGTGGGGCCAGTGTGGCATTAGTCGAGTGTGTTATGAGCCTCTTCCTCAGTAACACACCTGCGATAAAGTCCATCAGAACATAATCTTAAAAGATATGGGTCATCCCAATAATACTGTTTTACATCATGTAAAAATTTAGCCTTAGAATGTCCCTTATATTCGGGGTGCAATACACTTGCGGCTAGAAAATTTACATAATCTGCAAACCAATGATATTGGGATTCTATCTTTAACAATATATCATCCAGAAGGGAGTCATTTATGGATATGCCATCATCATCGAAGAATTCAAGGCAACTAATATGGTCAGAAACAACATTTTTGTAGCCCTTTTGTCTAAGATCTCTAGGTCGAATTCCTGAAGTAAAAGGACCCAACGAAGAAGGTGAGGTTTGGCATCCTTTTTGGTCAACAAATATCTAATGGTCACATGGTCTGTGTAAATAATGACCTTAGAACCTACCAAATATGAGCAAAATTTGTCAAAGGCATATACTATGGCTAGCATTTCCTTTTCAGTATTTCTGTAATTCAGTTGGGCTTCATCAAGAGTTTTGTATGTGTAATAAATCACATGGTGATTTTTCTCAACATGTTGTCCAAGAATAGCACCACGACACAATTTCTCACATCACACATTAACTCAAAGGGTAGGGACCAGTCTGGGGCCCTAATGATGGGAGTAGAAACGAGGGCATCCTTCAAATAAAGAAAATTGGCCATGTAGACTTTATCAAATAAAAAAGGTGTAACATCCCTGATCTGGGTTATGAACTAACCCTAGGTGTTTTGCTTAATCATGTGATTAGACACTTGTGGTTATCTTTTGATATGTAATTAAAGCTTCTGAGGAACATATTTCCTTTTCTGTCCTTTTTGAACAATGCTATAATATTGTTTTGTTAAAAGTGGACCTATGTGAAAATTACCCAATTAGAGGGGTTAACTTGCAAATTACACATGTTTAGATGTTCCTCTGGTGTTGATACATCATAAGAATGAATATGATGAAGTGTTATAGATTCTCCAAGCTTGGGCACCAAGATGCAGCTTGTGGAGCAATCCTTGTGCTTTAAAACCCTAGTTTTGGTGTAAAGTGCAATTTACCCAAAACATAGCATGCAACATGTACAATACACCTTCTAGAGTATCGTTTATGACTCTTGGCATCAACTAGAGTAAAAATTATGAAGAGGGTGCTTCATTTGAATAATCAAATAAGAAGGATAACCCTTATAATTAAATAACCAAGTTGTAAGCAAAATGACCCTTTTATGTGTGCAACTTAGTAAGATGTTTGGCTTATTTTCCTCTAAACCTTGGATAAAGGAGGAGTTTTGCTTAAGTAAAGAAGGGAGAAACGTGGCTTAGGAAGTAAGGAGGATCTATTTGAGAAATAAGAAAAGAGTGTCCTTATCTTGGAAATATGCCCAAAGTATATATACACAATTTCCTTACTAAGCAAGGGATCGTTCCTTTCACTTCTCTTCTTATCTCTTTGTTGTGTCTGACTAAGAAGGAGCTCAGGAGCAGAGGAGAATGGCAAAGTAGAATTGGGTAAGCTTTGATTGCCATCTAGCTCGAAATCATGGGGGAAATCATGCTACAAGGTTGGTTTGTTAGTCTTTCTTATACAGTTCTTCTTTCTAGCCATCTTCTCCATCCAATTCTTGAGGAAGAAACCTTGGACGACCTGTGGAGATCAAGCCACCATTAAAGCTACGAAGCTTGGAGATCTAGAACTGATCCTAAGGTGGGTTTTATAACTCTAAACCTTAAAGCTTTGATTATGCATCTTCTTTTCTTGAAAATGTTGCTTGTTCTTCTTTCTCCCATACTTCTAAGTGTTCTTGCACCTAAAACCCTGAGTAACAGACCATGATCTTGAGGTAGAAGAAGGTGGCGTTAATTCCAAAGTTACTTTAGCAAACGGTCTTGCACCCCTTGGCCAAACGGTTTGCAAAACCGTTTGGAGCAAACGGTTGCAAAACCGTTTGGAGGGCAAACGGTTTCACAAGATCGATTGGAGTAAACAGTCTCCAAGACCGTTTGGTTGAGTTGACCAAGCATTGACCATTTGGGGTTCTTCTGTATACATTATGGACTAATCACCCACCAAGAACATTAACTAATTCCAAGTAAATCACAAGTTGAAGGCACTTTAGTCACCTAAACCCTAATCGGGTTCATTGCTGATTTCAATGAACCAATCATGTTGAAGTTTGGGTTGAGTGACCCAAACAGTTTCAAAACCATTTGGGGATCATCCAAACGGTCTCAAAACCGTTTGGTGATCACCCAAGACCATTTGAAGGTCTAGGGTCAAGTGGGGTTGATTAATTGAAGGTCCAATTACATTAAGTTGTTGAATAATTAAAATGCTGATTTTGTGACCTAATTAGGGTTCAACCCTTAAGTGATTGACTTAGTTGTTGATACATTTTTGGGAAAACAGTCTCAAGACCGTTTGGAGGATGTCCAAATGATCCCAAGACCGTTTGGGGTCAGGTCATGAACCAATTGAGTGATGGTTCAATGGGTTCAACCTCAATTAGACTCATGTTGATGTATGTTGAAGGTTGATCGATTCCAAACCCTAATCCAATTGGTCTCAACCCTAATTGGTCATCAACTGAGGTTCAATTGAGTGAAAAATCAGTAAATGATTAACCTAATTGACCTAATTGATAGGTGGCTAACAAGTACAAGAACGTTTGAGGGGTTCAACATTGAAAACCCTAATTCAATTGGAAGTGTTGATACACTTTTTGGTCCATGCGGTTTTGAGGGTGTTTGGACCAAACGGTCTCAAGACCGTTTGGGACCAAACGATCCCAAGACCGTTTGGTGGTCATGCGGTTTCAAAAACAAGTTGGTCATGCGGTTTTCAAGATCGATTTGTCCATGCGGTTTCAAGGTCAAAGTTGGCCAAACGGTCAGCGGGGCCAAATGGTCTTCACCACCTTTAGAGAAAACGGTCTTGATGGTGTACTTGGCCATGCGGTTTTGAAAGTCAAAGGGACCAAACGGTCAACAACTCCATGTGGTCTCAAAACCGAGGTTGAAGTGCAAGACCGTTTGGGGTTCAATTATGTTAAGAACGTTTGATGGTTTGAAGGTTAAGATGGTTTAGTAGTTGTTTAACCTAAACCCTAAAGATACCTAAAGTCATTAAGGGGTTAAGTAATTAGTAAACTAATGTACGTTAAAGTCAATGGTGAAGATTACAAAAGTACCCTTAATGGGTTAGTGTGACTAGTACCCCTTGATCAAGTAAACCCTAATAACCTTACTGGTGATGACTTGATTTATGTTAATCAAGGTTGATTTGACCTAACCTAATCAAGACTGATGTAAACATCATCTATTAGTAAGAGGAGAGAGAAGACTCCTAATATGAATGATAATCAAATAAAATACCTCCAATATGTAAGAATGCACATGATTAGGGTATGATCCTTCATAGTGAGATCATGGAAACCCTAATTATGGTGATTAATGAATCTTAACCTAAGTGAAGGCATTAAGGATAGTAATTTTCATACATGATGATGGTATGACCTTAATTCACTGTGAAGTGAATAGTAAACCCTAATTCTAGGGTAATAACATGCAAAGTGAATAGTAAACCCTAATCAAGGGTGATATGATGAATTAAACAGTAAACCCTAATTTTGGGTTATGCTTTCATGAATGAAGTATGAAATAAGGAATCATCATTCCTAATTAATATAAAGGGATTGAATAACCCTAATTGAATTGAATAGGGAAACCTAGCCTTATTGAAGGTATGATGGTACAACCCTTGAATTGAAAGATTATCTCTGCTTTATAAATTGCCTTTGTCAAATATATTGACCATGCAGGTTCTTATAAAGAAGTGATCATAGCCAGGTAAGGGTTATGATATCATATTCATTGAAAGCATATTATCAGCTTTATAATTTACTATATTGCCTGGTTTAAGAGGCAATATATGAGACTGACAGGTTGTAAGAGCTATGAGCAATAATTACATTGTTACAATCAAGGTCATGCTGTTAGATGACTTATGATGATCTAAGTGTTTGAACACCCTTGTTCTTGAATCATAGTGATGAGATGGTTAAGAAATGATATCTATATGATAACTGATGTGAGTTAAACTTGATACATTTAGTATTCTTCTTTCATAGCAGTTGTTTTAATGGTTTATGTTTGAAAACATGCTTGATGCTAAAAGAATGCTAAAATGTACTTAAATAATCAAGTATAATCATATCATGTAGAGCCCTGATCATAGATCCATCATTGTCAGTAGTTCAATGATGGTGAAATAGGTTTTCCTAAGGGAACTCTTGGAGAACATACTTTTGAGTATGTTGGGGTTATGGACGTGAATATCCTTACGTCCTGATGTAGGAATTGATGTAAGATGTACTTTTAATCCATCAATCCTTCATTATATGTTTATGCCGGGATGATGTATCACTAATCTCCCAAGGGAATCTTTAATGTCGCATCGATGAGAGATAAACAAGAAATCCCTCGATGGCGAAGAGAGTACAGAATGTCACTGTGACTCTAATAGCAAAGTTGCCAGAATACCATGGAAAGCTATTATAGCAGAGACATGAGATGTCCTGCATGTTGATCCTCACACTGACTGAGGAAGATGAGGTCATAAGAATCCATCTCTTTTGATGACCTATGTATGGTACCAATGCGATTTCGTAATGGTCGGTTGGAGTATGAATGGTATACCTCATCTTCGCAGGGCATAATAATGTTTGAAAAACATAATCAACTGTGTAGCATAACTGCTTAGGTTGAACTACGAGAAACAATGATTGATGATACATTGTTTATAATGTTCTACTCAAGCAACTAGTATAAATGTTCTTCATGTTCCTTATTGAAATATGCTTTGATATTCAATTAAGATGTATTTGAAATGATTGCTTAAGTAAATGTTACCTTGCTTAATCCTAAGCCTGCTGTTGAATGTTTAAGTTATTTTGCTTATGTTATTCCTTTATTGCAATAACAAAGCTTCTGGCGGAGATCTATAACTCTCGTTGGGACAATTATTCAAATTGTCTCACCCCCGTGGGATTCGACTTTTTAGGTGGACGCCGAGGACGCAGGAACCCATCTGAGGGTGAGCAGTATCAGCAGCAGCAGCAACACCAGGGGCAGCAGTGAATCTCAAGTGGAGATATTGACTGTCAAGTCTTGTAGATAGTATGTCTTATGTGTCGTCTCTGTACTCTCAGGTCCTAGGAGTTAATAGATCTGAGGTTTTTGGCTTAATGCCTCGAGATTTTTTTTTGTATCTTGCCTTGTACAGATAGCAGGGCAATGGATGTATGTAATTACTCGAGATGTGATTTCACAGAGATGTAATGTCAAAACATGTTGTAAATAATTTATCTTGTTTTCTTGTAAAAGAGTTTTATGGTTTAAAGATCTCTTTCTAGAAGTTTTAAAATTTAGTGATTTTGATAGTTCTGCTATTAGTTAATCGCTTCCGCTAAGTTTACCTCATGATTTATAAGTCGGACGTCTCAATTTAGTGGTATCAGAGCTCTAGGTTCACTGAGTCTACAAAGACATAGGACTTAGGATGTTGAGTCTGTTCTAGTGTATTCCAGTATATCTAAAAGTGTCTTCTGCTCCTCAAGAGAAGGAGATAAGTCTAAGGATGTCTGGACCACACGAGGAATATGTTGCGGAGAGTAGCGTTGCTGCACCCTGAGAAGGTGCAAGAAACCCGGAGATAGAGCAACCTGTACCTGAGCCACCCCAGTTCAATCCAACTGACATGGGGAACCCAGCCGTCCAGACCATGTTTGGGCAATTTATGACTTCCATGACACATATAATAGATAGGATGCCTATGCCTACACCTAGGGCACCTACCTCTCCTGAAGGACAAGGAATCGGCAAGACGTTTGAACGACTTCGCCGAGTTGGAGCAACCGAGTACTTTGGAATAGTTGATCCCGCAGATGCCGACCTGTAGTTAATCGAACTAGAGAAGGCCTTTAGAATCCTGAACATCCCAGAAGCTGAGAAGGTTAGACATGTTGTCTATCTTCTCAAGGGGAGTGTCGGTCATTGGTGGACCATGGAAGAGCAAAAGAGGCCTGGTGTGGAGGTTGCATGGGAAGTCTTCCGATGGGAATTTATCAATATATATTTCCCTAAGACGTTCCTAGATGAGAAAATCTCTCAGTTTGAGAGGTTAAGGCAAGGTACAATGAACATTAGCGAGTATGAGGCTAAGTTCATGGAGTTGTTGTGGTTCTTTCCACACATGGCTACTACAGAAGAAGAAAGGATTCGGCATTTCGAGAAAGGGTTAAATGTTGAGTTGACTACCTCCGTGTCTGCCCTAGAAAATAGAGAAAGGTTTGCTACCTTCATAGAGTCTGTCAGAAGGATAGAGATGTCCGTAGCAGAGAAGAGGCAAACCCATAACAAGAGGATGTATCTCCAGTTCCAAGGATCTTCATCCAGAGATTTCAAAAAACCTAGGTTTTCTGCACCTACACCACCACCTAGACCCAGTTCTCAGACACAGTGGACATCGAATAGGGGTAGAGGATGAATCCTACCACTACAAGGGGCTCGCAGTTCAGCATCTATGTCAGTTACAGGACCACCCAGACCACAACAACAAGACTGAAGTTATTACATATGTGGGAAGATGGGGCATTTGATGAAAGACTACAGAGCCAGAGCAGTGAGTGTAACACAACCACAGAGGCAGAGTCAGCAAGGATCACAGAGGAGACAGTTTCCAGGAGGAGCTAGAGGATGTGTACAAGCGTCCCAAGCTGGATCGTCAGCACCGAATCAACCATAGGCAACAGTAAGATTTTATGCAATGAATCCACCTGATGCAGTGATCAACCCTCGGGTTGTGGTAGGTCAGATGGAATTGTTATATTCCGATATGTCTACATCCTGTGTTGTATCTATTTTGATTGATCTGGGTGCTACGCACTCCTTTACCGCTCAAAGGGTGATTCGTAACTGCAATATGATAGTCAGTCATAGAGCAGATAGCATGTTGCTAGAAACTCCGTTGAGAGGGTATGTTGTGTTGCAGGAAGTATGCTCTCCCTGCATTCTCTTCTTTTCTAAGCATCGCATTCAAGTGGATCTAATACCACTTGAGATGCAAGGATTTGATATAATCCTTGGGATGGATACCTTGGAAAGGTATAGGGTTCTTTTGGGTTGTGAATCCCAGCAAGCTGTATTCACTGATGATAGTGGCACATGGATCTTTCAAGGTGAGAGAAAGATTCTACCCACTTGTCTTGTGTCAGCTATGGTTGCTGAGAAGCTGATGAGGCAAGGATGTTATGCATTCTTAGCCCATGTGGTAGATACTACCATGGATAGTCCTAACCCTGTTGAAGTTCATGTAGTCAGGGAATTTGAAGATGTATTTCCTAAAGAACTTCCAGGTGTGCCACCACCTCGGGAAATTGATTTTGAAATCAATTTGATCCCAGACACACAACCTATAGCACAAACACCGTATATGATGGCGCCTGCTGAGATGGCAGAACTCAAGAAATAGCTGTAAGAGTTGCTTGAGAAGGGTTTTATCTGACCAAGTACTTCACCTTGGGGTGCTCCGATCCTTTTCGTTAAAAAGAAAGATGGATCAATGCGGCTGTGCATTGATTACAGACAATTAAATAAAGTAACTATAAAGAATAAGTATCCTTTGTCGAGGATTGATGATCTCTTCGATTAGTTGCGTGGTGCAACCGTCTTCTCAAAGATAGATTTGAGATCGGGATATCATCAAATCCGTATTAAGGATAGTGACATACCCCAAGTCTGCCTTTAGGATGAGGTATGGTCACTATGAGTTCACAGTTATGTCGTTTGGACTAACTAATGCACCAGTTGCATTTATGGAACTCATGAATAGAATCTTCCGACCTTTCCTTGATCAGTGCGTTGTTGTCTTTATAGATGACATTCTGATCTATAGTAGAGATGCTCAGCAGCATGAACATCATCTTCGTCAGGCTCTAACTTTGCTAAGAAAACACAAGCTATATGCTAAGTTTAGCAAGTGTGAGTTCTGGTTACCGGAAGTATCTTTCCTTGGACACGTGATATCCGCCTCGGGTATTCGTGTTGACCCTATGAAGGTAGAATCTGTTCTACAATGGGAGCAACCGAAGACACCAATGGAGATCCGTAGTTTCTTAGGGTTGGCTGGCTATTACCGAAGGTTTATTAAGAACTTCAGTTCCATAGCCTTACCCTTGACTAAGTTGACCAGGAAGGATGTTCCTTTTGCTTGGAATGATAAGTGTCAGCAATCTTTCTAGTTGCTGAAGGAGAGGTTGACAAGTGCACATGTGCTTGTGTTACCTGAGCAAGGCAAAGGATACATAGTCTTCTGTGATGCCTCCAAGAATGGACTTGGATGTGTGTTGATGCAGGATAAACAAGTGATTTCTTTTGCTTCCCAACAGCTTAAGAAACACGAGGAGAATTATCCGACACACGATCTGGAGCTAGCTGTTGTGGTTCATGCCTTGAAAATCTGGAGACACTATCTCTATGGAGAGACATTCCAGATTTTCACTAATCATAAGAACCTTAAGTACATCTTTTCTCAACATGAGCTTAACATGAGGCAACGTCGCTGGATGGAATTAATCAAGGACTACGATTGTACAATTGATTACCATCCAGGGAAGGCCAATGTGGTTGCAGATGCTTTGAGTAAGAAATCAGCAACACCAGTCTTAGATAGAGCACAAATAAATTCTTTAGTATGCTCTAGGAGGGATATGCTTATCTCCTTAAGGCAAGACAATGTACAATTGAAGGTGTCATTGTTAGCCGGGTTGTTAGCTGATATGCATATAAAACCTACTCTAAGAGAGAAGATCAAGGAGGCACAGTAGGTTGATGCTACAGTTCAATAGATTAGATCGGAGTATGGTAGCGAGAAATGAGATGATTTCCATGACTTAGATGATCAAGTAGCCTGTTATCATAGTAGGATGATAATGTTGGATGTGGATAACTTAAGGAAGTTAGTCCTGGAAGAAGCTCATTCGTCAATGTATGCTATGCATCCAGGAAGCACCAAGATGTATCGAAACTTGAAAGATATGTATTGGTGGCCTGGAATGAAGAAAGACGTTGGTGAGTTTGTTATGCGGTGTCCTGTGTGTCAGCAAGTTAAAGCTGAACACCAGAAGCCTGCAGGAATAATGCAACCTTTACCCATACCACAGTGGAAGTGGGATCAGGTAACCATGGACATTGTTGTTGGCCTACCCAGGATAAGCAAAGGGCATGATTCCATCTGGGTAATAGTTTATAGGTTGACAAAGACAGTGTATTTCTTGCCTGTCAAAACAACCTATTCTGCTGAGAAGTTAGCGCAGTTGTATGTTGAAGAGATAGTGTGACTGCACGGAGTCCCAGTCACTATAGTTTCAGACAGAGGTCCCCAGTTTACGAGTCGTTTTTGGGAGCGAATTCATAAAGCTTTAGGCACCCAGTTAAGGTTTAGTACAGCCTTTCATCCTCAGACTGATGGACAGTCTGAAAGGACTATACATACCTTGGAAGACTTGCTTAGAGCATGTGTTCTTCAGTTTACAGGGAGTTGGGATCTACACTTAAGCTTAATAGAGTTTGCCTACAACAATAGCTATCAACATAGCATTGACATGGCACCTTATGAAGCTTTGTATGGTATACGTCGTAGATCACCCCTATGTTGGTATGAAACTGATGAATATCAACTGTTAGGTCCTGATCTTGTGCAGCAGACCACAGAGAAGATCAAAGTAATACAATAACAGATTAAGACTGCACAAGATAGGCAGAAATCTTATGCTGATAAACGTCATAGACCTTTAGAATTCTAGGTTGGAGATAGAGTGTATCTCAAAGTCTCACCTTGGAAGGGAGTTCTGAGGTTTGGAAGGAAAGGGAAGTTAGCTCCTAGATTTATGGGGCCTTATCCAATCATTGAAGGGATTGGAAAAGTATCCTATAAACTAGAGTTGCCACCAGAGTTACAGAGGTTACACCCTGTGTTTCACATTTCTATGCTGAGGAAATGTCACCCTAATACAGAATCAGTTCTGCAACCCATGGAGGTAGAATTGAACGATGATATATCTTATGAGGAAGGACCAGTGTCAATCCTTGATAAAAGAATTAAAAAGATGAAAAAGAAAGACATAAGTCTTGTGAAAGTTCTCAGGAATCACTGTGGTGTTGAAGAAGCCACATGGGAACTAGAGGAGGAGATGAGAAGAAAATACCCTGCTCTTTTCTCTTAATATGTTTTGTTGATTTCGGGGATGAAATCCTTGTAAGGGGTGGATAATTTGTAACATCCCTGACCTGGGTTATGAACTAACCCTAGGTGTTTTGCTTTATCATGTGATTATACACTTGTGGTTATCTTTTGATATGTAATTAAAGCTTCTGAAGAACATATATTTCCTTTTCTGTCCTTTTTGAACAATGATGTAATATTGTTTTGTTAAAAGTGGACCTATGTGCAAATTACCCAATTAGAGGGGTTAACTTGCAAATTACACATGTTTAGATGTTCCTATGGTGTTTAGACATCATAAGAATGAATATGATGAAGTGTTATGGATTCTCCAAGCTTGGGCACCAAGATGCAGCTTGTGGAGCAATCCATGTGCTTTAAAACCCTAGTTTTGGTGTAAAGTGTAATTTACCCAAAACATAGCATGCAACATGTACAATACACCTTCTAGAGTATCGTTTATGACTCTTGGCATCAACTAGAGTAAAAATGATGAATAGGGCGCTTCATTTGAATAATCAAATAAGAAGGACAACCCTTATAATTAAATAACCAAGTTGTAAGCAAAATGACCCTTTTATGTGTGCAACTTAGTAAGATGTTTGGCTTCTTTTCCTCTAAACCTTGGATAAAGGAGGAGTTTTGATTAAGTAAATAAGGGAGAAACGTGGCTTAGGAAGGAAGGAGGATCTAGTTGAGAAATAAGAAAAGATTGTCCTTATCTTGGAAATATGCCCAAAGTATATATACACATCTTCTTTACTAAGCAAGGGACCGTTCTTTCACTTCTCTTCTTATCTCTTTGTTGTGTCTGACTAAGAAGGAGCTCAGGAGCAGAGGAGAATGGCCAAGTAGAATTGGGTAAGCTTTGATTGCCATCTAGCTCGAAATCATGGGGGAAATCATGCTACAAGGTTGGTTTGTTAGTCTTTCTTATACAGTTCTTCTTTCTAGCCATCTTCTCCATCCAATTCTTGAGGAAGGAACCTTGGATGACATGTGGAGATCAAGCCACCATTAAATATATGAAGCTTGGAGCTCTAGAGCTGATCCTAAAGCGGGTTTTATAACTCTAAACCTTAAAGCTTTGATTATGCATCTTCTTTTCTTGAAAGCGTTGCTTGTTCTTCTTTCTCCCATACTTCTAAGTGTTCTTGCAACTAAAACCGTGAGGAACAGACCATGATCTTGAGGTAGAAGAAGGTGGCGTTAATTCCAAAATTACTTTAGCAAACGGTCTTGCACCCCTTGGCCAAACGGTTTGCAAAACCGTTTGGGGCAAACGGTTGCAAAACCGTTTGGGGCAAACGGTTGCAAAACCATTTGGAGGGCAAACAGTTTCACAA
The DNA here is from genome assembly GCA_963693085.1 of Alisma plantago-aquatica. Lineage (NCBI taxonomy): Eukaryota > Viridiplantae > Streptophyta > Magnoliopsida > Alismatales > Alismataceae > Alisma > Alisma plantago-aquatica. The sequence continues at coordinate 1,111,266,868 of OY856410.1, forward strand.
GATCGATTGGAGCAAACAGTATCCAAGACCATTTGGTTGAGTTGACCAAGCGTTGACCATTTGGGGTTCTGCTGTATACATTATGGACTAATTACCCACCAAGAATCATTAACTAATTCCAAGTAAATCACAAGTTGAAGGCACTTTAGTCACCTAAACCCTAATCGGGTTCATTGTTGATTTCAATGAACCAATCATGTTGAAGTTTGGGTTGAGTGACCCAAACGGTTTCAAAATCGTTTGGGGATCATCCAAATGGTCTCAAAACCATTTGGTGATCACCCAAGACCGTTTGAAGGTCTAGGGTCAAGTGGGGTTGATTAATTGAAGGTCCAATTACATTAAGTTGTTGAATAATTAAAATGCTGATTTTGTGACCTAATTAGGGTTCAACCCTTAAGTGATTGACTTAGTTTTTGATAAATTTATGAGAAAACGGTCTAAAGACCGTTTGGAGGATGTCCAAACGATCCCAAGACCGTTTGGGGTCAGGTCATGACCCAATTGAGTGATGGTTCAATGGGTTCAACCTCAATTAGACTCATGTTGATGTATGTTGAAGGTTGATCGATTCCAAACCCTAATCCAATTGGTCCCAACCCTAATTGGTGATCAACTGAGGTTCAATTGAGTGACAAATCATTAAAGGATTAACCTAATTGACCTAATTGATAGGTGGCTAACAAGTACAAGAACGTTTGAGGGGTTCAACATTGAAAACCCAAATTCAATTGGAAGTGTTGATACACTTTTTGGTCCATGCGGTTTTGAGGGTGTTTGGACCAAACGGTCTCAAGACCATTTGAGTCCAAAATGGTCTCAAGACCGTTTGGTGGTCATGCAGTTTCAAGAACAAGTTGGTCATGCAGTTTTCAAGATCGATTTGCCCATGCGGTTTCAAGGTCAAAGTTGGCCAAACGGTCAACGGGACCAAACGGTCTTCACCACCTTTAGAGCAAACGGTCTTGATGGTGTACTTGGCCATGCGGTCTTGAAAGTCAAAGGGACCAAACGGTCAACAACTCCATGTGGTTTCAAAACCGTTTGGAGGTTGAAGTGCAAGACCGTTTGGGGTTCAATTATGTTAAGAACGTTTGATGGTTTGAAGGTTAAGATGGTTTAGTAGTTGTTTAACCTAAACCCTAAAGATACCTAAAGTCATTAAGGGGTTAAGTAATTAGTAAACTAATGTACGTTAGGGTCAATGGTGAAGATTACAAAAGTACCCTTAGTGGGTTAGTGTGACTAGTACCCCTTGATCAAGTAAACCCTAATAACCTTAATGGTGATGACTTGATTTATGTTAATCAAGGTTGATTTGACCTAACCTAATCAAGAGTGATGTAAATATCATCTATTAGTAAGAGGAGAGAGAAGACTCCTAATATGAATGAGAATCAAATAAAATACCTCCAATATGTAAGAATGCACATGATTAGGGTATGATCCTTCATAGTGAGATCATGGAAACCCTAATTATGGTGATTAATGAATCTTAACCTAAAGTGAAGGCATTAAGGATAGTAATTTTCATACATGATGATGGTATGACCTTAATTCACTGTGAAGTGAATAGTAAACCCTAATCGAGGGTGATATGATGAATTAAACAGTAAACCCTAATTCTGGGTTATGCTTTCATGCATGAAACTTCATGAATGAAGTATGAAATAAGGAATCATTGTTCATAATTAATATAAAGGGATTGAATAAACCTAATTGAATTGAATAGGGAAACCTAGCCTTTTTGAAGGTATGATGGTACAACCCTTGAATTGAAAGATTATCTCTGCTTTATAAATTGCCTTTGTCAAATATATTGACCATGCAGGTTCTTATAAAGAAGTGATCATAGCCAGGTAAGGCTTATGATATCATATGCATTGAAAGCATATTATCAACTTTATAATTTACTATATTGCCTGGTTTAAGAGGCAATATATGAGACTGACAGGTTGTAAGAGCTATGAGCAATAATTACATTGTTACAATCAAGGTCATGTTGTTAGATGACTTATGATGATCTAAGTGTTTTAACACCCTTGTTCTTGAATCATAGTGATGAGATGGTTAAGAAATGATATCTATATGATAAATGATGTGAGTTAAACTTGATACATTTAGTATTCTTCTTTCATAGCAGTTGTTTTAATGGTTTATGTTTGAAAACATGCTTGATGCTAAAAGAATGCTAAAATGTACTTAAATAATCAAGTATAATCATATCATGTAGAGCCCTGATCATAGATCCATCATTGTCAGTAGTTTAATGATGGTGAAACAGGTTTTCCTAAGGGAACTCCTAGAGAACATACTTTTGAATATGTTGGGGTTATGGACGTGAATATCCTTACGTCCTGATGTAGGAATTGATGTAAGATGTACTTTTAATCCATCAATCCTTCATTATATGTTTATGACGAGATGATGTATCACTAATCTCCTGAGGGAATCTTTAATGTCGCATCGATGAGAGATAAATAAGAAATCCCTCGATGGCGAAGAGAGTACAGAATGCCACTGTGACTCTAATAGTGAAGTTGCCAGAATACCCTAGAAAGCTATTATAGCAGAGACACGAGATGTCCTACATGTTGATCCTCACACTGACTGAGGAAGATGAGGTCATAAGAATCCGGCTCTTTTGATGACCTATGTATGATACCGATGCGATTTCATAATGGTCAGTTGGAGTATGAGTGGTATACCTCATCTCCGCAGGGCATAATAATGTTTGAAAAACATAATCATCCGTGTAGCATAACTGCTTAGGTTGAACTACGAGAAACAATGATTGATGATACATTGTTTATAATGTTCTACTCAAGAAACTAGTATATATGTTCTTGATGTTCCTTATTGAAATATGCTTTGATATTCAATTAAGATGTATTTGAAATTATTGCTTAAGTAAAGGTTACCTTGCTTAATCCTAAGCCTGCTGTTGAATGTTTAAGTTATTTTGCTTATGTTATTCCTTTATTGCAATAACAAAGCTTCTAGCGGAGAGTTATAACTCTTGTTGGGACAATTATTCAAATTGTCTCACCCCCGTGGGATTCGACTTTTTAGGTGGACGCCGAGGACGGAGGAACCCATCTAAGGGTGAGCAGTATCAGCAGCAGCAACAGCAATACCAGGGGCAGCAGTGAATCTCAGGTGGAGATATTGACTGTCAAGTCATGTAGATAGTATGTCCTATGTGTTGTCTCTGTACTCTCAGGTCCTAGGAGTTAATAGATCTGAGGTTTTTGGCTTAATGCCTCTAGATTTTTTTTTGTATCTTGCCTTGTACAGATAATAGGGCAATAGATGTATGTAATCACTTGAGATGTAATTTCACAGAGATGTAATGTCAAACCATGTTGTAAACAATTTATCTTGTTTTCTTATAAAAGAGTTTTATGGTTTAAAGATCTCTTTCTAAAAGTTTTAAATTTTAGTGATTTTGATAATTTCGTTGTTAGTTAATCACTGCCGCTAAGTTTACCTCATGATTTATAAGTCAGACGTCTCAAAAAGAGTGTCTTTTTGAAGGAGATTAGTTAGGGGTTTGGTGATCTTAGAAAAATCACGGATGAAACATCTATAAAAACCTGCATGCCCAAGGAAGGCACAGATGTCCTTGACAAAAGAAGATGGTGGGATCTTTGAGATGACCTCAATATTGTCTCTATCCAATTCAATGCCATGGTTGATCACTCTATGACCTAAAATAATTCCTTCAATCACCATAAAGTGACACTTCTCCCAATTGAGGATTAAGTGTGCTTCCTAATGCATGTGTTTTTTGTAACATCCCTGACCTGGTTTATGCTTTAACCCTATGTGTTTTTCTTAATAAAGTTGATTAGATTCTTGCTCTTATTTCTTGAAAAGTAATTAAGGCTCAAGAGGAACTTATATTTCAATTTTAGTCCTTTTTGGAACAATGTTGGAAAACAATGTTTTGATTATTGTGGACTAAAGTGCAATTTACCCAAGTTGAGGGTTAATTTGCAAATGTTACATGATAATATGTCCCTCATGTGTTGAAACATCATGAGAATGAATATTATTCAGAGTAATGGCTTCTGAAAGCCTGGGTACCAAGAAAGAGCTGATTAAACAATGTTTGTACATTCAAAACCTAGTTTTGGGGTAATGTACAATTTACCCAAAACCTAGGGTTCAATATGCAAATTACCACTTCAAAATAGTCCCTAATGTTTCTTGTCATCATGTATAGCAAAGAAAATGAGAGGGGTGTCTCATTTGTACCTCTTTGAAGGAGAGAGAATCTTGATATTAAAATAATCAAGATTTAAGCATGATTGAAATTATAATTCAATTTAATGCAAAAATAATTATATTAAATGGATTGCCCTTCAACCAAAATTGTAGAGGTTTAAATCCACATATATGGACGTACTTGTTCCTTTTAAAGGCAAAGAAAATATCTACGTGAGTGGATAACCCACTCACATTAAGAAAATAAAAAGAAATATCCACTAACTTATGGATATTATTATTATAAAGGTTAAGGTGCTTAATTTGCTTTTCTTTAATTCATGGATAATGGAGAAGAATTCGTAGGTGAGGAAGATATCTTTGCATGCAAGGAATTTAAGGGGGAGAGGTGGCACCAATTTTGGAATTAAAAGATTTTTATAAGGCATTTTCTCTCCCATTGATTTTTCTTATAAAAACACATTTTACAACTCAAATCAAAGGCTTTTTCAAATCCACTTCTTCTCTTTGCTTTAAAAACGACCAAGGGAGCTTTTTAGGATCAGGAAGACTACCCCCAACCTGTTGGTAAGCTTCTTGACTTCCTTTCACTTTAATTCCATGGTGGAAATCGAAAATCAATGCATGATTTCTTCTTATCTCGATCCCATCTTCAATTCTAACCATTCCTTTTCACTCAAACCTTGAGGATGAGCCTCGGGATAGTGAAAGGATTTGCATCCACCATTTTTTACGTGAGCTTGAAGCTTTGAAGCTCAATTGGAGGTGGGTTATATAACTTGAACCCATTTACATTATTATTCAACCATCAATGTTGCAATTATGTTGATTCCTTCTTCTTCTTGATTTATTGCGTGTTGATATGGGTAATTCCATGAAATTAGAAGTACTAGGAACTAAATGGATGAAGTTAGATGATGATGACACCATCTTGGACACTTTTCCCAAAGAATTCTATTCCAATCGGTTTCAACAAGTTGTTCATTTGGTTTCAACAAAACTGTTTGAAATCAAACAGTTTCATCAAACCGTTAGAAACCAAACGGTTTCAAACTGTTTGGAAGGGTTGACCATAGTTGACCATTTGGATATTATGTGTTAGTGTTGATGGTTGATGACCCATTAAATCTAATTGATTGATTCCAAAGGGTTCATCAGTTGAAGGTTAATCAATTATCAAACCCTAATCGGGTTAAGTGTTGAAATTTCAATTGGTTGATTTAAAATTTTGGGTTGATTAACCCAAACGGTTTCAAACCATTTGGGGATCACCCAAATAATATCAAGACCGTTTTGAGGTCAACCAAGACCGTTGGAGGTCTAGGGTTGAGTATGGTTGAGTAATTGAAGGTCCAGAGATAGCCAATTAAAATGCAATCAATAGTTCAATTGGTGATCAATCTAATGATCTAAACCCTAATTGAATTTCACAAATTTCAATGATGCAATAGGTCAAACGGTCTCAAGACCATTTGGAGGTCATCCAAACGACCTCAAGACCGTTTGAGGTCAGGTCATATCATAATTTGATGATGACTCATTGATTTTAATGGAATTGGTTCCACAATGTTAACCATTGATGGTTCCTCAATTTCAAAAACCTAATTGAAGGTTTCTTGATTATAAATCCTAGTTAAATTGGGTTCAAAACCCTAATTTATGGTCCAATTGAAGGATGATTCAATAGTTCAATTGATGAATGAATCAAGGATTCAATTGATAGTCGGTTCATTGATTGAAACCTTGAATTGTTTAAGTGTTGAAAACCTTTTTGGTCCATTCGGTTTTGAGAGGGTTTGGACCAAACGGTCTTAAGACCGTTTGAGTCCAAATGGTCTCAAGACCGTTTGGGTCCAAACGGTCTCAAACCGTTTAGAGACCCAAGTCCATTCAGTTTCAACACATTTCTTGCTTAAACGATTTCAAGGGCAATTTGCCCAAATGATTTCAAACTGTTTGAATCTTGAGAGACCAAGACCGTTTAGGGTCTAAGTAATCAAAACCATTTGAGGTTCAACATGGTTAATCCATTTGGATATCTAATGTAATTGAAGACTCAATTGGTTAATCCACTTGGACATCTAATGTAATTGGAGATTTAATTGGTCAATTCATATGGATACCTCATGTAATTCAAGGTTCAATTGATCAAATATTTTGGACACCTAATGTATTTAGATGGTTGATACCCTGAGTGGGATTAATCATTGATGCATAATGATGCAATAATTCAATATATCATGATAACCCTAAATGCATGTATTCGAATAAAAGTAGGCTCAATCTAATCAAGAATTGAGTAGTGGACATCCTGAATAGGATGACAGAGAGATTCATACATGAATGATAATCATGTAACAATCAAGCCTAACACATTCAAAATAAGTGTGGTATACAATTAGGGTATGATCCTTGATAAAGAGATCATAAAACTCTAATTGAGTTGATTGATGAACTCAAACCCTAATCAAGGGTTATATTAAGTGAAACCCTAATACAGAGATGTTATGTAAAACCCTAATCAAGGGTGATGTTAAAGTGAAACCTTAATGTTATGATGTCATGTGGAACCCTAATTAAGGATGAAGCCATATGAGACCCTAAGTGAGGGTGATGTCATGTGGAATCCTAATCAAGTGTGATGTTAAGTAAAACCCTAATGCAATGATGTGATAAGAATCTTTAAGCTAAGGTGAGGTTATGTGATGATATGTGAAATCTTAATATGAAGTTCTAACCCTGATAAAGGGTAAGGGTATGTAAAACCCTAATCTTGAGTTATAGAGCATGAAACCCTAATGTTGGGCAATATGATGATAAACCATAACCCTAATTTGGGTAATGGGATGAGTATTCTTAGTTGACATGACTTGAGAAATCTTAACCCTAATGAGGGAATAGTAATGCTACTCTTACATTGCATAGTACTGAAATGTGATTGAATATAATTGTTATCGTATGCATTAATCATGTAGGTATCATGAGATGTTGGACATAGCCATGTATGAGCTATGATGTTTTATTAATGAAATTGCTTTATGGGCCTTGTGAGCCATAATATGATGTGTTTCTTAGTGAGAGGTAACAAGATATTAATGGGCTTTAAGAGCCATGAGAATAACATGTATTGCAAATATCATGTTTTCCTTGGTCAGATGATCTGAAGGTATTAGTTACCTGATAAGTGGTAATAAGTGTTTTGATGAATTGAGGGTTTGAATACCCATATTTCATAATAATGATGTTGAGATGTGAATACACTGATGTGAAGAGGGATTTGAGATCCCAATGTTATATAAAGCTTTGAAAAGCACTTTATAAATGTAGTACTTATCCTTTATAGCATTGTTATAATGAGTTATGTTTGAAAACATGATGGATGCTAAAAGAATATGGTAATGTACTTAATTAATCAAGTGAAATATTATCATGTAGAGCCATGGCCATAGATCCATCATCGTCAGCAGTTTGGTGATGGTGAAACAGGTTTTCCTACGGGAACTCATGGAGGGCATACTTTTGAGTATGTGGGGGTTATGGGCGTGAATATCCTTACGCCCTAATGGAGGAATTTATGTGAGGTAAACATTAAATCTCTTAATCCTTCATTATATATGTTGGGATGGATGTATCACTAATCTCTCGAATGTCGGGATGGATGTATCATTAATCTCCTGATGATCTTAATGCCGGATCAATGTGAGATAAATATAATATCTCTCGATTGCAAAGAGAGTACATCATGCCACTGCAACTCTAATAGCGAAGTTGCCAGTATACCCTGGAAAGCTATTTAGCAGAGATCCAAGATGTCTTGCATTTGATCCTCACACTGACTGAGGAAGATGAGGTCATGGAAATCCGGCTTTTCTATTGACCTATGTATGGTACTGATTTCGATTTCGCAATGGTCCGTTGGAGTATGAGTGGTATACCTTATCTCCTTAGGGCTTAAGTATGATTATAAAATGTAATCAGCTGTGTAGCATATTTGCTTAAGGTTGAAATACGAGAATCAATGATTGATGTTTCTTTGCTTAGCATGTCCTAAATGGATGAATGTGATATATGTTATTCATATTCCTTATTGATAAGTAACATGTTGCTTTATCAAGATATAAGTAAAATGCATTGAATAAAGAATATTGCTCTATTCTGTTTAAGATATTGAATTATCTGTTGTTAAATATTTATGATTCTTCTGCTCAGTTTTATACCATTAGTTGCAATAATAATGTTTCTGGCGGAGAGTTATATCTCTCACTGGGGCAATTTTCAATTGTCTCACCCCCGTGGGATCCAACTTTTTAGGTAGACGTCGAAGAAGAGGCAGGAACCCTACAACAGGGGAAGAACAGCAGCAGCAACAACAACAAGGACAGCAGTGAATTCTCAGGTGGAGACATTGGTTGTCATGTCTTGTAAATAGAGAGTCCTATGTGTCATCTCTGTACTCTCAGGTCCTAGGAGTCAGTAGTTAGTTTAATATTGATCTGAGATTTTGGCTTGATGCCTCAAGATTTTTATAATGTCTGTGAATAGCTTAACAGAGCAATTGATGTATGTAACTCTCGAGAAGGAATGGTACAAGATATGTACATTTGAACTAGGATGTATATGTAATACTTTGGTTCTTGTCATAAGAGTTTTCCTATGTATGGATCTCTTTGTAAAAAGTTTTAATTTTTAGTGATTTTCAATAATTTTGTTGTTAGTGATCGCTTATGCTTAAGTAAATCCTATTTTTGTAAGTTGGATGCCACATTTTTACTCGCTTTTATAGGCTCATTTTCCTTTGTTTTCATGTGTAGTTTGGGCATTTATATGACCTATAATGTATGGAATGTCATAGCTAGCCTATATTTCCTTATTTGCATCAAATTATATGATTTCAATCATTTTTACTAGCATTTTATGCATTTCGACACTTACGATGCTTTATGTGTTTTCATGTACAAGGCAGATCGACACAGCTCGGTACTACCGACACCACAAAAGTCAGTGGCACCGACTTGACCTCAGAGAGCCGCCTGAAAAAAAACCCAGATCTCGGTGCTAACGACCCAAGAAGTCAGTGCCACCGAGACATTGTCGATGGTATCAAAGGGATCGGGATTGCACAACCTAACTTAAGTGACTCGATACCACTAACACATCAAGTCGGTACCACAAAGTCTTCCTGATCAGGCCAGTCACAGATTTGCTTCTAATCCAACAGTGGACGAAATTTCACACCCTATGACTTAGGGGGACGATGGCCAGACCTAGGGAGCGACCCATTTTCATTGTACGGTGACCAGAGAGAGAAGAGAAGGATAGAGGACCAAAAGCTTCACTGGGAGTGATCTGAGCACCTATAGAGGACGTTTCTACCGCCGGAAGACAACAAATCGCACGTACTATGGAGGGGATCGTCCGGACAGCCAAAGATCTAGGGGTTACCTTAGTTTTTACTATGTTCCCCGCGTTTTTCTTCTTCCCTTCTATGTGTTTTGTCATGAAAACTATGCAAGGCTAAAAACCTTTGTCCTTTAGGACCCGAGAGTATCCCGGATATACATTGTAGTTGATTTATATGCATTAATATCAATTTATCTCTTGTTACTAGATATAATTCTATGGATGTTGCTAGTTCTATTTATGCTTGATCGCCATGAATGGATTAATAGACACTTAATCATCTCGAGAGAGGGATTAAGGGTTGGAAAACATAGAATTACTCATTTATTATAACCTTTGGAAAAAGCGACGAATAGATGAGGGGAGAAACCCATAGTATTGATGTAAAGAACCTAACTAATCAAACCAATAACCACGGGAGTGGGATTGGCATTAGTATAGGTAGTTAATTACACTACGGAAGTAGGTAATTTTGGCTACATGCTCCATATCTAGGAATTGAGATAATAGGTATTAGTGTGTAGGATAGACTGTAAGTGATATCTGTGGTGAAACCATCATCCTAAGGAACTCGTTCTCTTTCTGATTTACTCAAATCATTTAATTTGTTTGATTTAGTATTAATTTAGTAATTCAACCCAACTAAAACAACCATCATCGGCTTAGTTGATCGATTTGTAGTTAGTAGTAGTTTCTGGAGAAACGCTTCCCCGTATTCGACTCGGGCCTCACAGGTCCATTATTACTGCGATGTGTTCACTTGTGTTTTGCACACGGTAGACAACACATCAAGTTTTTGGCATCATTGTCGGGGAAACAACAACATCTAGCACTACGCTATTGCATTCGGCCACTCTAGGCCATTTATTATTATTTATTATTCAAACTGAATCCTAATAATCTCTTCATTCAAATATAATCTTCTGAAACTGACATCCATTCTCTTTGTTTTAGGTACAATAGTGCATGGTGCGAACCAAAGCTCTAGACTGCGGTGAACCATCTTCACCAAGTTTTAGGCAAGTAGAGTTCTTGCAGGGAGAACGAGTACATGGCAGACTTGTGGATAGGTTCAGCAGAACGACTTCACTGAATCCTCCTGTGTTAGAAGAAACAGAGGCACTAGTAGCACCTGAAATGAGAGAAATGGGGGACAAAGTAGAGGAACCTGAAGAGCAAACTATATGGGAGAAAATCAAAGCTTCATCATCTACGGCCCAGAAAGGGCCCATCAAAAGACAAGTTATAAATGTAGGAAGCTATAAGATAGAGCCTGGACTCATTGCTCTAGTCAAGGCCCAAGCATTCCATGGTCATCCTTCTGAAGATCTAGTGACACACATCAGAAATTTCATAGAGAGTTGTGACATGGTAAAAATAGATAGGATCCCGACTAACATAATCTACCTCAAGCTGTTTTCATCCTCACCTGCAGATGGGGCAAAGTCTTGGTTTAATAATTTAGATGATGAGATCATAGAGTCGTGGGACCAGATGATTGATGCATTCTTTGAATGCTACTTTCCGCCATATAAGAATAATGATCTAGTAAAGAAGATTCACAACTTTAGGCAGCAAGCTGATGAGTCATATTTTGAGGCATGGGAGAGATTCTAGAACATGCTTAGGAAAGTACCTCATCATGGCATTGATCTTTAGGGACAGGCCAAGATATTTTACTATGGTTTTCACAAAGGGGAGAAAACAACTCTTGATAGTGCAGAAGTAGGGTTCTTTCCAAACAATAAGCCCACTCGTTGCTTAGAGATCCTCAAGAACATGTCAAGGAATCAATCCTGGGGAGAAGAAAGAGAGACACCAGCCACAATAAAGAGTGTTAGTGAATCTAAAGTGATATTTGCCTTGAATGAGAAGTTGGATCTCATTGCTAAGTCACTATGTGCTCCAAATACAGACCCTAATGAATAAGAGGAAGAGGAGTGCAAATATGCGCGCCAAGGTCAATACATGAATAATGATTATTCATGGAGGAAAGACCCCAAGTTCTCATGGAAGGACCCCAATAACTTCCAACAAGATCCTTCTCAAGCATAGCAACAGCCACTAAGACCGTAGCAGTTTGGTGGTCAAGCCCAATACACACCAAAACAGTAGAAGATTGATACGATCAAGCAGATTCTAGGCAAGTTGGTGAGTTAAAATGAGCTACAGATTGCACAGACACAAAGGGACTTGCAGAATGAGGGGGCACACATTCACAGTATCAAGACACAGATATCCCATATTGCAGCAGATGTGAATGCTTTGAAGTAGCCGATATAGTAGGGTTTTCCGACGAGCATCAATGTACCTTCTGGAAACCAACATGCGAAAGAAGTTCTACTCCATAGTGGTAGAAAGATACTGAATGGAGCACCACATAATGCAGTGACAGAAGATATAGGCACTCAAGCTAAGCCAATGGAAGTAGAAGAAGTAGACACTGTAGACCAAGAGAAGACCACAGAGGAACAAGTTGATGAGGCAGGAGGCAATAAGACTCGAGCATACACTCCTCCTCACCAGAGAGCACCTATGATTTCGGTGCCATTTCCAAATAGTTTGAAGGCTACAAAGATGGATAGTTAGTTCAAGAAGTTTCTAGATAGCTTTCAGAAACTATCAGTGAACATACCTTTGATTGATGCAATTGAAAAAATACCATCTTACGGGAAGTTCTTGAAAGATATCATTACTAAGGATAGGAAGATCCCAAAATCTGACGTGGTGGTGCTTAAAGAACAAGTCAATGCTTTTATTTTGGGCACACTGCCACCCAAAAGATAGGATCCTTGCTGTTTTAATATCACATGCTTCATTGGGAAGACAAAATTTAGATAAGCTTTGTGTGATTCAGGGGCAAGTATCAATCTGATGCCCCTATCTACTTTCAAGAAGCTTGGACTCAAAGAAACTAGAAGGAGCAGCATGACAATCTAGTTGGCGGACAACTCTATAGTGAAGCCATATGGAATTTTTGAAGATGTTCTAGTGAAGGTGGACATGTTCATCTTTCCTGCATATTTTTTGGTTATGGAGATGCAAGACGACCATGGTAATGAACTCCTACTGGGGAGACCATTCCAAGCTACTACAGACATGATACTTAAGATGGGAAGAGGATGCCTCACTATGGGAATCCAAGATGATAAATTTGAAATAAAGATGTCAGAGCCTCCCCAAGAAATGGGAGATAATGCACAATGCAATATGCTTCAGCAGGTAGACAACAAAATTTCTTTGTTTCTAGGGAAGCCATTCTTGGATATGGCTCATGTGATGACAAGAGTGGATAAAGGAACTTTAGCTATTGACATCCTAGAGAACACTAAGGTACTTTCTTTGATTCAAGCTATGTGCTATCCAGGAGATGACGAGGAAGATTATGACGAAGCTATAAAAGAAGAAGTAAAGGTTGATTCTATGATATGGTCATCTCCACAGTTACCTTTAGAAGCCTGCTTGACAAACAAAGTGGATGATAGCTTATGAAACACCGTCTGGAGGAGTGTGTTTATCTGTTAAATGTGGTACCTTGCTATAATGCAAGGCGCTTTGAATACCTAGGACCACCACCCCCTCCTTTGGTCCTGTCTCTTTTGAACCCACCAGACTTGGAACTGAAGTCGTTACCTCCACATTTAAAGTATGTGTTCCTTGTTGCAGAAGAAAAGTTAACAGTGATCATCTCATCATCTCTTAGTGATGAGGAGGAGAAGCAGCTTCTCACTGTGTTGAAGAACCACCAAGCTGCATTTGGTTGGTCTGTAGCAGATATAAAAGGGATCTCACAAGCATTATGTCAACATAAGATCTGTCTTGAAGAGGGAGCGAAGGCAATTGTTCAGCCTTAGCGGCGTCTCAACCCCATCATGACTGAGGTGGTTAGGAAGGAGTTCGTCAAGCTCTTATCTGCATGTATAATTTATGCAATAACTGACTCTATGTGAGTGAGTCCTACACAGGTTGTTCCCAAGAAAGGGGGGATTACAGTTACCACAAATGCAGCCAATGAACAGATTTCCACCAGACTTGTGACAGGGTGGTGTGTTTGTATTGACTACCGTAGGTTGAATGTAGCCACCTTGAAAGATCGTTTCCCCCTACCCTTTATTGACCAAATCCTAGAACATTTATTTGGTCGATCTCACTTTTATTTTCTCGACAGGTATTCTGGCTACAATCAGATTTCTATAGAGCCTAAGGATCGGGAGAAATCCACTTTCACCTGCCCTTATGGCACTTTTTCTTATCATCGGATGTCTTTTGGTTTATGTAACGCTCCTGCCACGTTCCAAAGGTGTATGCTCGCCATTTTTTCTAATATGGTGGAGCGGTGCCTTGAGGTTTTCATGGATGATTTTTCAATTTATGGGGAGTCATTTAGTGACTGTTTGCATAATTTGGACAGGGTGTTACAAAGATGTGAGGACACTCACCTGGTTCTTTATTAGGAAAAGTGTCACATGATGGTGAGTGAAGGAATAGTTCTTGGATACAAGGAGTCCAACAAGGGCATGGAAGTTGATCCAATCAAGATTGAGGTTATTTCCTCACTACCTCTATGACATCGGTAAAAGGAGTTAGGAGTTTCTTAGGTCATGCGGGATTTTATCGCCGATTCATAAAAGACTTTTCAAAATTTTCCAAGCCTTTGTCTAAGCTTTTAGAAAAAGACGTTGATTTTGCTTTTGATGAACAATGTTTAAAAGCTTTTGAAACACTCAAAGAGAAATTGATTTCCGCATCGATTGTACAGGCTCGGAATGAGAGCCACCTATTTGAACTGGTGTGTGACGCATTAGATTTTGCAGTAGGAGCGGTGTTGGGTCAACATCGTGATAAAATTCCTATTGTTATCTATAATGCATCTAAAACTTTAAACGATGCACAAATGAACTACACAACTACTGAAAAGGAGTTATTAGCAGTAGTGTTTGCCTTTGAAAAATTTCGACAATACCTAGTAGGGGCTAAGGTGATAGTCTGGACAGACCACACCACTATCAAGTATCTGTTGCAGAAGAAGGATGCAAAATCTAGACTTATTAGGTGGATTCTTTTATTATAGGAATTTGATATTGAGATTAAAGACAAAGCAGGTGTGGAAAATGTAGTGGATGATCATCTTTCTATATTAGAGAGATCAGATGAGATAGATAAAGCTATTCCCATTGTTGAGGAGTTTCCAGATGAGAAATTGTTTGTTGTTCAATCTAATGACCCGTGGTTTGTAGATATAGTGAATTACTTGGATTGTAAGGAGACATATGTAGATTGGGGTTACCAAGAGAAAATATGGTTTTTCCATTCTTTAAGATTTTATATCTGGGATGACCCAATTCTTCTCAAGCAATGCAGGGATGGTATGTTGAGAAGGTGTGTTCCCGAGTGTGAAATAGAGAGCATTTTATCACATTGTCACTCTCTACCCATAGGGCGACACCATGTTATATCTAGGATGGCAGCTAAAGTCTTGGAGAGTGGGTTCTATTGGCCCACTTTGTTTAAAGATGCACATAATTATGTTCATCGTTGTGACGTTTGTCAACGTGCAGGTATAATTTCAAAGAGACATGAGATACCCTTAAATGTATTTCAGGAGGTTGAAGTTTTTGATCTTTGGGGTATAGATTTTATGGGTCTGTTTGTGTCATCCAATTCGTACATGTACATTCTTCTTGCAGTTGACTATGTGTCTGCATGGGTGGAAGCAGTTCCAATTCACACCAACGATGTGCAAGTGGTGTGCAAATTTGTGAAGGATTACATTTTCTGCAGGTTTGGTGTCCCTTGCCTAATCATTAGTGATGGTGGCTCACAATTCACTAATAGGAAGTTTGGAGCTCTCTTGAGCAAGTATAGGGTGAAACATCATGTGGGTACCCCATATCACCCACAGACTCAAGGTCAGGTTGAGGTTTCAAATAGGGAAGTTAAGCAGATCTTAGAGAGAACAGTCTCAACCAATAGGACAAACTAGAGTTATGTGCTTAATGATGCACTCTGGGCCTATAGAACGGCTTATAAATCTCCAATAGGTACCACACCTTTTAGGTTGATCTATGGTCGTGCATGCCATTAACCTGTAGAAACAGAACATAAAGCCAGATGGGCTATGAAGAAACTGAACTTCAATTTAGATGAAGCTGGTAAGAAGAGATTTCTAGAATTAAATGAATTAGATGAGCTAAGGATGAACGCTTATGAAAGCTCTAGGATATATAAGGAGAGGACAAAGAAAATTCATGATAGACACATTCTTAATAGGGTGTTTCTTCCTGGGCAGAAGGTCCTCCTCTTTAATTCTAGGCTTAGACTACATCCAGGGAAGCTGAGGTCCAAGTGGAGTGGACCGTTTGTTATTGAGAAAGTTCACTCCCATGGTGTTGTGACCATTATAGATGGGAGTAGGTCATTCCTTGTTAATGGCCCAAGACTCAAGCATTATTTTGAAGGGGAGGTAGAGCCAAGGTTAGAGGCGGTGCAACTTTGCACCATTCCTTAGTTTTATGCTCTAAGGACCGTCTAGTCTAGGATGTTTAATAATGACGCTTGTTGGGAGGCAACCTAATGTTTATCACATCTCTTAGATTTAATTTTCATGCTAAGATGTTCTTTCAATTTGATTTTTAGTAAAAAAAGGTACCTTGATCCGTTTTGTTTGAGTGTGCAGGACAAAGCATGTCAGTACCACCGAGTCAATCAATCGGTGGTACCGAAATAGGGCCAGCGTTTTTTGCAAACCAACAGCGCCAACTTGGTGGCACCGACCAACAATGTCGGTACCACCGAGTCTCTGGAGATGTGTCGCAGTTTAACTGATAAGGACTCGGTAACCCCGACACTTCTCGTCAGTGCTACCGACGTCTGGCACTCCTAGGCTTGGAACACTGAGTCCAATTTTCATGAGCACTGACACAAATGCAAAATCTTGATAGCACCGACTAAGGAAGTTGGTACTACCGACTCGCCACATCAGCAATCCAAGTGGTCATGATTCAACATCTCAGATGCACTTCATCGAGCGGTCGATGGCACCAATCCACAACATAAGTTGGTACTACTGACAGTTCTGTCAGTACCACCGATGAAGGGCGATCCACACACATCACGTCAGCCAATTGTAAGCGTCGCAAGTACCGACTACAGATTGTTCTCCGCAACTCGGTACCATCGACTCTTGTGTTGTAGTACCGACATCGTCGTGAACAGCTATAACAAGGGATGAAGTGGAGTCATTTTCATTCACATCCTCATGCATCCACCTCTCCTATCTTCCAGAGCATAGTTACCACAGGCGCCAGCGGACTTCTTCAAGCTCTATTCTCATATCATCACTCTTATTCTTCACCATGGCTCCCAGACCAGCTCGCATCCAACACCAGAATGCAGAAACCAGGAGGATGTACAAGGAACTCCAGACCAGGAAGGTGATACCAACGTGATATGGTGATTGCAATCTGCTTAAAATGACTAGATTTATGGATAACATGCGCTGGGTGTGTCAGCAGCAGGAAATGGAGGGAGACAATCCTTTCTTCGGCAACTGACAGACTTATCCGACTCTTATCCTGGAATTCCTGGCATCTCTGGACGTTATTGTCACCCCCGAGCAGATGGTAGGTGGAGAGTGGAGAGAAGGCATGGTCAACTTTTGCCTTTTCAACACCACTTATTCCCTTACACTGTGCACCTTCAACAATATATTCGGCTGGCCTCAAGTACCAAAATGCTCCACGCCATCAGATTTCAACTATGATCTGGCATGGGAGCAGCTGACAGAGGTGTCAGTTGGTTACCATATCAATTGGCATATCAGTTTGATGTCTGACATTGAGCACCCATTTGCTCGAATACTACACCAGTTATGCCCACCATCTTTGCCCGGTTAGGTCAAGCGCAAGGTAAAGTCTAGCAGACTGATCTTTATTTCCTTTACCGACTGTTGGGTAGGGAGACTATGAATTTTGGGTCATTTATGTTGCTTCACATGTTATCTGTGAGACGTAATGTGAAGAGGAAGGGTCTGATTCTATTTGGGGGTCTTATCACCCCCATTGCACTTCATCTGAACTTATATTTTTCCACACCCGAGCCTTTGTAGGACACATCCAAGTTGGACCTCCTGCACTTCTGCAAGGTGCATCTACTGCAGAGCAATCACGATGTCATCTATGCACATTGCAACTGGGGAGGTGTTTTTAGGGAGCGCATCCTCCCTGACCCTATCTTCAACCTTCATGGGGTGGAGAACCTCATGTGGCAACTCAATGAAGGTGAGGAAGAAGACTCTACGAGAACACAATAGGGAGGCAAGGATGACGACGACAGCGATGATGAGGATGAGGAGGTGGAGCCCACCATCCCCATCATGCGGTGACCGCTCCCACGCAAGTAGGCCCGCACTTATGCATCATTGACATCTTCAGCCCCACCCCCTTCTCAGGAGGAGACCGACCCATACAACATGCAGGGCATGTACGGGATGCTACAGTAGATACAGACTAGACAGCAACAACACCAGGAGGCCCTAGCCGGCGTGCGGGACATTCTGGGACGGCTATACGAGAACCAGCATGCCATCTTTGAGAATGAAAACCTTCTCCTGGCCAACCAGGAGAATGTTCATACACATCTATAGAGGATTGAGCAGTACCAACAACCGTTCTATGACAACTATTGGAACTGTGGCTACTTTTAGAGTATCTACAACCATCACCAATGCCTCCATCTAATCTATCATTTCAGGGGATGTTCCCTCCCTATGACCCGAACATGCCACCTCCACCGTTCTGATCCATGGTGTTGTTGTTCCACTTCTTGTATGACAGTGTTGACTATGCATACATAGTCGTTTCAAGCTTGGGGGAACAACATTCTATCCTAGTTTTATTTTAGTTTCTATCTTTATTTTCATTTCATTTTGCTACTTTAGTTAGTTAGTTTGGTTT
The DNA here is from genome assembly GCA_963693085.1 of Alisma plantago-aquatica. Lineage (NCBI taxonomy): Eukaryota > Viridiplantae > Streptophyta > Magnoliopsida > Alismatales > Alismataceae > Alisma > Alisma plantago-aquatica. Next base: position 1,111,285,452 of record OY856410.1, read on the forward strand.
ATTTTTAGTTGTGCAAGTAGGATCCACATCTATCTAGTGTAATTATGGAGTTAAAATTTTGCATGGTTTCAATCTTGAATGCTTGCACTCTCTGGTGTTAAATGAAAATGAAGGTCATGTTTTTAAAAGTTTGAGTTGCAACATCCTTTTGCAACACCTTCTGAGGAAGTGTTTGAATTAGTCAGCTTTAGGACGCAGTACATAAAAGAAAGTCTTTTTCAATAATGAAACGTGGATGATGAAGATGTTGAGACTAAATTGACCAAACCATAACAAGATCTTAAATGACTATATGACAAATAATCCCTTGGATCACCCTGAACACATGTCATTTAAGAGGGACACGTCATCATATAATGAAAGGCGTTGTCTCTTAGTTGTGTGATTCTATCTTTTTCATTCATTCATTTGACTCACCACCTCCAAATTGTTGAGCACTCCAAACTATTTTTCTTTGATTGCATTGCATAGCATATAAGGTAGTTTACTTGCACAAAAAGAAAAAAAGTGTTTTGCATTCGTAGTCATTGATAGTCTTGCATACCATTTTAGCTTGCATAATATAATTATATAGTGCATTCATTCCACCATTACATGCATTTTCTCTTTCACCATGTTGATTCTTAAACTCAAAATTAAGAAGTGAGATGCAGAGAAAGGAAAAAAATAAAAAAATAAAAAGCAAAGTTGAGAAGAAAGCGAGAAGCACAATGTGAGACTTGCTGAAAAGAAATGAAGTATATTATGTATTCTTTTATGAAGAAGAGTATAATCCACATGTGCAACTTCCCAAGTTGAATAAAGAAAAAAAAAATCTTCGCTTGTTCTACATGCATCATCTCATAAAAAAAATTAGGCATTAGGTTCATTCATTACATTCTTGTGCATAAATAGATTAGATGTACTCTTGAAATTTTCAATTACCACCCATTTTCCCCATTAATTGCTCTTATTGGTAGGCCACTCTTCACGATTTATCTCCTTGTTCATGTTTACATGGAGATCTGCTTCCAGTTAGCTAGTAGTTAGGAAAGAGTAATTTAGTGTAGGGAATCATGCAATACATCAAGTAAACGCCTGAATAATTATGATGTTAACTACTTACTTGATAATGTCATTAACTGGGGGTGGACATCTCTTATTGCAATTTTTGGTCACTTTGGAGCAGTTAGTGGTTCAGTGGTCAGTGAAGACCGGTTTAGGGCTTGCTAGGTGGGTTGTTTAAGAAAAGAATGTGTGTGCTTTGTCCTTTTGCTTACTTTTATCAAACATATCCGAGAGTGTGTTGCTCAAGGACTAGCAACATTCAAGCTTAGGGGAGTTTGATGCATGTGTTTTTAGTAGCTTTTATAGGCTCATTTTCCTTTGTTTTCATGTGTAGTTTGGACATTTATATGACCTATTATGCATGGAATCTCATAGCTAGCCTATATTTCCTTGTTTGCATCAAATTATATGATTTCAATCATTTTTTACTAGCATTTTATGCATTTCGAGCACTTACGATGCTTTATGTGTTTTCAAGTACAAGGCAGATCGACACAGCTCGATACTACAGACACCACAAAACTCGATGGCATCGACTTGACCTCAGAGAGCCGCCTGAAAATAACCCAAATCTCAGTGCTACTGACCCAAGAAGTTGGTGCCACTGAGATACCATCAAAAAAGCCCCTCGTGAATCAAATAAACGCGGCGCTACCGACCCTAAAAGTCAGAACCACCGAGTTGACGTCAGAGAGGCGGCTTGAATTCGCAAGAAGTCAGTGCCACGGAGACATTGTCGATGGTATCGACGGGGTCTGAATTGCGTGATCTAACTTAAGTGACTTGTTATCACTGACACATCAAGTCGGTACCACCGAGTCTACCCGATCAGGCAAGCTGCATATTTTCTTCTAATCCAACGGTGGACGAAATTTCGCACCCTAAGTCATGCCTATTTCTTAGGGGGACGAAGACCAGACCTAGGGAGCGACTCGTTTTCATTATACGGTGACCGGAGAGAGAGAGAAGAGAAGGACAGAGGACCAAAATCTTCACTAAGAGTGATCTGAGCACCTACAGAGGATGTTTCTGCCGCCGAAAGACAACAAACTATAGTACTACAGAGGGGATCGTCTGGACAGCCAAAGATCCAAGCGTTACCTTAGTTTTTACTATGTTACCCACGTTTTTCTTCTTCTCTTCTATGTGTTTTGTCATGAAAACTATGCAAAGCTAAAAACCTTTGTTCTCTAGGACCCGAGAGTAGCCCAGACATACACTGCAGTTGATTTCTATGCATTAATATCAATTTATCTCTCGTTTTTTGATATAATTCTATGGATGTTGCTTGTTTTATTTATGCTTGATCACCATGAATGGATTAATAGACACAATCATCTCGGGAGAGCGATTAAGGGTTGGAAAACATAGAATTACTCATTTATTGTACCCTTTGGAAAAAACGGTGAATAGATGAGGGGAGAAACCCAGAGTATTGATGTAAAGAACCTAACTAATCAAACCAATAACCATGGGAGTGGGATATGCATTAGTATAGGTAGTGAATTACACTGTGGAAGTAGGTAATTCTGGCTACAAGCTCCCTATCCAGGAATTGAGATAGTAGGCATTAGTGTGTAGGATAGACTGTAAGTGATATCAATGGTGAAACCATCATACTAAGGAACTCATTCTCTTTCTGATTTACTCAAATCATTTAATTCATTTGCTTTAGTATAAATTTAGTAATTCAACCCAACTCAAACAACCATCATCGGCTTAGCTGATTGATTTGTAGTTAGTAGTAGTTTCTAGAGAAACACTTCCCCGTATTCGACTCGGGCCTCACATGTCCATTATTACTGTGATACGTTCATGCGTTTTGCACATGGTAGACAATGCATCACTTCCTCACATTTTCCCAAAACCATAGATAAATGATGGATACAAGGTTCAAAACTATCTCCATAGATAAAGGAATCGTCCATAAAAACCTCCATGATGGTTTTGGTCAATCCAACGAATATAGCGGACATGCACCACTGAAAGATGGCTGGAGCGTTGCACAACCCGAATGACATTCTCCTTAATGCATAAGTGTCAAAAGGGAAAATGAAGGTCGTTTTCTCTTGATCGTCCAGATGAATGAGAATTTGATAGAAACTTGAATAGCCATCAAGATAGCAAATATGTTGTTGGTGGGTGAGGAGCTCTAGTACTTGATCCAGGAAGGGAAAGGGAAAATGATCTTTCCTAGTGGCCTTATTAAATTTTCTATAGTTAATACACATCCTCCACCCTATGACAATTTGAGTGGGAATAAGTTCATTATTGTCATTTTTCACATCAGTGGTACCCCCTTTCTTGGGAACGGACTGAACTGGGCTAACCCAAGAGATTCAGAGATGGAGAAGATGATCCATGAAATCAAAAGCATGATAACCTTTGGGCACACCACCTCTTTCATGTTGGGATTCAGTTTCCTTTGAGGGTCTCTAGAAGGTTTGTAATCTTCTACCATAGGAATTTTATGCATGCAAATGGATTGATCTGTACCTGTCAAATCAGCCATCTTGTATCCTAAGGCAGATTTCCTCTTCCTAAGTTTAGTCATTATCTTAGTTTCCTATTCATAGTTGAGATCAAAGTTAATGATAACAGAATAAAGCTTTTGCTTATCAAGGAAGGCATACTTAAGACCTTCAAGGAGGGGTTTCATGTCAGGTGCCTTGGGATTTAAGGTTTTGCATCTACAATGGAGATCATTTTTAGGTCTTCAAACTCCTCATCATGAATATCCTCAAAAGTGTTGAGATGATGTCTGAATTGTTCCAATTGATCATCTTCAAAACCACAATCAATAGAGGTCACAAGGATGTTTTGGAGGGGTTCTTCAACTAATTCCCATTCTTGTCTCAATTGTTGCATCTTCTCAATACAATCAATAAGATAGACCTCTTCTTGGAGGATTGGTCTGTGCATGAGAATACCCTAAACTTTAGGGTTTGTTTGCCCAGGCAGTCGCCTGCACCCGCGACACCTCCGACATGACATGGGAGCAGTTTCTGGTTCTAGTCTGCCAGAAGTACGTCTGTGACGCCGCCTTAAAGAAGAAGGAGATGAAATTCTATAGCTTGAAGTAGGGAACCATGAGTGTCTCTGCTTATGTTCAGAGGTTCCTACTTTTGGAGTGCTATGCTACAAGACTTGGAGAGGATTGCTGAGCTACACTCTTTCTATAGGGACTGAGCTACTAGTTTGGGTGAGCTCTTGTTCCATAGCTCCCTCTCACCTTCCAGCAGATGGTGGATAAGGCCCTTGATGTGGAGGCCTATCTAGGTTTTCAACCCTCGACTTAGAGTCCTAGCAAACGGAAGGGGTTCAGTGATGATCTTCGTGATAAGTGCAACCACTGTCAGCGTCACCACCCTCATGGTAGGTGTCTTACGATGCATCCTATAGCTCGACCAGATGTGAGGCACTTGACGTGCCATGAGTGTGGCCAGGCTGGTCACATCAGGCCACAGTGTCCCAAGCTCTAGAGAGCTACTGCACCATCTTATCCACGAGCACCTCAGCAGCCGCAACAACAACCTCGTCCACAACAACCCCTGAACAACAACAATCAGCAAGGACGTCACCCACCTATTGAGAAATGTGCAGGACGTGTCTTTGCCATGGACGCCATGGAAGCCACCGATGACAACAGAGTCATTGACGGTACTGTACACTTATTTCAACAACCGATAAAAGCATTATTTGATTTTGGAGCTTCAAACACCTTCATATCTTCTAAGCTTGTATCCATGTTAGAGTTAGAAACTATGTACATGGACTATATCCTAGAGGTTGACACTCCTACGGGTAAAATTTCTTCTACTTTCCTAAAAATCCCTACTGTAGACCTATGTATTTCTGGCAAGATGTTCGAGACAGACTTCATCATCCTCAATATGACGACTTTCGACGTAATCTTGGGAATGGACTGGCTTAAGAAGTTCAAAGTTGCTCTCTTCTGCGAAGATAAAAAGGTTAGTCTTCTACACCCCGACGGCGAGCGTTTCTACATCAAAGGAAGAAAGCAAGGACATCGACAGTTCATCATTTCTGCACTCAAGGTGGAGAAGCTCATTGCCAATGGCTCTAGGGCTTACTTGGCATCGGTCGTCCTCAATCCCACACCATCAAATATAAAGGACATTGATGTGGTTTGGTACTTTCCTGATGTCTTTCTCGACGAGCTGCCTAGACTTCCTCCCTCACAAGAAGTCAAGTTTTCTATCGACCTCGTACCAGGCACGACGCCTATCTCCAAGCCACCCTATCGCATGGAACCTGTTGAGCTGGATGAGCTCAAGAAGTATCTGTAAGAGCTCCTAGACATGGGGTTTGTACGCCCTAGTGTCTCTCCCTGGGGAGCACCAGTGCTATTTGTGAAGAAGAAAGACAGGTCCTTGCGATTGTGCATGGATTACTGTATGCTAAATCAAGTGACGATCAAAAATCATTATCCGCTACCACGCATTGACGATTTGTTCGACTAGCTGAAGTCTGCTATTGTATACTCGAAGATGGACTTACATAGCGGCTACTATCATATGCGGGTGAAAGATGATGATGTACCGAAGACGACTTTCCACACTCGTTACGGGCATTATGAGTTCTTGGTCATGCCATTCGGTCTTACCAATGCCCCTGCCGCCTTCATGGAATTGATGAGTCTTCTGTCCCTACCTCGATAGCTTCGTGGTGGTGTTCATTGATGACGTGCTTATTTACTCTGAGTCTATAGACCAGCACCGCGAGAACCTGTGGATCGTTCTTCAGGCCTTGCGAGAACATCAACTCTATGCAAAGTTCTCAAAGTGCAAGTTTTGGCTCGACGAGGTGATGTTTCTTAGCCATGTTATCTCGACGGGATGTATTGATGTGGATCCTGTCAAGATTGAAGCTGTGATAAAGTGGCAATCACCGAAGAACCCCTCAGAGATACATAGTTTTCTGGGCTTGCCAGGCTACTATCAGAGATTTGTACAGAATTTCTCTGAGTTGGCTCTTCCTATGACAAAGCTGACATGCAAGGATGTAAAGTTTATCTGGACTCCTGAGTGTGAAAAGAGTTTCTTAGAGCTGAAGAAGTGTTTGACGTCTGCCCATGTGCTTGCTTTACCTGTTGAGGGTAAACCCTATGTTATCTTCATCGATGCTTCTAAAATAGGGTTGGGATGCGTCCTTATGCAAGAAGGATGAGTGATTGCATATGCCTCACGCCAATTGAAGCATAATGAGGGTAATTGGCCTACTCATGATCTGGAGTTGGATGCCATAGTTCATGCACTGAAGATATGGCGACATTACTTGTATGGGGTACAGTTTGAAGTCTTCTGCGACCACAAGAGCCTACGCTACCTGATGACTCAGAAGGACTTGAATCTGCGCCAGAGACTATGGATGGAATACCTCAAGGACTATGACTTTACCATCACTTATCATCCTGGTAAAGCCAATATTGTTGTTGATGCTCTGAGTAGGAAAAAGGATGCAGATTGTGCTTCTATTAGTTGCTTCTTATGGAGAGGCTTAGAACAGGTCTCGAGTTGGAGACCTGAGCTACCTATTTTCAGTCATGACTCTTCTGTGGAGAAGGTGAGAGTGCATATGGATAGTTTGGATATCACTTCCACCTAGATTTCTGAAGTTATTGTTGCACAGTTGGACAGTTCTGAGCTTGATGAGATGAAGATGTTGACAAAGAAACCACAATCTAAGTTTTCTATTGGAGTGGATGGTGCTATCTGCTTCCACCATAGATTATGGATACCTGATGTTGCTGGTCTGAGACAGAGAGTTCTGGGTGAAGCCCATGGGTCTAAGTACACGATTCATCCCGGTACCACAAAGATGTAGAAGGACTTACAACGGGGTTTCTGGTGGAAAAACATGAAGAAGGATATTGCTACTTATGTTGCAAAATGTTTGACGTGCCAACAGGTGAAAATTGAACATCAGCATCCCGGTGGTCTTCTCCATCCACTTGAGATGCCATAGTGGAAATGGGAGAAAATCACTATGGATTTTTTTACTGGGTTTCCAAAGTCAAAGCGTGGGTACGATGCAGTTTGGGTAGTTATTGATTGCCTGACCAAGTCGGCTCACTTTCTTCCATTCAAGAGCACCTACAAGGTTCCTGATATGACACAATTGTATGTGGACTGGGTTGTTCGCATGCATGGAGTTCCCAAGGTGATAGTTTCTGATCGAGACCCAAAGTTCACTTCTCGTTTGTGGAAGCATACACAAGAGGAGATGGGTTCTAACCTACGTTTCAGCACAGCATACCATCCTTAGATAGATGGCCAATCCGAGCATACAATACAGATTCTGGAGAACTTGTTGCGTGCTTGTGTGATGGATTGGGGAGGTGTTTGGGACAAATACCTTCCGTTGGCTGAATTTGCTTATAATAACAGTTACCAAGCCAACATTGGTATGTCGCCATTTGAAGCACTTTATGGCTGACCTTGTCGTTCACCACTACACTAGGATGATGTGGGTGAACAAGTACTGATGAAGAGTGATGACATGCAGATGATGACTGATAAGATCTGCTTGATCAAGAAGAGGTTGAAGGCTGCCTAAGATCGACAGAAGGTGTATGCTGATAAGAAGAGATCTGATGTGAGCTTCTTGGTTGGTGATTATGCGTTCCTCAAGATAAAGCCAATTCACTCTATTGTAAGGTCTAAAGTCAAGGGCAAGTTGAGTCCTTGTTATGTGGGACCATTTGAAATCTTGGATAGAGTTGGGGAGTGTGCCTACCGCCTAGCTCTACCTCCCACTTATGACAAGATTCACAATGTGTTCCATGTATCTGTCCTAAAGAAGTATGTGAAGGATCCTACTCATGTGCTGACTATTGAACCTATTGAGTTACGAGAAGATATGTCCTATGAAGAGTTTCCAGTGAAGGTCCTAGATTCCATAACAAAGCAATTGAAACACAAGGAGATTGAGTTTGTGAAGATTCTCTAGAAGTACCATGGTTTTGAGGAAACTACTTTGGAGTTGAAAGAAGAGATGTTGCAGACCTACCCCTCCCTCTTTGGTTGAGATTTCAAGACGAAATATTTTTAAGGGGTGGTGTGTTGTAACATTCCGAATTCTAGGTACAAAACATCATTTCCTCTTTCTCTAACCCTTACTTTGATGAATACATCAGGGATATCATTTTTCATACTTTACATTGAATTAGATAACTTTTGACCATCAAACCCTAGATTGACTCGAGTTGGGTTTCATAGAGTTGAAGACATGTAGAATTGCTATCTTAATACCTTAATTAGCTAACTTATAAGCAAAAATGATAGTTTAGATTACTTTACCCTAGATTTGTGAACTAGGATAGACTTGGGTATCATAGAGGACAATAATCGAGTTTAGGTGGAAGATTTGACCACCTTTGACTGTTACATCTAATTCATTTCATTAATTGAATGAATTATGCACTATGATTAAATAATAGCTAAAGTAGCCTCAAAATGCAAATCTAAGCCCATAACCGAGTTCCTCATAGCTTAATCAGTCAACCCTCAAAATTTGGGGTCATTTGGACATCAAATGTACCCCCAATTAGACGTTAATAGATTATGTATGCTTTTACCCTAAAGTTTGGTCGATTTTATTAATTTCATTTGTACGGTCTGGACCTTGGTCCAAGGACCAATTCGGCTCTTATGAGCGGTCTAGTCCGGGTAGCGGGACTCAGTCGTCCCCTACCTCCGAGCTTCTCGCGGGCGCCATGTGCAGTACAAGGATACCTCCCTGGTCTCTCGCGCACGCCAGGCTGAACGCCTCCTCACATTGTCTTCACCAACGGGACCCCCTCACTCACCCGAGTTTAACGATCTATTGCTTGGTCTCTAGAGAGCCCTAGGGAGGGGACGCCTATTTCTACCCAAACGACAACCATTGTGATGCTTTCGAAAACCCCCACTTCGGCACACCGTTTCTCATCTCCCGCTCCATAAACCTTCACCGGAGGCCCCTCTTGCCTTCTCTGCTATTGATTGCTCGTGTGGACACCTGGAAGCTGCTTCCGACGTGGGTCATCTTCTCTAGCGAAGACGACAAGCAGCTGCTAGCTTTCCCCTCCTCAGTCAAATCTGTCGCGAGGTAACCATCTATAGACCTTCATATTTCACTTCATATATGCATCTCGTCCAGTTTCCTTTTGGGCTTTCGGATCGATAAGTGTCGTCGTTCTCCTCTACTCTAGTTTACTGATGAGAAGAAACACCGTGAGGTTCCTGATCCCAGAATTATAGCTGAACCCACCAGGGGTAATCAGTGGGTCTTCTGGAGGTATTCCCCGATGAATGGTGCATAGAAATCCACCCCCGCCAAGTCTCGGGTTCCCCTTCACAGAGTTGTCGTCTCCTTCCCTGCTGTTTATAGTTTTGTAGCAAATCATCACCCAACAATTCCAAGATCTATGCACATCTTCTGGTCATTACTTGTCGTATTTTTCATTGTTTTCACGAGGTTTTGGTTTGTTGATCACAACGTTTTAGGTTGTGTCTCTCCTCCCCCATATTACACATTGTTAGTTCCTCCCTGGCCGTCTCTACCACGGGACTTTCCTTGACCCCCATCAATCTCAGGAGCTGATCCGAGGCTCCTTGAGTCCGCAGTGGCGAGGAAGAGCCTTTGGACATATTGCTCACTGGCAAAGAATCCAGGTACAATCCTCCTTAGCTTCAAGATCCAGAAGGAGGCTAATGGCATGAGACACAGGGAGATGAACCCCTGGGGCGAAAGCCTGGTCTCGCCCATGGTGCCCAGTTTCATCATGTCACGCCCATGAGGGCATTATAGGAAACTTTGATTTTGTTTGACTCTGTTGACCTAGACCCTGCTTCTATTTAATTCTCTAAAGTTCGTGTGACATTATGTTACATATACTCGCAATATATTCAAGGGCATTATGGTCAGTTCACGTCGTATTTTTCTTTTTATCAGTAATTGATTTTAACTTATAAAAATCATAACTAATTATTGGTTCAACATAAAAATACAAATAAATATGTTTTTGAAATCAGAAAAATGTGGCTGATTTATTGGGATAGGTTTCACGACCAGATTTCCAACCTAATTTAGGGTCGATTTCTAAGCAAAAGATTTAATGCATATTATATTAATCGAATGCACATATATTGTGACTAGGTTGAGACAACCCCGACCCTGAACTTAGGAGGTTTTATTGAATATCTAGGATTGATCATAAGGTATGTACATCCTCTATTTTATTTTTGGCATTATTTGACTACAACCTACTTTCTTTTAATGAGGCATCTTTTGAACTGTTATTCCTTATGAAATCTAAATTCTTGAACATTTATATTTCCTGATGTTGACTCATTATATCATTCTAGTTGTTGGACTACCTTATTTATAAGGGTATTTGTACCCCACTTTCTATGATTATCTTTTTATGAAAAATGACTAAAATGCTAGTCTTTCCTCTCTATTTAATGCATGCTACATGTTTGACTAGAATATCTAGAATAGTGGTACTTATGTACAACCATACTTATATAGGGTGTGCATTCCCGCCCGAGGTGTGCGTTTCCACCCTTATTTATTTTTAGGCCATGATCCTATGGTGTTATGGCCTTGTTTTAGGTATATTTAGTCTACATTGTTATGCATGCAAATATTTATTGTTTTAATATGAATCTGTGAATGATTGTTATGGCAAGACACTCTTTTATTATCATGCTTGTAATATGAAATTTAATGTGCCTCATTTCTTTTGTTACTTTTCTCTTGAACATACCTACTTGTAAATAGCCCCCTTTTCTTGTGGGAACATCTCTTTTTGCACTTTTAACCCTATATAATGCCCAGAGTGTTTTATATATGTACATACTCAGCCTTTGCTGACCTCTTTATTATTTTCGATGTTCTGGGTGATGTTCCTTTCCACCCAGGTGAAGAGGATCTTGTGGTGACCTTAGAGGAGGAGCCTACACTTGAGGACCCAGGGTTCGAGGAACCTGATCGACAGTAGTTAATGAAGTTTTTGAGATGCCTAGGTTTCCCTCTGCGACCGGTCCATTAGATTTAGTTTCATTTATATTTCTTTTATGTCCATGTGGACTAATTCTTAGAAATAATTGGATCATGTAATAAATTTACACTTTACATTCCGCTGCTTTTGCTTTGTGCTCATTTTGCCATGTTATTTTGAGAACGATATAGCTTCCCTTATACCTATCTGTTGTGTTTCAAATGTATGGGATTCACTATAGTGGCCTCAAGATATTAGTGTTAGGGAGTGGTCCCCCTAGTGGGTCCCACTCATTACAAAAAAGCTGGTATAAAATAAAACTTTTGCATACCTTTTCAAAATAGGATCTAAGACTTCTATCCACAGTACAAATCTAACTAACTAATCCTCTATTGAATTACTTAAATTCATCTTCATAGATTTCACTTTATTGTTTGTCCTTTTCAAATAATACCTAAAACACCGACAAACAAAACGTCAGTCAGTATATTTCTATACTAGTATGTGGGGGACAATCAAAATTTCCACAAATAGTTTCTAACAATCTAATTATCACAAATAAGTTATTAACAATCCAAATTATGTTTTTAATGTGACATTCTCAACCGCTTTTTCCTGAAACCCTGGATTACCCTCTCTTAGGGTTTTGTCCTTGCAAGGGACATAAGGCCACCTTCTCCATCCTGAGCTTGGTCCCTGGGGTCACCTATCATGGTTCCCAATGGTCTTCCCTCCTGGGTTTGACCAATTAGACCTTCCCTGTAGGGCTTGATCATGCAATGTACATCAGGGTGGCATGTAGGTTTGAGAATACACATATATACTTAATTGTGATAATCATAGAGACTTTATAGAATTGCATAATTAAATATCCAACAATTTAGGTTGCATCCAATCGATAAAACATTTGGGAAATGTCGTGAAACTAAATCTATTATTCATAAATAACCACATACCTGATCCAGAGTAACTTGAGGTCCAAGCAATGATAGTCAAGAACAATCAATCAAGCAATCAACAATATCCTAAAATTAATGCATAACACCCATGTGTCATTATTTTATCCAAAACATATTCAAGATTGACTTGGATTCCACCTTAGGATTTCTAGGCCAACTTTAGGATTTTATTAGGGTTTTAGCCTCCATAATGTATTTATCACTTTTAATGCTCTTTTGATCCACAAACCCTAATTTCAACATCATATGCATGATTGAATTCCAATTAGGTCAAATATATCTTTTTTACACTAAAACCTCCATGTTTATCCTTTTAGGTCATGTTAAGATCATTAAGGCCAATTATCATGTTCAAGTTCCTTTGAATTGACAACTCAACAAAGAATTATAGTTCAATTCTCAAAGGAACCCTAATTACTATTTTTCACATCTTCTAGGTTAGCAAACCCTAATTTATCATTAATTCCACTTTTATACACTAGGAAACCCTAATTAGCAAATTAAGGGTATTTATCCACAATTAGCCCAATAACACTATTTTCATGCCTTCTAGATTGATTCCCATATTTAGATTCATTAAATCTCATAACTACCCGAATTTAGGTTTTTAACCCTTTTTAATGCACTGTGAAAATCATGAAACCCTAAATATACAAGTTATGAACATATATCTCTAGTTAGTTCTCTTTCATCATATTTATGTAATTAAGTCAGACTTTGATTACTGGTATCAACTAACTCTATCAAAAACATTAATATTCAAAAGCTAGGGTTTTGATCTAATAGTTAGATCATTTAAAGATATCAACTTTAGATACTTTTTGAACTAGAAGCAAAACTAGGCTCTGTTAGTATTTTTATTGAATTCCTCACGTTTTTCTAATCAAAATTCATATCTTATTCATCTTAATCTGAGCTACCAGTAATTAGTTACGAATTTTTCTATTTTGATCACTCCCAGCCAATGGTTGAGTGACACGTCAGCACGCGGGCAGCGACTAAAGAAAAACCAAAAGACACTTGCGCCCTTACCTCATAGTGTTCCGCTCAGGGGTAGAGAGGTCTTTTCATGCGTGGTCATCTTCTTCCCCTGTTCACCCGTATATCGCGATCCAGGCTTCCAAGGCGGTCAACTCTCTAGTGTACTCCGCGCTCCAGGTCTCTTCTCTGTTCGGAAAAGCCACCACGGATGCCGCTAGGCTCCGTCGAAGGTGACTGGGGCCTCAATTGCCCTGAGGGCATTCATAACTAGCCACTAGCTTCCCACCCCTCTAGTAGGTTCCTTGCGACGACAGGTGCAAAGAACGCACCTCCAGCTACAATTGCAAGCGTGAGTCTTCTCGTAGAGGTTGGCCGAAGATAATGGGCGGCTTTTGTCATTTCATTGGGGTCCAAGCCCCCCTATAGATAGGATCCCCCCTTGGCCACCAAGAAACCATAGATACCAGGTTTGGGCAAAACTCTAGGGGTGACGAAACCCCGAGAAATTAGGGGTATATCGACTCAGACTGATCCCCTGAACTCATTGGAATAGTTTCCTTAACCATTCCTCCATTATCTAGCAAGATAATGACTTTGGAAAGTCCACAACCCAAGCCCCCTGTTTCCTCATCCGACCAAGGAAGGTTACAACACAACCACTGTTGGATCAGAATCCAACGACTGTAGTGTCACACTCATGTATCAAAAATTAATTCTATTAGGAAACAAAATTGTGACATTTGATATTTCCCTTCTATATTGTCCACAATATAGGGATTTTTGTAAAATCCATATCTCCCAAACCACTCATAAATTAATCCCAAATTTTAAGCAAAAGTCTATAAAGACTTAATATACTTATATTCCAAGTTTGGAGCCAAAACACAAAAGGAATAATTCCTTTTCTTCATTTGCAAGTCAATGACTTATAAGGCATATATTATGCATTAAAACATATATTTTCTCTTTCCTCTTTTTCTATATTCTTTATTTCGATTACTCTTTCCATTATTAATCACATGTAAATGAAATCTAATCAATTGTGGCTATCAATGCCATTTTCTAGAGATATCCATACATTTCTCATAAATACATTGCTTAATATCTATTATCTTTTGTTTTTCTCTATTGTTTGGACTTTACTTCTTTTCCTCTCTTTTATATCATTATTAGATCAACAAAACAATAGAAGTCACGAAATTCATATCAAAGGGGATATTTGCAAAGAAACCCATTCTTTGAAGCAAAACATACATCCTTCTCAATTCAAGTCCATATTCATAAAATTATTACATTTCAATTACGAAAAAACATGTAAAATTGAGGTTGTAACATGGGTAGTTCAATCTTTCCTTTTAAGATCATTCTATCTAAGGCCTCAAATCCTAGGACGGTTTCAGGAATGACGACTGGCCACACAGGCCACCACTAGCCTTAACTACGCACTTTATCCACGCTCAAGCGCAAGCTGGGGTCAACTTCCCGACTGGTCACCCATCCTAGTGCTACTCCAAGTTGAGCACACTTAACTATGGATTTCTTTAGTGATGGGCTCCCGAAAAAGGAGGTGCACCTTGGCTATATGGGTAGTCCAATCATTCCTTTTAAGACCATTCTATCCAAGGCCTCAAATTCTAGGACGTTCCAGACTTTGACTTGTCTTTTCGCCAAGTTTAGATGCACAAGTTAGGACATTTGGAGTGTGTCTATACCTAATCTGAAATCACTAAAGTAGAAGCATTAAACACAATTAAGTGGAATGGTTTAATCATCATCAAAATAAGGGTTTAGTCAATTTAGACCTTGAGTCAACATCGACCTAGAGTCAACATTAGGTCTTTGGGGAGATTTTGTTGTTTTTCATATCGACACCTAGATTTTGGCTTTGTGGCATGAGTGTATAAAATGACATGTACATATAAACAAGTTGTAATATGTAACTGTTGTGGCTTAACAACCTTTGAACATGATATGCAACATTTTTTGTCTATATGAAATACAGATGGCCTGAGTTGAAAGCTTGTTTATGATATACTTTCGTTAGAGATTGATTGCAAATAGTTTTAGTTTACCTTATTTTGTGGTAATATTGTTATTAGTGATAATTCTGCATTTTATTTTGAGTAATCTTATATTGTGTGGCAAAGAGCGTCACAATCTCACTAAGTTCTAACACGAGGAGTGTCACGCTAGTACAATGAAGGTTGCAAACGTTTTTCCTCCCTCTTTTCTCTTTATTCTCACATGGTTAAATGTACTAACCCTTGTTTGGTTCATTTCTCATGTTTTCTCAATTTTATTGTTTTCTTAAAATCCCCTAGTCTTAAATATTATATGTATTGTTTTGTTTTGTTTTTTATTTTGAAATTTTACAATTATGGTATAATGTCCTTGATGCTCAATATGAGGGTTTCCGACCTCTTTTCATTCCATATGGGAATTATCTATATTGATGAGATTACTGTCTTAGATTTTTTGAAGTTCTTCTACAACTAGGGCTATCAATGGGTAAAGGTAATCCCGTTTACCCTTTACCCATATCCTATAGGGTAAGGGTAAGGGTAAAGGATTTTCTTACCCTTTACCCACCTACCCACTACCCTTTAACCCACTATCTTAGTGGGTAAGGGTATGGGTAAGCCATTACCCATACCCTCTAATCCAGTGCCTACTAATACTTATATAAAATACATAAAATATTAGTTATTATATTGTTTATATATGAATTATTCAATATTATGTGGTCACCATTTGATCAATACACGATACTCTTATCTGCTTCTTATGTATCCAATTTTGCTCATGTATACAACACCATTTTGTAGGTGTAAGCCACATGTGTATGAAATAATGAAATTTTATAGTTTATGCACCATCTTATATTTATTTGGGTGGCAATTCATCGATATGAAACAAAATCTTAAGTTGTAAGACGCACTGGTCTATAATAAAATAATTTAATATTTAATGGACCATATGACACATATTTGCAAAGGTGTTGTCTACTCCATTTGTGCTTAACCTCTTTGTATACAAACATTTTGGAGGGTAAAAATATGAATAAACACACAATAATTTTATGTGGAACATTGTATTTAATATCATTTTAGTGTTGCATCTTTTTTTTCTTCTTCGGACGACTTCTTTGTTCATACACCAATGTTATGAATAATGTTATTTGTATATACAACAACCATTACCTTGATAATATATGTCAACCATGTGTATAATGTTGTAGAAGATTACTAGAATCATATTAAATAACTAATAGTCATTATGGAATATCATGATATTTTATTTAAATATGTAATGCATTAGACATATAATTTTTTATAATATTTGTAGAAAAATTTAAAAGACATATGAATCCCTCGCTTCACCCTTATTCTTTCCGTTTACCCTTTGGATAAGAGGGTAAGGGTAAGAAGAAGATAAGGATATTAGTGTAGTGGGGAATTACCCATACTCTTACCCGCCACACTAGGTGGATAAAGATAAGGCTAAACACCTTATCCTCCCAATACTCTCCCCATCGGCGGTCCTATATGCAACGATGTTCTTTTTTCATTTTAAAACATGGCGGCAACTTCTTTCTTTCTTTACTCCCTTTCTAAATCAAAAGATAATTTCCCCAACGCATCTTCCTCCCATGACCTCTGTACATCTAAAATAAACGTGGAAGCCTAGCTATTTTGTGCATAATTGTCACAATCACACATTGAGCCGAAAAAATATCTACGCATCAATCCCCCAAAAAAGGTTTTGGAAATAAAAAAACACGTTTGAGCGAGTAACATGCTGCCGTTTGTCAATCGACCTCTTATTTGTTTCTGCCCAAAAATTTCATCAATTTAGATTAAGCATGATAATAGGTTGGATTTTGTTATACCTAGCTTGAACCTTATGAAACTCGACCAGAGTGTGCTCAACACTAACTCAACTTGATTCGCATAAGACATACATAAAAAGACTGACCTAATATCCGACCTATTCAAACACAATAAAAAACATTACACTATAAATATTAGTAAATAATATAAAAATATGATAAACTTGTAATCCAAACTAAATTGGATTCAATCAGACTTGACAAGTCACCCGCTATTTAATTTTTGGATTGGGTCTTGAGTTCGGTCAGGTAAATTTTTTGCCATCCTTGCCAATTAAATTCTCCCTCAGCTCATTGGTTTTTCGTCCCGCATCCGTGTGTTCGGGATGAAAAGCTTAACAATTAAGTTTGATTTCTTCTTAGTAAATGAGTCGAATAGGATATCGGATAACTTAGATGAAAATTGATCCATTTGTCCTGATTTTGAGTGGTAGGGGTTTACGTAGCAATTTTCGGCGTTAATGCTAAAGCTATTTTTTTAAAAGATTAAAGATAGCAATATTGGCGAGGGAATTGAGGCCAACAGCCGAGAAACAAGGCGGAGGTTGAACTTCAAGGGCGCATACCTCTGCTTGCCGGTTGGTGATTGCTCATGCAGCAGAGGCCGTCACTCTCCCGTATCGAAGCTGTCTTAGATCTTCTATCACGCCACAGCTCCCGCCGCAACGGCCGCCAGCAGCAGCAGTACCGGCCGTCGGATGTAGCAGCCGCAGAAGCGGCGTCTACTACCATCCGTACAGACAGTAAGTTCTTGTCCTTCACTTCCTCCTAAATCAGTCACCCACTTCTGCTCTGCACCCTCCTTCTCCTCCTCCAATCATTCGGTGCTCTTCCAGTCCTCCTGCAATCCTCTTGTCGGCTGATACCAGTTAAGGTGGACGGGTGATTTAGGGCTATTGTCCAGCGGCGACAACCCGATGGGATGGCGGAAGCTCCCGGCTGAACCGGGTCTTGCACAAGCAAGGAAGAGAGGATCGTCCAAAGCAAATTGCATGCCATTAGACGATACCTTTCTAATTAGAGGAAGAGAAAGAATATACACAGTGCCCTTCTCACCCTGCTCTAGAGGAATGCAGTTATAAGGACCAACGGCCGAGGAATCCTTGCAAATCAATGACGAGGTGGTGCGCCTGCGTAACAACTTTACAGTCTATATAAAATATTTTGAAAGGTAAATGATAGTTATAATAGAAAAAGAAATTGGTTAGAAGAGACATCCAAGGACACCATAGATTAACGTGGTCCACAATAACCTTAACAATATCTTAATGTGAAAATCCTACACCACGTAAGGGAACTTTTTCACTATAACAAAGATTACAGTAGCTTTGGTGCTGATGTTTGTGAGGAAGGATTATGGTTAATCCACTTGCCTGAACATAATCACATCCAAATACTGAGTAATTACATAGCTTGTAAAGAGTGGGACACGAAAGGGGATCCACTCAAATGATACAATACAAGAGCTATGTAATAATAAGCAGCGGAAATAAAACTATTGCTAAGTTACATCATGATTCATTTACAATAGTTCCTCACCGTAAAAGGTGGTATAACAAAGTAAAAGGTACACATCTAATAAATCCAATCACGTAAAAGACATGTTGCAGAGGGCAACCCGACCATTCCAAGCTATCCTTAGGTCGAACACCACATATACAATTTTTGAGTATTCTTGTCTTCCAATGTACCTACACCTAGGTGGAAGGGAACACCACCCATGAGATAGGAAATAAAATAAGATCAGCAAAGGTTGAGTATGTACATAAACACTTTGGGCATTATTTTGGGTTAAAAGTGCAAGAAGAGATGTTCCCACAAGATGGGACCTATTTACAATTAGGTAAATCAAAAGAATATAATAAGAGAAATGAGACATATTAAAGTTCAGATTACAAGCATGAGAATAAAAGTGTCTTATCATAATACATTCTCAATTTAAACAATAAACAATTACATGCACAACAATGTAGACTAAATATACATAAAACAGGGCCATAACACCATAAGATCATGGCCTAAAAGAAATAAGGGTGGAAACGCACACCCCAGACGGAATACACACACCCTTTATAAGTATGGTTGTACATAAGTACCACTATTCTAGACATTCTAGTCAAATATGTAGCATGCATGAATGAAGTAGCAAGACTATCATTTTAGTCAATTTTGCATAAAAAGACAATCGTAGCAAGTGGGATCCAAGAACCCATATAACAAAGTAGTTCAACAACCACACCACATGGAATATAATGAATTAAGAACAAGAAATATGAAAGTCCAAGTAAATGATTTCAAGTAGAAACTAAGAGTTCAAGAGATGCCTCAACAAAATGAATGTAGGTTTTAATCAAATAATGCCCAAAATAAAATAGAGGTTGTACATACCTGATCTTCACATCTAAAAGGCTTATCTCGTTCTATATACTTGGTCCACAAGGTCGAGTTTTCATCCAATGAACATATTAGGTATGTTAGTCCAACCAAAATTAACATGTGCTTACATTCACATTATAGATTTTCATATCGTTCTAATTGTAGTCTCGAACACATAATGATATATTAGGGTTGTTAGGCTTATTAAGAGGGTACATTATTAAATTTCTATTTTAATTCTAATATCCATCCTCAGTCACATAGATCTAAGTATGTCTAGGTCAAATTTATGTGTGGGTAGCCCATTACTATGGGAAAATTTACATATAATTCTAATGCAGTCTCATCTAAGTTGTATTCCTAAATATGTTATTTCTTTAGTAAGGTCTTCCTTTACAAAATTTCATTTAAATTGGCAAAGACCAACCTCGATCACATTATTGCATATATGTCGGCATGCACTAGTCTAGGGGAATATGTGTATTTAGGGTTATGAATTTATACTAGAATGAATTAAGTATTTAGGATAATTTGAATATACATAACTCTCTATATATGGATGCACCAACGTATATGGTAGACAAGTCGATTAGATACCCATAGGTTATTACCTTGACTATTCTCTGATCCATACTTACTAGTGTGAGAAGGTAAGATTAGTTGATCATATAATCTCGATTATCATCATTTTTGGCTTTTCATTCATATCATCTGATATATAGTCTAATACACGGTTTAATGAACTAATATTAAGAAGCTTATCATACAAAAATTTCGGACTTCCTTCTAATATACTACTATATACATGTGTGTCTATCTAACTCTATTTACACCATAGAACTATCTGCTGAGTAGTCAACATAGTATGATATGATTAGGTTTACTAGAGTATTATCTATATTGTTATTACCATCATTCTACTAACAAAAATTTAATAAACTTGATAGGGAAAGAGACTACTTACAATATGTAACACAGTTACTGATCTTGCCAATAAGTACTTGTGTAGACGGCTGGACATGATGATGAAGGCATGTCAGTTTCAATGGTCGAAGTCTGGGGAAACAGTTCTCCAGCGGCCAAGGTTTGTAGTAGGTCACGGTATGTTTGTCCTCACACATTAGGGTGATGATGCCATGGACAGAAAATTCAGAGGAAGAAGACGAAAACAAGGAGGAATGGAAGAGGATGAGGAGGAAGGGGAGACAGAGCAGTGATGGTTGCCGGCAAGGTTTCTGTGACAGTTTGGGCTTCCTTACGAAGCCATACCCCTAAGCGGATGCAATTGGGCAAGGAGAAGGCCGAAGGTAACCACACAGAGAAAGATCAACGGTGCCTACTAATGAAATCAGTCTGCAGAAAGGAGTATGAACGGAGACAAGTGGGCTTTGGCTGGTGAAAGCTGGGGGTGGAGGCCGTGACCTGCAACTCTAATGGTAGAGATAGCAGGTGGTTTTGGTTGCCACCAATGCCTCCGTTGGGTATTTGTAGTAGGCAGATTTGCACGGTGTGGCTACGAGGAGGTCTGTATGGGTAGCGAGGTTTAGGCTATGAAAGAGAGAAAGGGGAAGCAAGAAGAGAAGGGGAAGATGTGCATCCGTGAGACTAGGTTCAAGGATGGAGGTGTTGCAAGTCCTCTTTCCTGAGTGGTCGTTGCCATGCCTGTCTGCAGGTCTAATGGGAGGAAGAAGAAGCGACGGGTGGTAGAGTAGACGATGAGAAAGAAAAGGGAGAGGAAGATGGGTGAGGAGGAAGACGAGGGAAGGAGGCAAACTATCTGGATGGGTCGAACTAGAGGTGAGGAAAGAAGAGAAGGTGATTTTGCAGCATCGGTAGGGCGGAAGGGGCGGCGATTTTGCTTCATGTAGGTGACTTGCAGAACCACAACACCTTCCAAAGCAGGTGGTGACACTCTGCTGTATGTAAGGTGACCTGAGAAGGAGGGTGGGTGACCAGTTGTAGGTCTGTCAATCCGGTAGGCCGCCGGGTTTCAGAGTAGGGCTGTAAACGGTGCGGGTACGGTGCGTGTATGAGCATACCCAGAACCATACCCTTATTAATATAGCGGGTACGGGTCCAGGCCCACTTAATTTAAAATTAGACCCGCACCATACCCGGACCCGCATATCATGCGGGTATGCGGTTCGGGTCTACGGGTATATGGTTCTAAGAAAAGATAGATACATAAATTTATTATTGTTCATTATTCAATTTTCATCCACCCAAAATCGGAGATACCCATCATTAATGTTTTCAATCACGAAGTCCATAATGATTCTGCATATAAAATAACCATCAAACAAAAGAATGGTTGCATATAGTAAAATAGTCCAGCAAAAGTCCACAACGAACAATAACAATAGTAGAAACGTAAACCAAATCAATGGTCGCATACAGTAAAACAAAAAAATGACGCCTAAATTAAGAACAGGGGATGGATCTAATACCTCCGAATTAGTAGGAAAATGACGCAAGCACCAACAGATGAAACTTGTGACTTGTTTATGAGGATGGCAGAGAACGCCGTAGGCTAGTAGCAGTTGTACAAGGACGGAAAGCACATGGATGTTGTGCGCCTAGATGTGAGCTCTTAGATCAGAAAGCAGTAGTTTCCTCTAGATGCCTCTGCCGCCTAGATCCCAGTTTGTAGATCAGGAAGGTATCATGATCTGGCACTTAGACGCTGCTGGGATATGGAAGCTAATAGGAAGTCTGCTCCTTGACAAGGCTCGGACGGGCCTGCAGTTGGTGGTACCTGAGTCAGTGGCCTCTGGAGTCGTCGTGACTGGAGTTGGAGGCTGTCGAAGTTGAGAAGACATAAGTGAGGTCGGTGACGATTGGCGGCTGGAATTAGATGGAAGCGGCTGAAATAAACGATTGACAATCGGAGCTAGGAGATTGGACGGTAGTGGCCATTGACGGTCGGAGCTAGACGATCGACGATCACTGGGCACCTAGATTCGAAGCAACTGGGGTACGGATCAGGGTATCCGGGAGGACGAGGAGTCGCAGACGCCTCTTCCGCTTGGTCTCCAACTGGAGAGTGGAGTGATGAGCCGTGAGTCATTTATATGCGTGAAGCGATTCCAGTTTATTAGGGTTTAGGACTTGAGTCTTCAATAGATATTGGCCATTAGATCATAGGATAAGGAGGTCTTTTGGCCCTTAGATCTTAAGTTATATATTTATTTATTTGGTAATACAGGTATACGGGTCTAACGGGTAAGGGTATAGAAGTACCCATTAGTAGAACCGCTTTGATACGGGTCCACGGGTATGCGGGTCCGCGGGTCTGCGGGTCCAAAAATTTAGACCCATGACGGGTTTTACAGGGTCTGGAATTGCGGGTATACCCAGACCCATTTACAGCCCTATTTCAGAGGCGCAAGCAGGCCCTCGGGAGGATGGGTGGTAGGCTGTGTCGGTTGATTTGTGTAGGGGTGGCAGACCAAGTAGAGAAGAGAGGAGGTGGACATGTAGCCGCTGGAATCGTGAGGCATGTTCTAATTCGGCGCACAGTTTGGCTGCAACCAATCTTCACAAGTCCTGCGCTCGCGGGCATGAGATCTAGATATATGTGGCAGTTGTTAGGGTTAGTAGGCAGACGAGCAGAGGAGCAAGAAGGGGTAAGGAGATGAAGAGCAGAAGAGGGAAAGGGATAGAAGAAAGATAGATGGCCGATCGCCGGTGTCTTGAGCGGGTCTTGCGCGACCGAGGTTTCGGTGCAAGACGCGCGATCGACATAAGGTGGAGGAGACCGAAGGCATGACCGACAAATGAAGAAAACTTTGTTAAACAAAGTGTGCTATTCATTTAAGTGATTACATTTTACTAAATTTTATTCTTGCCTCACTTTAATCAATTAGGGGTGCATTCAACTTCTAATTGATTTGAAAATTGGTACATTAGCTAATTAGGATGTGAAGAATCCAAATTTGTCATTAATATTACCTTTTGACTATGTTTGATATTAGATTTCAATACCAGTCTATTAAGCCTATACTTGATGTATTTACTCATCTCAATTACCAAATTGTGACACTATAACACATATTAACTTGATTTCTTTTATCTCTAAATCTTAGGTGTAACTGAAGTGTCAACATGGTCCCATGCCATTATTTGGTGTTTTATTCCTTAAACCTTATGGTTGCATGTATCATGATTATTTTATCTTTCAAGTATTATTTATAAAGGATATTTATGGGTAAAAAAAACTATTCAAGTCTGATTATTCCTAATAAATTTTAAATTGAAAAATAAAATATTAGATAATATCATAATTAAATAGACGACTATAACAAGGGAGGACTAACATATATGCCTAGATTTGAGTATGTTACATGGCTAATGAACCACACCCCTTAACCTTCTTCACTTCCCCTCAAGTTGTGCATAGACGTTCCTCATGCACAACTTGGAATGAATGTTCTACAGGACATCTTTTCTGTGGCCCCTAAGTGAAGACGTGATCAACTTGTTCTTCAGACTTTAGGTATAGTACACACAGATCTTCATTGTCAATTTTTCTCTCTAATGATATCTTTGTCAATCCCTACATGTTTAGTTTGTCATGCATGACATGATTATTTGCCTAGTTGTTATCATCCGTCTTTTCACTGTGTAATACTGACCAATGACCGAACAGGTCATCTTACCAGTGAGGCTACTGGTTCTTGGTTAACTGGTGGTTGGACCGGTTCACCTGGCGACATCAATAATGAGGTCATATATAAATTTAGTATGGTAAAAATATATACAAGATACGAAGATAAGAAGAATAGGATCCAATTCAACTATGATGAAGCTAAAAGTCAAAGTTATAGAACATACAACAAGTCTTAGCCTCATGCATTCAAAATATGAAAACGAGTAGTAAAATACAAATGTTTTAATTCATATTGCATACAAAAAGCTCATACTCAAAATTAAAAAGATTCAAAAAATTTGTAGTGCTTTCTATCATTTTTTTTTATAACCTAGTGCTTTCTATCATTTGAAACTGATGCTGCAGTGGATATTGACTAGTAGGTGTTGAGATAAACATGGAATATGCATCAACAACAATAAATACATAAGTAAGCACATTGTATACACAGCCTAAAGAAAACACAAATAATAAACTGAACAAAAGCATGAATAATGCAAACAGCTGTAGCCGGCCATATCTGGCTGACCGGCCCGGTTCAACTGGTTGAACTGGTCGGTTGGCTAGTTTTATCTTATTCTGGGGTGTCTGCTGGGTCTTAGGCCTAACTGGATCGGTTTGAACACCAGTTCCTGATCCAACCGATCCAACCAAATTTTAATCATACTGATAGTCTGATACTGACATTGTTCAGCACTTGGGAGCATTTGCACCCAGTCCATGGAAAATGACCCTTAGCTCAGCATCATCACCGAACTTTCATCTACTACTTTCTTCTTGTCTATATGACGAAATTCCTCCAACGATATGTATTAGCCACTTCTGGATCTTTTATCGTCTAGAGAGCCCATCCAATATGCTTTTGTGGTTCCTTCAAGCATTATGTCAATTCCTTCTCTTGGGGACTTCTTAACAATGCTGTGAATTCTTTAATCAGCTTTCAAGGATGTGGAAGTAGAAAATGCATGTAGTGGGCCTAGTGGCTACCTTCACTAACAATATAAGTGATGTTGGGTGTGTCAATCTTAGCGAGTGGTTCTTGCCTACTGGCTTTTGGTACTTGGATTTTTCATAGTTCGGTAGAGGAGTGCCAAAATCTTTGTAAGTTCAATGACGGTGTTCTATTGATGACTCTACAGGCTGGCACCCATGTTTTCTTGTTTTCTAAGTAAATTTGAGGAATACTTCCATTGGGAGATGTGTAAGCCCCTCTTGAAAAATCTCAAGATAGTATTTTAAAAATCTTTTATTTCAAGCACTTGTGATAGCGTACCTTTGAGTTTGTTAATCTCATCTTTGTCACTCCCTATGCAGATCATGTCATCAACATAGAAGGGCTAGATAGTAATCTTCTCATTTATTTGTCTTGCAAACAAAGTATGGTGAAAATTGCCTAGATGATAACCAAAACTTAATCACTAGTCTTAGTTTGTCAAACCAGGCCCTTGGAGATTGCTTTAGGCCATGGAGTGCTTTATTGAGCTTACAATACTTTTTCTTCTTCTTCTTCAAACAACAACAAACAATTGTACGATAATCATTTGTCCTTCATGGCTGATGAAAGGTAATTTCCATAGCCATGGCAGGCTAGCACGGTAGGATCAATAAGGGGACAAGGGAAATAACCCTACAATGTCCTAAGAGGAGGGGGTCTAAGCCAGGAGTCCCCCTTGAGGCGCAAAACATGCCGAGGACACCCTACAAGCAGACAAATCACGTCCCAACAGTCGCTATATGAGAGAATGGCAGTTGCCACATCCCAAGGCTTCTAGGAGTGATAGGAGGGATCCCTAACTAGTTGGTGGCATGGGCAAGATTCCAAGGGCCAACCATGACTAACTTTAGATCTTGCTATAGTGCGATACTATAGCACACTTGGGGAGTTGGGGATGACTTTCAACAACATTTGCATGTTTGATGGCTCAAAATTCTTGTTTTGTTACCATTTGGTTAAACAAGAGACTAGGAAGAAAAAACATCTTAGAACACCAGAGACTAACTTGGTTAGCAATATCCTCAACGTGAAGACCCTATTTCCGTGGTGGAGGGGGATATATTTTCATGATGCTGAAGGTTCAACAATCATGGGCAGCTGTTTATAGGGAAGGATTATAGTTAATCTTCTTCATGAACATAATTCCATTATTGCCTCCGTACGAAATAATCAAATGGTTAATTACATGGCTAATGAGATGTCCCCCTAAGGCCCAAAGAGGATCTTAGCCTTCTTAAGTAGTGAAAGATGGACGGGGAAGGAACATACTCACAAGGTGAATAGTTAGAAATGAGAATGCTACTGTGAATGTACGGAATGACAAAGGAATATTTTAAGCTAGGAAGCACGGACACTTCCCGAGAGGTGTCGTGGCCGTGTCTGCCGCGTGTCGGACGCGGACACGCCGTGGACACGGCTAGACACGCGGTGGACACGGCCCCGGAGTGTCCAACTTTTTTTTGAAGAGTTTTTGGCTTGGACACGGCTAGGACACGGCTGGGACACGGCTTGGACACGGCTGACCCAGCCCAGCCCCCTAAGGCCCAAAGAGGATCTTAGCCTTCTTAAGTAGTGAAAGATGGACGGGGAAGGAACATACTCACAAGGTGAATAGTTAGAAATGAGAATGCTACTGTGAATGTACGGAATGACAAAGGAATATTTTAAGCTAGGAAGCACGGACACTTCCCGAGAGGTGTCGTGGCCGTGTCTGCCGCGTGTCGGACGCGGACACGCCGTGGACACGGCTAGACACGCGGTGGACACGGCCCCGGAGTGTCCAACTTTTTTTTGAAGAGTTTTTGGCTTGGACACGGCTAGGACACGGTTGGGACACGGCTTGGACACGGCTGACCCAGCCCAGCCACATCCAGGTCCAGTTATGTTAGGAAAAAAGACTAAACCTGTCCATGTTCCCTAACCCACCGATATTTGCTCCCCTTCTCCTCAATTTCACTCCAAATTTTCGTTGTTTTCTTACTGTAATCCTGCCCCTCTATCAATCTATGCCCAATTTTTCTAATAAGTCTTTTTCTTCTATTTTGTTATAATGTTAACAATAATTGCTGCTGTTGGTTCAGTTATGTTATACAAATCTGTAGTATTTACTGTATTTAATCATACATCATTCTGAGTTGGATTTCTTTATTGTTGAATTGGTCCAATTATTGATTATTTACTGTTCAAAAGTCATTGCGTTATGATTTAAATTTGACAATTTGCTTTAATTGATTGGAAGCATGGACATGGATGCATTTACATAAATTTATAAATATCACTAGGCCATGCTTGTTGTATATGATGGATTTTTCCTATTTGGATGAATGTGTTGGATGGATGATTGTATGTCTTTTAAGTAAATGAAATGCAAACTCCACAATTAAATTTCTATAATAGAATGTGTTTTTTTTTTTTGAAAATAGCTCAATATCATTAAAAGTAAGCCATACGGCATCTACAAGATAGACATCTCTCAACAAGTAACCAAGCAGCAACTCCTTTTGCGGAAAGACATAGCATAAGGCTCAGATTGGGATGCGATAGGTACGCTTCTGCACCGTCCACCTCTTGTAGTGGCTGTCTAAAACAACTATCTGGGATGGAATTCGTCAATCTACCAGAACCTATGAGTACATCTTGAGAGGAGTATGCAAAGCCACTGACAGAGATTACCATCATGAAGACAATGAAAGATTACCAGACAAAGAGCTTGACCCCAAAGCAACGACACAAAACTAACAACACAGACACAACGCCCCACCAAACAGGACGAGAAACACAACTACTAGCGACGCACTAAGGTTGCCAACCAGCAGACCCGGGAAGGAGGCCAAACCCCAGTGATGCAGATCCAGAGGAAGGATGGCTCATGCGGATACAAGGGCGGGGAGTAGAGTGGTGCCGGGAACTCCACCACCACTCCCGACCACCACTACGAACAGGGGGTGGAAGACCCGCACGAAGCCCAAACCCAGCTTACTCCTCTGCCTGGAGCACTAAGGGGTGCCCGATCCCACCGTCCGCCCAAGAAGGAACCCGAGGAGACGCTTAACAAAATGTGCTCTAGTCAGACTAGAAGCAAAAAACCACTCTTACGCAAGGAGAGGCAGAAAGAACAACTACCAACGCCGAAGAGGAAGAGGACTACCAAGGTTGAGAACCAGCGACTAACCCAACAAAATAACCTAAAACTAAACAAACGAAACAGACTGGGAAGGGGAAGCGCAAAGCCGCTGGATCCGGCAGAAGGGAGAGCGGTGAGGGCGCCGCTCACAGGAGGACTGAGGTGTGCCTCTGAGTCCCGTCGCAGCCGGCTGTCCGACACCACCGCGACTTCAGCTCCAGCGAGCGCTGCGCCGCTCGATGGAGTCCGTCGAGCCTCCACCGCCCGCCACTCGTCGTCAGATCCTGTGTGCCTGAGCGAGAAAGGCCCGGGGGGAGTGGGGAGGCGTCCTCCGACAGCCGGAACCCCCTCCCCCAAGCCCGCTGCCGCCCAACGGGAACCCTAGCCGAGGCGCCCTGAATCGCCAGAGCCCGCAAGCGCTGCGCCGTTAGGTCGTTCAATCTCCGTAGATGATAATAATTCTTCCAGAATAGAATGTGTTTATACATCAATAATGTATACATATATATGTGGAAAAAACAATTTGCCGTGTCCGGCCCCGTGTCCGTGTCCTACATTTTTAAAAATTGTCGTGTCCGTGTCCATGTCCGTGTCCGTGTTCGTATCCGTGTCCGTGTCCGTGCTTCCTAGATTTTAAGATGATTAGATAAGACGTAAAGTGGGAATGGCTGGATTTGAGGTCAAACTACTGAAGGGTTGCTTTAATAGGTTTGGATATGTGCAACAAGAGAGACATATGCACTGTTTCAAGATAATATATTGAATTGTACAAAGTTAAATTAGGAAGAGGACGTCACTTCTGGAGAGCGCATAAGGAGATATTTGAATGCAATACATCTCAATGAGAATATCACCCAAGACAGATTTGAATGTAAAAGAAGGATCTATGTAGCCATTTCCAACACGGTTGGGACGGAGGAGATAATGATGATGGATGCTAAGTCTACTAAATATGACCACGTAAAGAAAGTGTCTTTAATGTAATGCAAGGCAGTTCTTTGGCCTAAGCTGCTAGGGTATAATACATTAATACTATAGAATACCATAGGGTACACATGTTTTGCACACAATCAAATAAATGCCTACGTAAGCAATAAGTATTGAATGATAATCCTACCAACTGTTCAAAGCCTACAATCTTGTAAACTGTGCAACAATTAATGAGAAGTGCAAATTCATAAAACTGTTGGTTTAAAGAAAAGAGTGGTGCTGAAGTCTCTTAAAGACATCAAACTAATCATGTAAGGATCTGTAGTAAGAATCTGACGCAAACACAAGTCTCACATGCTTATGGGAAATTGGAAAAACAAGCATCCATAAATGTCTTGAACCTCTTGAAACGGGAGTCTCTACTTATTATTGTCTAATACGAAGGACGTAAACGTAAAATTTCAAAATTTCTGGGTGAGATACATATATCTTTTTGAGTGGCAATCACCTGAAAGGGACAATGGGTGCATCCATGCACACATGGAAAAACTAAGGAAGCACTTTCCAATATATACTAAAGAAAAGTATGTTTAGATATGTCACCTGGAGGATAAAGCAATGTTTTTAAACCTTACCCGACCTAACCAATTAAGCTGGTTAAACATCCACCCAACAGGTCTAACGGGTTAGGTGGGGGCTAAAATCCTATTTTGGCCAAGATCTGAGTTGACCTAGTGACCCGACCGCTTCAACCGCCGACCCCGTGACCCAGCCCTCCGGTCAAAGACCTGGCCAGGTTTTATTTATTCTGTTTTTCCTCCCCAAAATGACCATGTGACTAGTTTATGTCTTTAAAACAACCTCAACTATTGCATATGTTGATGTATTTACTTATTAATTTATGTCGACAAGGAGTGGCTCAAGTGGTCAAGCACAGTGTCCCCTAATAAAGGGACCTGAGTTCGAATCCCAGTTGCCGCCTTAGTTTACCACACTCCGGGACGTTCTGCCTCTATCATGGGCATGGGAGAGGGGGAGAGAATGCCTCTCTTAATCCCACTTATTAATTAATTTATAACTTCTTTGAGCATTGCAAAACATTTTTTTTGCTTCTTTAGGAATATATGCTTGATTTGTAAATATTTCATATATTATCATCTTATGACTTAATACAATAGAATATATACATATATACACATACACACTTATATAATTATATATATGCACATATGCATATTATATGTACATACACATGCATACATATACATGTGTATAGATATAAGAAGCCGTTTAGATAGGATCTTTACAAGTACCGATAGTGATGTACAAAAATCGTGTTAAATTAATGGCTTCTAAATACTTCTTGCATTCTAATTACTATTTTGTATGTGAGTTTGCGAGATTTCAAAGCGTTCCTATTTTGATGAAAATGAGAATAGACATGTCGCTCTGTTGTCAGGTGTTTTGTGTGATAGCTAACTGTAATAAACGTGTGGGTTTTGCCCCTGGCACCTGAGCATCCCGTAAATGAAGCATGGTTACTGTATGAGACTACTAGGATTTTAACTGTCGCCACTCAAACGACCCATTATATTTTGTAATGGTTTCATGCTGACGTTATTAGGTAGACCCAACGCCTGAACCAGAGGCTTGTGACCCGAGAGCTTTGTTGGCTCGACCTTTGGGTTGGCTCTAAAAACCTTGAAATAAAGTATTATTATTATTATTATTATAGACTCTCACAATCATCCCAATCATCATCATCTAAGCCTCAATCCCAACCATGTTGGACCTTTTCCAATCAGCTCTGTTATGGGTCATATTCTGATCAAGGTGTAAAGATTTAAAATCTCTCTTTATAAGTTCTTCCCAGGTTAATTTAGGCCTGCCTCTTCTTCTATTAATCGTGTTTGACTCAATAGCATTGCTTCATATAGGCGTGTTGGTCGGTCTGTGTTGCACATGTCCATACCATCTTAGTCGACCCTTGCACAACTTGTACTTAATGCTCGCCACTCCCACTTTGTTCATGATCTAGTCATTTATCAAACGATCTTTTCTTGTCTTCCCATACATCCATCTCAGTCGACCACCTTCATCTTGTTGAGACCTTGTTTCTTTACAGTCCAATATTCACTCCCATATAGCATGGCTGGTAGTATTGTTCTATAAAATTTACTTTTTGATCTAAGAGGGATTTTTCTGTCACATAATACTCCAGTTGCACTCCTCTATTTCAACCATCCTGCAACGATCATGTAACAAACATCATCTTGAACATCCCCATCTATATAAATAATGGAACCCAAGTAGCGAAATTTATCACATTTTAGTATATCTACTCCATCCAACTTGGCTCACCATTCACACCGTGAGATTGGCTGAAATTACAATGCATATACTCAGTTTGGCTCCTACTAATTATCAATCCATTTGATTCGAATTCCTTTCTCTAAAGTTCAACTTTATCTTTCAATCCATCTTTAGTTTCGTCAATCAACACAAGTTTTAATGGATTAAATGTGCCTGAAGTGCAGAAATTTTTGCTCGTGACAGACAACACGCATTGTGCCTTGAAGCTAGAAAACACTCAATTCAACCGTGCATCTCCTACAATATAGAGCAACTACTGTCGAGGCAGTTGGTGTGCATCACCACTCGGTCTTCCGTGTTAGTCACCATGACATTATAATTCTTGATGCCGCCATGGCAGTTTTAGCCTTTTAGGTGAGGGGCATCTAGAATTTTTGCACAGGTGGTAGGCTGATGTAAGGTTTGCTGTAGCCGCTGATGCTTTACAGAGGCCAGCGACGCTATGATAACGAGAGGAAGGGAGAAAGTGGGGGAAACAGCCCACAATGCTGTTGCTATAGTACAACAATATATCACATGACAAAGATGACATGGGAGTGGACAATATGCGGGCCCACTTCTTTTTGTCAAAGTAGTCGCTTGGGGTTGTTGTGGAGAGCCTAGCACACCTAATGGTGCCTACCCCTAGCCTTGGAAACTGCGAGTAACTTGGCTTGATGTTGGCCGAAGTTCAACGGTTCGTCAAGTTGCTGTTTTGATGAAGGGGACCCTTGTGTCCATGATGGGAGCTCGGCAACCTTAACTTTGCTCTATATTGGTTGCTATGGCTCTGAGTGGGAGGGTGAAGGGGTCGGTGGAGAGTGTAGTTCTCTGTGGTGTCTCCAATGCTGGTCGCTCAATCATTGGTACTGTTACAATATGTTATTGTTGTAGCACCTAGAAATTTATAGGAAAAAAAAAAGACAAAACGAGGACCATGGAGAGGGAGAGGGTAGGAATGATGTGTGTGTGTGGGGGGGGCACTAAACCCTAGTAGGGAATGGTAGAGGGGAAGAGAGGAAGACATTTGGGAAGGGATGAAGGAGTTGAACAATGAAGTGAGATTGTGTATATAATACCTGACCTGTTTTTTGTTTAGCTAGCAATGAAGTTTATCCCTAGTCTTGAATTTTGAGAATTGGTTGGTAGACTGGGGTTGGTCCCAAATCTAGACTTCAGGTTTAAATCATGGGCATGGTTTTAAAAAACCCGCCTCGCGGCGAGGCGGCCTCCGGTACGCCTCGAGGCTTAAGTCTCAGTCTTCCAGTGAGAGGCGTGCGCCTCAGTTTCTGCGAGGCGTATCGAGGCGTTGAGGCGTTTGTGAGGCGTAAACCTCAGACTCCGTGTCTAAAAAAAGGCTGTATAATCCTATTTTGGGCTTAATAGAGGCTAAATTTACCCAAAATTGTATGTATATAGATATATGTATGTGCATATCTATATATGTGTATGTTTGTATGTTAACAACTATGGATATTTTACTACTTTTATCATTATATGCTGCATGTATGTACACATTCTCTTGTGTATGTGTATATATATGCATCTGTGTATAATTATAACTATATTTATATGTATAGATATGTATCTATATATACATGTGTATTTGTAATAGTATATCTATCTATACATATATACATTTCTGTTTCAGAGATATGTAAATCTGTATAGTTATATATATATATATATATATATATATATATATATATATATGTAAATCTGTATAGTATAAAACAGAAATCTGTCTATATAGTAATAGTATATTTATATATATCTGTTATATATATGTCAATCTGTATAGTATAAAATAGAAATCTGTCTATGTAGTATATAGATGTATGCATATGTAAATCTGTATATATGACTATATACACGTACATATATGTATTCATATATAAATATATGGGATTATATATGTATATGTACATATATGTATTCACATATATATATATATATATGATTATGTATATGTATATGTATGTTTATGCATATATGTATATATTATATATATATATATATTATATGTGGATATATTTATATATATTTTTTATATATTTATATGTACGCCTCGGTACAATCTGAGGCTTACGCCTCGCCTCGCTGAGCCGAAAACGCCTCGATGCGCCTCACGCACTTTAAAACCGTGATCATGGGCTTTATTACCAAGTGATAGGTTAAGTAGTTCCTAGGAAATGAAAATCTAAATCAATTAATCGAATCAATATTCTATACTTCGAAAATACCCCATGGGCTGGGTATTCATAACTAGGCTATTTGAAACCCTGATGACTTGGATGATTGTGCAGAGTGACCAAAAAATGAAATAAGTAATAGAAAGTTAAAAACTTAAGAACTTGCAGGTAAGTCCCTGGAAATAAATAAGATACTTGAATACACACTATCTAATTTGGCTTGCTCAAGAGCTTCTATCTTTCGTCATTCCCCATGGAAATGCACATCTTTAATGGTAAGTAATAGGAAGCACAAACACGGACACGAATATGAATACGGTGGTGTTTAGAATTTATAGGACACAAACATGATGTGGATACAACAACTTTTTTTATTATATTTTTATTTATAAAGAAAAATGTATGTGTATGTAATTATATTGATAACAAAATGAAAAATAAGACAATTTATCTTAATTTAAGATAAATGAAATGAAAATCAAATAGCAATTGTATAACTACCCCAGAACAATATCCTTAGTTTACCTAGTAGAAGAGAATTTTGTAGATCAGTTAACAGAGATGGTGAAGAAAAGCTAGAATTCAATTTCAAGATTTCAAGAAGTGTGATAGGACCCACTTCAAACGGTGAAAAGAAACTACAAGAACATTAGTAGTGTGAAGTCTACAAGACGGAAGGATCTCGATGATTTTGGAAGGAGCAAGCAAAAATCAATATTCAGATTAGTTTTGATATATTTGTAGAAGAATTTATTTAGGTAGCACCGTAGCAGCAATTAAGATAGTTTCACAACTGGAAATTCAAGGAAGTGAGAAGCCAAGAAACAGTAGACGAATCTATTTAGGTAGTAGCAATTTTCAGAATGAATGACGGTTAAAGGTTGACACCTTACCTTTAATGCAGTTGATCTGTTGGGCAGAAATAGATAAAGGCCACAAGCCCGAAGAGTATGCAAGAGCCAAGAGATCGGAAATGAGGATAAGAAATAAGAAGAGTACAAGAATTGCCCTCTAACCTCATCAATTTGAATTAGAGTGGCATGGGAAGACAGTAAGCCACACTCAAGTGGCCTTCCGAGAAGTGATGTCAAAATAGAGAGAGAAGCCTACATGTTGAGATGGTAGTTGCTTGAGAAGGGAGGTTGCAATAGGATGGCTGTAACGCATGTAGTTGGGGCCGACAAAGACACATAGGAGGAAGAGAGGGAATGTTACCTCACGTGCTGCAAAGTCCTCTCACACACAAGGGGCCATCAGGGTCGCAAAAATCTGTTGTTTGTCGCCACTAATGACTGCTGGTTACTGAAGACTGCTGCATCAAGGCTACTGCTGGCTGGTGCTGTATTGGTGTCGAGGGGTTTGTTGTATCGAGATTAGGGGTACTGGGTGGGGGGGCACCTGACTAGAATCAGTGAAGGCTCGTGTATATTGGTGTGGGGTGTAAATGGGCCGTGCCATGTCCAAAAAGTATGCAGCGCATGTCCGATAAGTGTGAACATGCCTGGAGAGCTATCCACTACGTATTTTGGCATGTCCAAGTAGTATGAGTATCCAATGCGTGTCAAGTATGGGTACGACACTTGTTGAAGTATCCATGCTTCATATGCTATAACATAAGGGTAATATATCTCTTATGGACCATGGTTAATACCCGTATAAGCCCCAAAATGAAACCAATCATGGAAATCGGATTCAGCGCCAAATCCTAAATATGAATATTAAGTATAGCAAGGCCTAAGATTTTGGGCATTAGGAACTTGACATTGATTAGAATATTCTATCAAGGCATAAGAACTTTAGGAAGCAACATTGATACCTGTATATAGGCCATGTTACATGTAATAAAGACCCCCAAAAGACAAATATGTCAAGACCCCTTAGGGCGCCTTGATGTGTAACTGTAGGTGTGCGCCTTGACAACTGTCAATTGGACTTTGTCGCATGCTTTCAAGAGGTGCTCAAACTGAGGATTTTGCTCACTTGGAGGAATGAAACATGAAACTAACTCAACCTCTATGAACTGGGGGTGATCTTTAGGTATTCTGGTTGGTTTCTAATGTTTTAAATATTTTTTTTGTACAGAAATACATATCATCTTATCTTTTATGTAGTTGCCCTTATTTTTACCCTTTTATCTCAAATTACTTTATTTTTGGTATAAGTGGTTCATGTGAAAAGAATTTATTACTATTATTTCTTCTTCTTACATCTAAAATAACCTACTGTTATGAGATTATTAATTGTTAGTATAGATGGGCTTATATGTATATGAGTAAGGATCTATATGTAGAGGTCATGGACCTACTTGTAAATGTGTGGATGCATTCTTTTTATATCTATGGTACATATATAGGGTAGTTTATATGTAGTATCTTCTCTCTATATGTGCATAAGATGGTATCCGGGCGTGTTAGGTTTAGAACCCTAGGGACGTGCACCGTCTACTGCTACCCATTGCCCCTCTAGTCACAGTGGGGGTCAATGCATGCAATGTAGTCAATCATGACAGCTGTCTAGCCATGCTTGCCAATCAGTTGCTATGCCGCAACCCACTCTTACTGTCCTGCAGTCAAGGCTGTCGACCTCTCTATCAAGCTGCCTATCAAGGTCTGTGGCCTCCCTTGTCAAAACACCCATAGCGGCTGCTACTATCAATGCCACTGATTTCCCCTAGTTCTATTGTGTTGCTATTGCTTTCCCTATCAAGGCTGCTGACTAACCCTATCAGACCAATGTCTTTCTCTAGTCCAACTGCCTTAAGTGCTCTCTCCTTCCGCCATCACAGTCCAACCGACGACTCTCTCAGTTGTTGTGGTATTCCCAGCCAACGACTGTGGTCTTCCGGGTACATGGCTTGCCCCTAATATTAGTTGTCTATGTGCAATAGCCTTGGTGCCTAGCAGTGAAGAAGGATGTCTCCTCTACCGATCAATCTATTGTTTCGATCCAGGATCAAGTTACAATAGTAAACTGAACGAATATAATTCTTCTTAATGGAGTTGGACTTTAAAAATATAATTTCAAAGGCCAGGGATGCATCAAACATCTAATAACTCGACCTCCCACTAAATATACTATCTTGAAACAGTGGGAACAACATGATGCAAATCTATTCTCCATGATGTGGAACAGTGTGAAGCCACATATAGAGAACATGACTAATCACTTTGAAACACACAAAAGGCTCTAGGATCACTTGCAACTTATGTACTCCAATAATGCGTCACGGATATAAAATCTGATTGGAGCTATATGGACTTCACCATGGTGATAGGTGTTCCACTTAATACTTTGGGGAAGTCACCGTTGTGATCGGCAATTGGCATAGACCATTTTCCCCTTTCCAGTAATATGCATGAAATGCAATAACTGAGAGAGCATATGTCAATAATCAAGTTTATGGCTGGTCTTCAACATGAGTATGAGGGAGTTTGATGCTAGATTTTATATGAAGCATTCTTACGTTCTTTGGTTTAGACTTCCTCTAGTATAGAGTGTCATGCGTGTTCCTGAAGTAGAATACTATGACTCTCACTCCGTCTCAGAGTGATATCTGTCTGTACAGGGCCCATATCTTCTACACCCTCTACATGTGATTGTAGTCATGGTAGAGGTTTTACATGAGGTGCTGGTATATGTGGTGGTCGTGGGGCACCATGACAATGCCCTCTGTCCACTTCAAAGGAGTTACGAGGTGATGTTGTTCTTATTGCCACATCTCTTATCAATTGCATTTTCGTTCATAAATAAATTCCTTTTGAGGCCCTTCATCGTGAAAAGTGACTCTCATGTTCCTCCTAAGCTTTTGTGTGTGCTTTTTCTTCTTCATTTTCTTGGTTCTACTTTGGACAAGTTAGGTCCAAATTCTACAAAAAGTGTCTTTTTGGGGTATGCCAGGTATTAAAGGGGACACATGTTACTATGTTAGAGTCCCGTCTTGCATTGTTTTCTTGTGTTGGCTGATGTTACCTTTTTGAACGACACATCATTGTTTGATGACAACTACTCAGTGGCACATGTCGATGTTGAGCAACTCTTACCTCTGTACCTTTATTGTTGAGTCTTTTGTATCCCCTTATCTACAAGTAAATGTTAATGCACCACCCCCTCGTCCTCCCGTTATACAAGTTTACACACATCATAGAAGATATACAAGAAGTCTAGAGGTTCATGCAATGCCAACTTAATAATGATTACTTAGTCGTGGAATGGCCATGTAGACACATGCATAGATGACATGCTTGTTGCTTTGTGGAAAGACAATCATGCACCCTTCACCCCATCTCCATTTGTTTCATATGCTATCTTTATAATATTATACCTTCCTATCTTCTTTGTCCTTGATTTCCATACTCATATATTTTAGAGTCTTTGGATCACCCATATTGGCATGCTGCTTTGGAGGAAGATATGTCTTCCTTGATAAATAATGATACATGGTCTCTCGTCCGATGTCTGATTGGGATGTTTGTGATTGGTTGCAGATGAGTCTTTACTGTCAAAGTTGGATTTGGCAGCTCTGCTAACATACTCAAGGCACGTGTAGTGGCTAAGATTTCACACTATTTTATAGTGCAAACTATTTAGAGACTTATTCTGTGAACACGATGGTGTATGCTTGTCCGTTCTTGTCTCTTGCGCCTACACATCTTTGGACTATCTATCAACTTGATGTCAAAATGCCATTGTGCATGGTTAACTAAATGAAGAAATCTAAGGAGCAACCATTAGAGTTTGTTGCTCACGGGGAGTCTGATCTTGCTTGTGGACTTTATTAGTCCCTTTTTGGTCAGAAACCGATCCTCACACTTAGTTTGGCAGGGTCAATTGTGCTCTTTCTATGTTGATATTCACATGTGCTTTATGAACCATTCTGTTATCTATCAACAATATGACCCTGGATGTATCTTTCTGATAGTATATGTGATCTTATTGTCATTGCTGGTGACGAGAAAGATACTATTGACAAATTGTATCTTTTCTTCCAAACCAAAGACTTCGACAATCTCAAATATCTCTGGGATTGAAGTTGCTAAGTCAAACTCCAATTTTTCATTTCACAACTAGAGTATATTCTCGACCTTCTCGCAGAGACAAGCATGCTAGGAGCTAAGCCAATAGACACCCTAATGGAACCTATTAGAGAGTCCGTTTATTTATGTTATTAAGTGTCTTTGTAATATGGGCCCAATTATGTCTTGGCCCATTAAGGTTAGGTTGTGTCTGTACGCTTCCCTATTCTCCTATATATAGGAGCAAGGTTTGTTCTATTCAATACAACAATTAGCCATCTTTTATTTTATCACATGGTATCAAAGCAGAGATCCTAAAACCCTACGTAAAGAGAGAAAATTGGATTAGCGCCCCCTTGTTGGCGACAGCGGCCCTTGGCGGAGATTGGCTGCCCGCAAGGAATTTTTGATCGTTCTCATTACTTTCTCTACTTGCATCATCTCCTATACCTTGCGCCGCCGTTACCCCTCTTCTCACTATCGCTCTGGTGCTCTGCCTGCCTTGTCGCAGCCCCTTGCCAGCGCCACCTACTAGCCTCTGCTGCCCACCCTGGTCACTGCCGCCATCTTTTGCTGCTTCCACCGTCAGCCCTCCGCTTATCCTGCACCCCCGCCTACTGCCTGCCTGTGCCGCCATCATATTCATCCTGTTGCTCCATGCACTGCCGCCACCCTTAATATCCCCTGCTACACCCGCCGTTGGTCGCCGACCCCCTTGGCCGCCATTGGACCCCAAATGCCTGCCCGACACTGGCCCTACTCATTGCCGCAGCCGCCAACTGCTCTGCTGCTGCTTGCCTCACAAAGACTTTTGTGACCGCTGCTCATGATCGCCTTGCCGCCACTGGTGGTCCTTAATGACTACTGCCATCACCTTGCAGTGCCGCACAACAACTGGCCCCTATTGCATCCCAACAACACTTTCATTCACAAAATCCGCCGCTACCTCTCCTGGTGCCCACCGCTTCCCACAACAAGTATGGTTCAAAACTGCTGCCCATCGCTGCAAATCACTGCTCGTTGGCCCTACATTTAGATATTTCTTTTTTCCCACTCCCTCAATATTTTCTACTACTTCCCTCATATACATTATGCCTATTGCTATTCGAATCCTTAATCAGATCTATTTTTGACCTAATCTGTTTTTTTGCGGGGCTCTGCCCCACACCCTTGGATTTGTTGCTCTACGGGCTAAACAAATCCCCGTTTTGGGTCGGAGAAAGATCAATTTATTTTTCTACCCGGATCCACCTAATTGGGTCATTTTGCACATTGAATCGATTATCGGTTATCCTCCATATATCTACCTAAAAATTTGATACCTCTACCACTTTTTCTAACTTTCCGCCCCAACCATTCTTTGAATTTTTCGTGCTTGGTGTGAGGGGGAGAATAGGAGGAAGAGAAGATGAGTAGAGGAGAGTGATGAGAAGGAGAGAAGAGGAAGTTTATTTCTGCGACCATTACTACATGTTCTTGAAGAGATTGGTTTCTGGAGATTTATTTCTACTGCCTACTTGTTTGTGTTGATGGTCTTCTATTCGGCTACGTCCACTTTATTGTGTGTTCCAACACTCTCTGGCTTGTCCATGCTTTGCGCATGTTGACTTTTTTACTTGTCCGTGCTTTGTTTGCACGTCGACTTTCTGCTGCTGTGTGCCAGCACTCTCTAGTTCGTCTGTGCTTTATTTGCATGTTGACATTGTCCATGCTTTACGCATGTTGACTTTTTACTTGTCCATGCTTTCTTTGCACGTTGACTACTTCTACCGTGAACCAGCACTCTCTGGACTTTGTGAGCCAACACTCTCTGGACTTGGTGAACCAACACTTTCTGGACTTTTCTACCGTGAACCTACACTCTCTGGACTGTGACGTTAGCGACTGTGATGAAGACCATGAAGCACTGTGTTTCTGCTTACTTACCCTCCAGATGATCGCAAGGCTTCTGCCACTGCGACCTGCTTGCCTACTATGGAGTATCTACATGAGGGGGAGTGTCTGAGTATTTGAGTGCATTAATGTAATAGTGAGGGGGAGAAAAATTCTTGTATGGGCTTGGTTTATCTTTTTATTTCTGTCATTAAGTGTCTTTGTAATATGGGCCCGAGTATGTCTTGGCCCATTAGAGTTAGGTTGTGTCTGTACGCTTTCATGTTCTCCTATATATAGGAGCAGGGTTTGTTCTATTCAATACAACAATTAGCCATCTTTTATTTTATCACAGAACCCATGGTCTAATTGTCCATGAAAGGATGGGGGC
Source organism: Alisma plantago-aquatica (assembly GCA_963693085.1). Lineage (NCBI taxonomy): Eukaryota > Viridiplantae > Streptophyta > Magnoliopsida > Alismatales > Alismataceae > Alisma > Alisma plantago-aquatica. The sequence goes on from OY856410.1 coordinate 1,111,326,228, forward strand.
TTGTTGATGATCCTTAGTGATATGGGAGAGCTGTTGGGAAGCGGAATTATCCCATTGCCACCATACTTGATATCACTTTTGCCACCACTATTATTGGTCAGTGTATGGAGATGCCCTATACATGTCACTTGGAGACGATTATGCATATTGTGCAGTATTTGAAGAGGTAATTGGGAGGGATTTCGAAAGCATAATCATAATCATTTGAAAGTTCAAGATTTTTTAATTCAAATTGAACATCATTTCGTATTGACAATCGATCTATTTCTGGCTACCGTGTCTTCTTGGGAATTGGGAGGTAATCTAGTATCTTGAAAGAGTAAAAAAGCAGATTGTTGTTGCTTGATCTAGTGTTGAGTCTGAGATAGAGCTATGGTTCTAGCGACTGCGAGTTATTATAGCTTCAGCATCTAGTAGAAGTTGGATTTTGCTTAGACTGCTCCCATGGAGTTGAAGTGCAACAATTAGAATGTCGTTCACTTTGCTCAAATCGTGTTTTATGTAAGAGGATGAATGAAACACATTGAAGTTGTCTGTCACTTGGAGAAAAAAAATCCAGGATGGATCGGTTCAGCTATCATCAATCAGATCTGAAGACCAGCTAGCTGATTTATTGACATTTTCCTCGAATGGTTGTCAAGTTCAGTTCTTATTCGAGCTGGGCACATATGTATGCTCCATCTCAAGGGGGAGTTTTAGTACACACTAACTTTTATGTATATCAGGGACCTATTTATAAATGTGTGGATGTATTTTGTCTTATGGATATGGTATATTCGACAGACCAGTTTTTAGGCTGTCTGTTCTCTCTTTACGTGCGATATTAATAAAAGTGCAAGGCTGCATGTGTATAATGTATATATCTGATTGCAATTTACTCAGGTTATAATCTTTTTTAACACAAAGGAACTTAGATTTCTAGCAAGATACATGCTGTAGCTACTCACATCATATTAACCGGGCAGAGTTGTCACAGTGGATCAGCTAAAGGGCCGCCAATGAAGCGACCCGGGTTCGATCCCTGGAACCAATCACGATTTAACTCTCCGCCACCCATCCTGAGGTTTGGGTGGTCTAAGGGGCAGCACAGGTTCCCCGCCTTCTGTTACTCCTCTTTTTTTACTCGCATCATATTCATAATTGCTGTTGACATCTCCTCTTGAAACTAATCTTTCCTCCTAATCGAGTGATATACTTTGACCAAATGGAATATCGATATCAACTATAAGTAAAACCGTGGTAATCATGTATGAATTACACCATGTGTTAATATCTCGAAAGTACAAAAATTAAATTAATGCGATCGTTGCAATCAACATTAACCAAAGGCAGATATGCACTTAACACTACGCTGCTTAAGGCAACATAAGGCAGCAATATTTACGGTATCTACACTGCAATCGAAATGGTACATTCTCAAAATAAAACAAAACAAAACTTGGTTAAGTACTAAGTTTGCAAAGTTTTTTCTTCAAGACTCAGTTTTCTTCTCTTCAGCCTTTTTTCTTCCGTTCCTAATAGATTGGACTTTTATTGTCTCCAAAGAAGTCTGTTTCAGACCACTTCGTGTCCCTTTTCTTTTCACAGCCAAGTGAGTATCAAGGCACCATCATGGTTGCACGACCTCCCTCCTTATTGAGGTAACCTGAAATAGCTCAACCAAAAAGCGGCATAAGCCGCTATTTTTGCTGCTGCATGCATCACAAGGCAGGAGGTCGATCCTTGTGCCCGAGCAACCGAACTACTGCTCCTGAGTAGAAACAGCAGTAGATGCATCCTTTTTCCTTGCTTTAGTGAGTTTTTAACTGAATTGGAAGGGGACAAGGCTAGGATTTTTTTAGGAGGGCCCGGTCAAAGCATGTTGTTCTTGTCCATGTATACGCCCTCTTCTTCGTCTAGAACTAGAAGCAAGTCTAGTTGTAACTTTTGTGCTAAAACACTCTCCTTGTCCATAGCATTAGTTGGTTGCTTTTTTTTACACTTGTACACTTATAAATCCACATATACACCTACATGTAGTCATATTTTTTATCTACATCATCCAACTCTAAAAGGGTTTTAGTTCTCCATGATGCCAATTAAATTAACATTTATCTACTGGACAAATTCATCCAGTGTAGTTTTTGATAGAAGTAAGAAAAGAGGGTACATGTGTTACACCTTGCATGTTTACATGCCTATGTGGGGATTGATTGCTTGATTGCATGCCTGGCCATGCAAGATCAGTCACACATTGGACTGCTCGTCATCTATCATCATTGCACATCTTTACTATTCAACTATTAATTATTGTTCTAGCTTCAAACATTTAAGGAGCAGCAATACAGTGGATTTTTGAATATAGAACCCAAGCCTCACATAAATAGAAAACAGAATAATTGCTAGATTGAGCAGGAAAGAGTTAGGAAAAGTAAATCGCCAAATAAACTTTTAATGATTCTGATATGCATTATTTGCTTTTTGTACAGGATCTGGCTGATGACGAGAATGACGGATTTACAAGACCGATTAGAGAAAACAGTCGAGCACTCTGATATTAACTGGACCAGGGAGAAATCTGGAAATTTGACGTATGCAGATCACTTTGGTGAGAAGAGAGCCAAATCTGGGGTCTTACCACTTCAGTCAGTACAGACACAAATTGTTGAAGGCTCTTCTAGTCGAACGAGGGGTTACTCTGAACGAATCCAAGGTGACCTTCAGGAGGAAGCTACTTCCAGCAGCGTGGCTGAAAAATTTGTAGACTCAAAAGATTATGCCTGCAGCAGTGGTTCCCTTTTGACTTTACACCCATGGCTTTTCAGAAAAGATAATTTCCAAGTGGACATGAAGTGGGGAAGCAAGATACCTATTAGGTATGCTCATGAGATGGATGCCAATGCACATGGTATGCAGCCTCAGATCTCCCCCAAGAGTGTTGGTCCTGATGGTCGTTTCAGATCACGTAGAAAATTTATGAGAAGGCATGCAAGCACATTCTCTAAGAGACCTCTAGATCCAGTTCACAACTGCCTGATTCCGAGAATGTATGAAGATGACTCTGAATTTGAAGATATTGGTTTATGTCCTGTACCATCTCAGTCATTGCTGATGAGACCTTTTTATATATCTGATGGGAGCCAAATAATCAGCAAAATGAATTTTGATCCTGACTTCTGTTCGGCAAATGGTTTACACCGTGGATGTGATGGTAGTAATTTAGCGAAGTTCAAGACTGGGTTCACTCCTTTGCCTGAATGTAGTAAAGGGAAAAGTAAAGGAAGGGTATGTGGTGGCCTTGGAACTTCCGTTTCACAAAAAAGAGAGATGACTGTATCTCTGCCAGGTACTATTACTTGTTTTGATGCTTAGAAACCGGGTTACGCCATGACACTGTACACTTTATACTTATTTATGGCACAAAACCGGCCAATGTTTATTTATTCTTGATTTGTTACGACTTGATAAGCAATGTTCATGGTGGTATAAATATTCCTGTGTTGGCTTACTTTTGATCAGCGTACTCATGCTATTTTGGAGATATTAATCATATTATACTTTTATTGCAACTAGAGTCAGAAACAAAGATCTAACTAAAATATATTATGCTTATATCTGTGTTTGGAAGGTATAGAACTGCAAGATGCCTTTATCTCTTCCTTTATATTTTCTTGGGTTCACCTTTGTAAGCTTTGAGGATGCAAGAGTGGGGCTGGGGGGTTGCATGCACATACAGAAAAGAGATGGAGTGAGGGAGGGAGAATTACCAGTCAACTACAAGACACTAACCCTGAGGAGTGGATACTTACTGGCCAATTTAAAATCTTTAATCATAGAGTATTTATTTGTTTTCATTAAAAGGTGTGCTCATTTTCATAGGTCAGCGAAAGAGATGCCTGGCAACTCTAGCCATGTGGTAATGAGATACAGAAGTTCTCCAACAAGGTTTATAGCTGAGCTTGTCTTGTAGTTACCCAGAGGAATCATAGCAGAAATCGTGAGTTTGATACATGTAAGACAGGGATGACCAACTCCAAGCATTCTAGTATATGTCATAGAATTTAAGGTGTACTTTCATTGAGATAGAAAAAAAAATCCTAGTTTCTCCATGAGCTGCCTCTATCCAAGAAGAAATTGCAGATTTCTAAAGAGAAAAAGGTAGATTAAGATGTTTCTTTTATTATCTATCCCTACAGCATCACTGGAAGAAAGGATAATGTGGTTGACACACAAAATTAGAGTAAATACTGTTGCCCGAGTAAGTTCAGATAAAACCTGGTGGCCACATTGTGATCTTACATATCCAAATTGCTCAAGGTCAGAAATAAATTGTCAAAAGCATGCCCATGGACTCTGATTCGGGCCATATATAGCTTTCACCAATTTGCAAACTTTCTCACAACGCCCACCCCCCCCCCCCCCCCCCCCCCCCCCCGAGTTCCTGTCTCATGAATTGTTCCATATACACAAGTTCTTGCAGATCACCAGCTGTCAATGGGTAAGGGTAAACCTGTTTACCCTTAACCATACCTTGTAGGGTAAGGTTGAAACCTGCTACCCATTTACCCTTGGCTAGGTAACCCGCTACCTTATTGGGTAAGGTTAAGGGTAAGCCATTACCCATACCAGCTAACCCTTATCCCACGACATTAATGCATAATATATCAAATTTATATTACTCAATGTTTTAAAAAGCGACCCAGGTGGCCACTCAAGCGGCTGAGACCCCTGGCTGTTCCAAATAGGCCTTAGGTGGCAGTTAGGCGGTTTTGCATTAAGCGGCCGCTTCATGCCTGCTCAGCCCGCTCAAGCACCCGCCTGGACACTGATTTTGAGCCCCCGCCTGAGTCCGCTTAATTAGAAAGCAGGATTAGACCCACTTCCTAGGCCCAAAAGCGAAATATAATGTTATTGGTATGTAATATTAGACTATTGATATTGTATAACATTATTTAACATGTTAATATGATACTATTGTATTAAGTAACTAAGTATCTAAGTTACTGTACAATAGCTAACTAGTGTGTAATACTACACTGATTTTGCTGCTATATACAATAGTAGCGACTATGTACCCATTAAGTCCATCATAGTAAGTAATACCATGTATATGTAACGTAAAACGATGTGACTGTCACAAAATGAGTAATATTATACTGCTGTATAGTACTAATTACTAAGTATAGAACATTAAGCTAAGGAACAACAACCAATGTGTAAATGTAATACAAAATCAATGTAGATTTCTGTGAAGTATAGTACTATTATATAATACTAACTACTAAGTGCATTGTATTTGTATCATGGCTTAATACTAGTATACAACTATATGTGATAAATTCCTCAATATACGGTACTAACTATTAAGTAGATTACATTATTACATGATAGTATAATGTTGTATATAAGAAATGTATCTTAATGTTTTATCTATAAGTAAGCAACTATTAAGTAGCAATATTGTTGCGTAGGGTGAATTTTACACTGCCACAAGGGTTTAGTTATGTATACACGTTTCTTAAAAAAAATTATATATATACAAATGTGTGTATTTTTGTATACTATCATATAGAGAATTAAGCATCTGCTTTTTCAAAAAGCGTCCGCTTGAGCCCCCGCCTGGCGCTCAAGCGGCCACAAGGTGGTGTCCACACGTCTCCCGCTTCCCGCTTTCTAGAACATTGATATTACTTGTGTTGTATAATGTCTGTGGACCATTCAAATAAATTTGTACCCCATTTGATATTATTATTGGTGTTGTTCTCTACCTCTTAGTGTGCTGATTTTGTTGTATATACAATAACATTTGGAGATATAAGACATACATGTATGCAACAACAAAACTATATGATGTGCACGCTATTTAATGCCATACTTGGATGTATTTATTGATTTTTTGAGGGTTGGGTTGGCCGTGCATACATTAACATTTTAGAGCTTCTAGACACATGTAACAAAATAGCTTTGTACTATATGTACCATATATATATTTGGTGGTGTAATATACATCTTGTGTGCTGGTTTGGTTGCGCATGCAACAACATTTTGTCTGGTGCATACAACAAGCCTTTGTTGTTGATACTAACATCATTTTTTGATAGACACATTAATTCCTCGCTTTACCCCACCCTCGCTGTTTACCCAGTGGGGTAAGTGGGTAAGGGTGCTGGTGGAAAGGGGAATTACCCTTATTCTTACCCGCCACACTTATGGGGTATTGGTAAGATGCTACCCTCCTCATGCCCGCCCTGTTGACAACCCTGTATAGAAGGGCTTTTTGATATGAAATCAGTGAAGAGGCCATCCTTGATTACAAGCTACAAAAGAATAATTGGTAAAGATGCAGTGCGAAAAAAGGGGATAAAGTTGCAAAATGCTCAACTAGATTCTTGTGTGAATCTTTAGCAACATGTGCCTTTAGTCCTTAACAATGCCATTGAGAAGGTATAGTTTACATGCATGCACCTGATGACAACACCCACTTTGCATCCAACTAATATGTCGGCTAAGAACCATGTACCTCAAGAAATAAGAGCCTACATTTCTTCATCCACTGTTGCTTTCTATGTATGATGATTTAAGGCCTCGATAACATCAAGAGGTACATAAACATATGAAATCGTTGCCATAAATTTTCCATTGAGGGGCTAAGATGATATATATTGTAGAATCACTAACCGGTCATTTCTCATTAGTTAAAATAGCAGTACATGGTCTCATATTGATGCTTTAAGTAGGTAAACGGATCCTTACTTAAGTATACACAAAATAAGATAAATACCAGGCTAATACAAAAGATATGAGCCAAAGCCCAATAGTCACTTAAACCAACATTTACAAACAAAGTTAGAAAGGCAATGTTTATATATGACCTTGCTGACTTACTTAATGCAATAGGAAATGAAGATCAAAAGTAGAAACCATAATTGGAGCATTACCATAGTCTTCATGAGGATCAATAGTTTTGATTGGATCTGTGCAAGGAGACACTTTAGATGGTGTGTCATTTTTGTTGTTGTTACACTTAAGAGTAGAGGAAATAATACAGGGTATCGTAGAAGGAAAGACAAGAATAGGCAAGGGAATAGATTAAAGGGGCGATGACACTTTGTGACCTGACTTCGACAAGAAGACAATCTTCAAAGAAAGTGAAATCTACATCGACATACACTCAATGCACAATAGGGTCAAACCACATGCATTCCTTTTGGGTGTGCGATTATCCAAACAAGCATCGTCAAATGACACATTGGGATATATTAAAAGTTTATCAAGGACAGACTAATGAGCAACCCTCTCTAATGCCATTAAAAGAGTGTTCAGAGAATCTACACTAGGGTTGCTATACAAACGCTCGCTCAATAGAGATCAGTGCTACAATCTATGCATATTCATGTTGGACAGGCGATGAAATGAGCAACCCTCTCCAATGTAGTAGGTGTGGTTAGTCAATATATGAGCTACCCTCTCCAATGTCACTGGAAGAGTGTTCAGAGAATCATACACTAGTGTTGCTATTGATATGTATGTGCTTTATATATATATATGCTTTATGCTTTAGACTTGTCTTTTGTCTTTAGCCTTTCTTTTATCCCATATCTGTTATTTCTATATCACACTTACTCTCTAGTCTTTAGACTTGTCTTTTGTCTTTAGCCTTTCTTTTATCCCATATCTATTATTTCTATATCACACTTACTCTCAATAGAGATCAGTGCTACAATCTATGCATATTCATGTTGGGCAAGTGATGAAATGAGCAACCCTCTCCAATGTAGTAGGCGTGGTTAGTCAATATATGAGCAACCCTCTCCAATGTCACTGGAAGAGTGTTTAGAGAATCATACACTAGTGTTGCTATTCATATGTATGTGCTTCATATATATATGCTTTATGCTTTTATGCTTTAGACTTGTCTTTTGTCTTTAGCCTTTCTTTTATCCCATATCTATTATTTCTATATCACACTTACTCTCTAGTCTTATAAAAGCGAGTGCCCTATAATTTCACTAGACAAATCAAATAAAAATTATTTGCTTCTATATGGTATCGGACGATTATGATCCCCCTAGCCCTTTCATTCTTTCTCCTCCCTTAACCTAACCCTACGCTTCCTCTCTTTCCCCGCAATCGCCACCCCTTCCCTCTCCCCTTTGAGCCCGCCGCCCCCTTCCCACCCTTTTCCCCGCCTATCTACCAGCATCCCTATTGCCCGCCGCTGCCACCCTCTCTTTCCCCTGCCAGCTCTGCCCCCTCCCTAACCGCCCCACCATCCCGTCGCCACTAACCCCCTCCCCTGCCGCCATTGCTCTTCCACCAACCCCTCGCCCACCAAAGCCGCCCCACCCGCTGTTGTCCCCTCATTCTAGCCACTCACTAACCTCTACCATCCCCTCTTGCTACTGCCTCCTTCCCTTCCACCTTTCTATTGCCACTTGCAACCACCACATCATCCCTTCCTCTCTCTCGTTCCATCTTCCCCTCTCTATCCTAGAAAGCTCTTCCCAAAATAGCACATTGACAAGTTAAAGGTGCCTCCTTTCCTCTGCCTACGCCACATGGTGGAGTAAAACTCTCATTGTGGCATTGTAGCGATCCTCTTTGCTTTTCTCTGCTGCCCCTATGTGGGTTTCTATGATCTTGAGATCTGAATCGTCTGCTGATGTGGTTGCCGCTTAGTGTGTGTATCACACTACATCTTCTTCTTAGTCTTTGAGCGTCACCACCCCACAACTCATGGCGTCTACGGTCCTCCCCAGTCGCTCCGTGTTACCACCGTGAAACTGGACGGCTCCAACTACCATCTTTGGTCGACTTTGTTTTAACTCTATGTTAAAGCCCAGGGGCGCTATTCCCATATCTCTTTTGCTGTTCCAACCCTTCCTGATGCTTCGACCGATGAAAAAGCCAAACAAGCCCAAGCTTAGTGGACTAAAGATGATTCAGGTGTGATGAGCAAAAATCAGTCAGTCTCTCCTACGCCTCCAGAATGCTAAAGCCATGTGGAATCAACTAGCCCATGCTTACTCTCACCAACAGATACTGAAGAAGGTCTTTGAGATCTTTAAGAATCTGGCAGAAAAAGAATACTGGACTGATGGATTTGTGGAAGTTATTACAACCAGTGCTCGACCCTCTGGGATGAATACAAAGCGTATCGTCGTCTATCTTCTGACATCAAAGAAGTGCAACACCAACACAATGAACTTCAGTTAGTTTAGTTTTTGGCCAGATTCCCTCTTTCCTTTTCTGACGTTGTTGATTAAATTTTATCCCGTAATCCCTTGCCTACCTTACGAGATGTACTCAAGCGCGTCCAACGTTTCCATCCATATCCTCCCTACCTCGTACTTTGATAATTATGCTCTTGCGGTGCGCTCTAGTGACTCTAGTCGAGGTCGTGGATGGGGACACAAAATGTACTCAAGTGCATACAATGTCTTCCATCCATGTCCTCCCTACCCCCTACTTCCTTTGATAATTCTGCTCTCACAGTGCGCTCTAGTGACTCTGGTTGAGGTCGTGGACTGGGATGCGGACGAGGCCAAGGCCGTTCTTATAGTGGTCCTGGACGAGGTCTTCCACCGCTTGGATTTGGACGTGGACAACCTCCCCGGAGCCAATTCTGTAACTTTTGTTGTCGCACAAACCACACTGAAAATCGCTGTTGGACTAAACTTGGTGAACCTGCATGGGCAAACAAAGTTACAACGGATGCCTCTACTGATCTATCCGCTGCTGCCTCCAATTCTACCCTGCCCACTGTTGAGTGGATCCGCTCGGAGTTTGAGAAAGTCCTTCAGGCCTCTTGCCCTCACAACCTGCTAATCAAGATGGATGTTCTTCTGCTTTACTTGCTTCTCTTGCAACTTATGGTAAAAATAAATGAGTCATTGACTCTGGTGCATCTGCTCATATATTTGTTTGTTTTGAACTCTTTTCAGCATTGACTAGAACAAAGAGCATTCCACCAATCACATGGAACTCAACCCCGATGCACATAATTGGAACCATTTCTCTATCTCATAGTTTAACTTAAAATATTTGTTGTATGTTCCAAGATTTCCTCCAAATTTCTTATCTGTTAGTAAATCTTTAATCCTTCAATGCTCTATCATTTTTGATCCAGAGGGTTGTGTGTTTCAGGATCTCTGCACAAAGGCGAGGATTGGTTTGGGCCATGAGGGACCCGATGGACTGTACTGTACCTTGATCTGCTGTTGTTGCTCTATTTTTATCTTCTATGAGTGGACTACATGGCACTATCATCTGGGGCATCCATCCATTGCTAAGATGAAGTGCTTGTTTCCTGAGATACCAGAAAAAATATTTCATTGTGAAGCTTTTCAGTTTGGCAAACAAACTAGGGCTGTGTTTCACAAGAAAAAAGACATTAGTTCTAAAAATCTGTTTGCCTTAGTACATGATGATATATGGGGACCATATCATGTTACTAACCTCTAAGGATTATACCAGTTTGTGACTTTCATTGATGATTACTCTAGGGCAACTTGGCTATTTTTATTGATAGATCGCAATAACATTTTGGACAATATTACTACTTTCTTTGCTGAAATTCAAACTTAGTTTGACAAAACTATCAGTGCTAAGAAATTTTCACACTGATAATGCCTTATAATTTATGCAAAAATCTGTTAGCTTGTTTTATATTGCTAGAGGCACTATCCATCAGACTTTGCTCCTACACACCACACCATGGTGTGGCGGAAAGGAAAAATTGCCATCTTAAAGTGGCGCATACAATCCTTCTTCACTATAAGTTTTTAGCCCGAGGCAGTCTCTACTGTATGCTACTTGATTAACCGAATGCCCTCGTCGATTTTGAAAAATTAGGTCTCCTGCATTCTTCTCTATCCAAATGCACCTCTTTTCTCTGTACCTCCTGTATCTTTGACAACATCTGTTTTGTTAAAAATCTCCGCCTAGCAATGTTCAAAGCCAATTATTTCGATGTCGACATCAATCAGATATAGAAATGGGCTTACATGTTTATATGTAGGGAATTTTGCCATAAAAAATTAAATTTCAACATTTTTTTTGAATTTCAGTGAAATTAGGTAAATTTTGATGAAAAAGGGCCCATTTCGTCCGCAATTTGACGAAATTTTGAGAAACACGAGTATTATTTCAAGAAATGGGGTACGATGTCTGCATATTTACTATATGATTCCTTGGGCTTGTTAGGGGCAATCTAAGTTATGTTTCTTCTCTTCCTAGCCTAATTCTACCTCTCTCTCTTATTTCTCCCACTTCTATAAAGATCTACGAAGGAAATATTTAGAAATGGGTGTGGGGGTGATGTCTATGGTTATGATGACCCGCTAGCTTTCATTTCTGAGGACTGAGGTCACATGATTTGTTTTGATAGTGCGCAAAATTAGCATGACCACCGATATATTTTGTATCTATGCCACTATCAATCACACCTCTAACTACATGATTGCCTCCTATATGCTCTTGCTACAAAAGCACACGACCAAGAACAAAGCTCGAGTTAATCCATGAGTATGCATTTTATCATAGTAGGCATATAGAGATTAACATTGAGTTGAGACACATCTATGCTTGTATAAAACAAAATAAACTAGAGCCAATAATTTGATAGGTGTAATCAACAAGGAGGATGATAACCATCACAGTTCAACTAGATACATAAACCCTAGTTGCCTCATGCTTCCTCAATACTCACATAACACTACAACATTGTTTATGTACTTCGTATGCCATCCTACCTAGAGGTCCTACCACCTAAATATTGTTATGTTTCCACAAATTTGTCTCTTTAAGTGTATGATTGTTCTTGCAAACTATAATGACTTAATTCATTCATTTTCCATTAAATTTGGCTCAAAATCCCCATTGAAATCCCAATCAAAACAATTCAGCTTTCTTCTCTCACACATGAGGAGCCCCACCCCCTACATATCCAATATGAAATATTATTGCATATGAGTAGAACTACACTAGTAGATCGTTTTGGTAAAATTTCATTAAATAATTCGATCATTTGGTCGTCGAAGGAATGCATCTTTCGAAATTTCTGTCGAAATTTGTCGAAATTTCTGTTTCCGTGGCCACCGAAACGGCGTCGAAATCAGACATTTTCTTCCTTGCTGCCTAGGACTAAACCAAACCCTCGATCCCATAAGTGCATTTTCTAGGGTACTTTAGAACTCAAAAGGATACCAATGTTATGATCTTTCCAATCGACAATGCTTTGTTAGTGTTGATGTGATATTTTTGAACACATGCGATACTATTATGAGAAAGGGTTTGCTTTATCTAGTGATCTACTGGTACCTACTCCACTTCCCCAAGTTGTGGATGATAGGGGTGGGCATCCTAAAACCACAAACCACACCACATATAGTGGTCTGAAAATTTCTAAGACCAAACTTGACTGCTAAAAGGATCTAGACCAAACTTAACTTGACCGCTAAAATCTGATCAAGTTTGCTTAAGTTTGGTCTAACACCACTAACATCTAGTATCTGCTAGCCACATATTTAAATGAAGATCAACAAAAAAACAGTTCAACAATAATTTGTTTCACTTTTGATGTCAAGTTATTGGTGTTCTTCAATAGAAATCACTCTAATTACATGTAATAAATATTATTGTCTAAATTAGATGGATGTTTTGTATATCACATGTAATAATAAATGTTTGTTAGTTTACAAAACTTATATATATATGTATATATGTATACAAGATTAATATAAGAGTTATATCAACACCAATTATAAATATAATGTTGATATAATCTAAAATATTGTATATACATTAGTGAAATAATGACTATAATAATTTTCTTAGGTATATATATAGAAACACACACACGCAATATAGAGTTGGTCAAGTTCGGTCTGATTGGTTAACCAGTTGTCTAGACTGACCAGACCAATTAAGGATGGTCTGAGCTCTTTGCAAACCAAACTTGACCATAATACTCATCCAAACTATACTTAATTAGGCGGTTTGGTCAAGTTCGGTTTTGTCTGATGGTCAAGTTTGGTTTCAGTTTCCTCCATGACCCCTTAACAAGCCACATCCTCCTTTGTAGGTAGATCACAACACCTCCTATTTAACTTCTTATATGCACCTTCCCATAACTCAAAGGAAAGGTGTTCGTTCCTGTACTCAACATCCTATTAGTAATTTCTGTTCTATTGTTAATCTTGGTGCTACCTCTGCTTGCTTTACTGCTCTCTCTGATGTCTATATACCAAAGAATGCGACTTTATCTGTCCATCATTACAACATCTTGCTTGGCGTCAAGCTATGAAAACTGAGTTGACTACTGTTTGTGATCAACAAACTTGGAATCTTGTTGATCGTCCTCAAAATTGCTCCCCAGTTGGGCGTCGTTGGATATTCCAGCCTGATGGTACAATTGAACGACTGAAAGCACACCTAGCTGCAAAAGTTTATACTCGGACCTTTGAGGTGGAATATTTTGGAACTTTTTCTACTGTTGCTATACTTAATTTCAGTTTGAGTGCTTATCTCTATTGCTGTGAATCATGGTTTCCAACTTGAGGCTATAAATGTTGTTTTATATGGAGACTTACATGATTGTATATGGAGCAACCACCTGGGTTTGTTGCTCAGGGGGAGAAAGTTCCAAAGTCTGCAAACTCAGAAAGCGATTTATCCCTGAAGCAAAGCCCACGAGCGTGGTTTGACAAAGTAAGCCAGATTCTCCTTCAGTTTAATGGTTGACACTCACATTCTGATCATTCTGTATTCATAAGAAAAACCACTTCTTTGCTTGTTATTCTTATTGTGTATGTGGATTATATAATTCTTTCTGGTAGCGATAAAGAAGGTATTCAAGCTACTAAAAGATACCTCGAACAACATTTTGTTACAAAAGTTCTTGGGAAACTCAGATACTTCTTGGGGATTGAAGTTTCCCGATCTTCTTTTAGCATTCGTCTTTCACAACACAAATATGTTCTAGATCTTCTCAAAGAACCATGCATGCTTGGAATTAAGCCCGCTAGCACCCCTCTGGATCCCATTACAAATCGGGATGATGAGTCTTTTCCAGCTTATCCTAATAAACCACTAATATAGAAGATTGGTTGGTAAGCTGATCTATCTCACAGTCACTAGAGCTGACATTAGTTTTGTTGTTGGACTTGTCAGTAGGTATTTGGATAAACCTCGACAATGTCATTGGAATGCTGTATGTCATATTCTTACATATCTAAAAAGTTTTCCAAGGAAAGGTTTGTTGTACCGGCGGCATGGACATTGCAAATTCAGTGGTTATTTTGACTTTGACTATGTTGGTAGTAGAAGTGATAGAAAATCCGCCTCTAGCTACTGTACTTTTGTTGGAGGAACTTTGGTCACATGGTGCAGTAAGAAACAGACTGCGATTGCTCGATCTAATGCTGAAGCTGAGTATAAAGCCATGACTCGTACTACATGCAAATTGATGTGGGTCCAAGGACTCCTTAAAGGAATTTGATATATGTGATTCAAATCTTACTCCTATGTTCTGCGACAACAAAGCCGCCATTTTTATTGCTAGCGACAACAAATCTTACTCCGGACAGAAGGTTAGATTGCTGATATATTCACAAAGCTGCTTCCAAAATCTTGATTTACTGCACTGGTGGACAAGCTGGACATGCACGACATCTATGCTTCAGTTTGAGTGGGAGTATTGATATATGTATGCTTTATATATCTATGCTTTATGCTTTTATACTTTAGACTTGTCTTTTGTCTTTAACCTTTGTTTTATCCCATATCTACGATTTCTGTTTTGTACTTACTCTCTTGTCTAATAAAAGAGAGTGCCTTGTAATTGTTTTGAACACATCAAATAAAGATTATTTCCTTCTATAGTTGCTATACAAACGCTCGCTCAATAAAGAGATCAGTGCTACAAGCTATGCAGATGCATGTTGGGCAGGCGATGAGATGGCCGGAGATCAACTTCTCTTCTGTATGTTTTTGAGAGGTCATCTTGTTAGTTGGAGGAGCAAGAAGCGATATGTTGTGGCTCGCTCCAACTAAGAAGTTGAGTATTGTGTTATGGCCAATCCATCCTGCAACATCCAGTGGGTACCATGAATCACTTATGAGATTGGGATTCCATTCAAGACACCTACAATACTCAACGATAACAATCAACCGACAATCCATATAGTCAACAATCCGGTTTTTCACGAGTGGATAAGCGCATAAAAGTAGACTGCCATTGTGTCGGAGTCTTGGTCAAAGCAAATAAGACCATTATATCTCATGTAAAAATGGATGAACAAAGGGCTAACATCCCCTAACCTTTTCCTCCTCTTTTCTGAAATGTGTAACGAGCTGGCTACCTGGAGTTAGAGAATGCAGAATGCCAAATTTCTCATTGTGCTCCCAGGCTGTTATTCTTTTAGAGACTCTGTAATAATATTTTTTTTTCCATGGCTTAAATTCCTCAAAGTAATGGCTTTTGCATCACTTACTCTTAAGTTGTTATCTTTTAACTTTCATTTGTAAATTGTTTAAATGTGGCTGTTATGTTTACCAGGGTCTAGTGATGGACTGTTATTTTTCTTAATGGGCTGCACTGTCGGGATTGTGCTGACTATGATGACAAAGAAAGGGGAAGTAGAGAAATTAAATGCCATGTTGAAGCAAAGTGAAAACTTGGTGAAAGATTTGGAAGAGGAGCTGGAGTTGAAGGATTCAGTTACAGTTAAGGAGCTGGTAAATGAATCCTTTGAAAACCAAAGATCTGTACATACTTGTTTAGATATTCAAGAACCAAATGATGTTGTCCCCAATATGCTTCCAAAGATGCCCTCTACTGAGCAGGAAGACAATGAAAATCGCTCTGGAAATGATGAAGAAAAATCTGTTCCTCTTAGTACAATCGAAGCAGAACTGCAGGCAGAGTTGGAGAGATTGGAATTAAATATGAATGTTTCAAGTCTTGAGGAAAGCACCTCCCTTATC
The DNA here is from genome assembly GCA_963693085.1 of Alisma plantago-aquatica. NCBI lineage: Eukaryota > Viridiplantae > Streptophyta > Magnoliopsida > Alismatales > Alismataceae > Alisma > Alisma plantago-aquatica. Next base: position 1,111,342,194 of record OY856410.1, read on the forward strand.
AATGATGTAAGATGTCTTCTTTTTCATACATCTTATAGTCTGTTGTTATCTACATGTTGTGCCAGCATCAGATTGTTTTCATTGTTGATTTTCATCTATACATCTATGTTTATGTTCTTTATGCTGTATTCTATGAAGCTGGTATTTCTAGATCGAGGTTTAAGCTGAGTGTTTGTGAGATACCTTAATGATTGTGAGATACCTTAATGATCAATCAAGTTAGTTAACACAGTGCCTTAGTGCCTACCGGTTACCTCATCTTCGTATTATTATCATTCTGGAAGGCTGTCCTTTCCAAAAATTTGCTACTTGCCAAAAATAGGAGACACATCGTAAGCATCACTATATTTCAACATTTATTATGTTAGGCCTCCTAATAAGTAAACAGATCAAGAGTCTAAAAGCTATTTATTTCTAAACCCAACAAACAAAACAATTCATTTCCTTGAGCTAGACTTTTTTTCTTTAGTCCCACAGGAGAGTCACCTCTCCCCACTGTATGTAGAACTAACCTTCATTTAACTCATGTGTGCTTGTATTTTCCTCCAGGTTAACATCCGCTAAGAATAATCTGCTTCCAATGGGACTTGACCCTGGATCACCCAGCTTCTAGCCTCCTGACCGTCTTTGGTTTTACTTCAGCTTGACTTTTGAATTGCTTTCGATCGTGAAACTGCCTATTTCAAGCCCTTATACTGTCACTTGCCCTAACAAGTGCATAGTTTGATGAACGTCCGTATTACTTTGTCACAGTTAGGTGTCTGAATTAATTGATCCTGCCTTGTTTATTTTTAGAATGAATGTGGGTTTAGATAGCAAATTTCTTTCCCGCTTCAATATCGTACCAGTATACTGAGTAGTCAGTAACTTAGGGAGCGCTGGAGTACGTTGCTTTTAGGTGCAGACCTATTAGGGAATAAAAGGATAAGCATCTTTTATTCCTTTACAGGAAGCATCTTACAAAAGAAAATAAGAGACATCTTATATTCAATAAAAAAGAAGCATCTCGTGGTATAATGATTACACATTTTTAAATCTAGGAAACCTTTTCAGATCTTAAGTCGATTTCAGAAGAGGAGATTGTTTTGAAGGTTGTAACTTGCAAAGATAATTTTGACAAGTTTTGCCGTTTTTCATCATTCTCTGTTGAACGAAAATTGGAGCATGTTGGTCCCTCCTTGGTTGTCTAGGAACGCTTCCTGCAAAATGTGTAGGACCGCTGACCACTGTCACCCCCTCTTATAATTCTTGAGATTCTGAACCATATTATAGGAAAAATCAAAACAAGGTTTATAGATCGCTCATTATGAATTTCAGAAGTACCTATATTTAGAAGGTAGTACCAGACTCTTAACTTCTCCTGTTCTATATCTTTTATCATCTACAAATTCTTAAATCACATGGAAAATTAGTTTAAGCTGTCGGCTAACTCAAAAGACGATTCTCTCTGAAAGGAAATTTGGAGCAGAAGTGGGGTTCTCGCCTTATGTTTGTCGCAGGGTATTACCCCAATAAAAGCATAGTTATCTGGACTCCCGCCTAGGCGCGCCTAGGTCCCCTAGGCTCTAGGCGGGCCGTCTGGCTCTGGGCGCCTGGGCTTTCAGATAATTGAGGCGGATGCCTAAGGCCTTTTAGGCCCAAATTAAGATACTTAAAGACCAAATTAGCATATATTAGGTCTGAATTTGGTCAAATTAGATCCAATTTAGTTATTTTATGAAAGAAATAAATATGATTTAAGCCAACTCAGATCTAAATTAGGTCTGATTTTGGGGGAAATAGGTCTGATTTGGGGAAAGCATGTCTTAATATAGGGAATTAGGTCTGGTTTCGTCAAATTAGGGTTCATTTATTTCAATGTAGAACAACTAAAGTTACATCGAATTAAGTCATGTTATGCCAAAATAAGTCCGACTTAGGCCAGATTAGGGCATACTAAGTTAAATTAGGTCCAATTTAGATCATGTTAGGTCAAACTAGGTCAAATAGGTCCGACCCAGGTCATGACAAATGTGATGTAGGTGAAGTTATGATTGATTAATCTTAGGGATAACCAATACAAATGTACATAGTGATGTATATATTTGAATATAGATAAATATATACGCAATAATCATTTATATATATGTAAAATATAAACAAAGATGAAGAGCGCCTAGAAACGCCTAGGCTCCCACCTAGGCACCTAGGCCCCCTAGGCTTCATGTGAGCGGGAAGGATCGCCTAGCCGCCTAGACAAGTATGAATAAAAGTCAAAGTGGCATTGAAGCTGTTGATTTGTATTAGAATGTGTGGTATTCAACCCAAAACCAATTGGCAATGGGTGAAGGGACCACACACCTTATAAGCCCAGGAACCTACCCAGAGCTCAGAGGTATGAGATTATTCTAACATCCCCCCTCAAGTGCAGCCACTTTTGTGTGCTTGCACTTGTTCTTTTTTTAGGTAGGGTGTGGTCCTCACACTTGTCTCATGGGGTCCGCTCTGATACCATGTTAAAATAAAAGATTGCTTGAATAGAATAGATTGTGATACAATGACTGACGGCCTCTCCTTTATATAGGAGAGGAGAGACGCCCTATTACTTAGGACCCAAGTAATCTAAACTAGACGGGCCGGAATATAAAGGCCCACTAAACTAATTAGCCTATTTAACTAATAGACTAATATAGACACTTTAACACTCCCCCTCAAGCTGGAGCATGGGTGAAACACATGTCCAAGCTTGGAGAGTTACATGACTCGATAAAAAGAAATGATAAATAAAAGATGAAGATAAATATCACTCCCATATAAAATATGTTACTCCCCCTTAATCAATACTCCCCCTGAATCAATAGTGATGATGACTCTGCAGGCTGAAGATACTCGAGCTTTGAAGAAGGTCTTCCTTGAAGTGCATCTAAAATGAAGACATCTGAAGATACTCTGTAGGCTGAAGAATGGTCCTGATACTACAACAAGTCGCCACTGGAATACGTGCTTAACGCGGCACGAACGCGGACGGACGATCTGCTGCTTGATACGATGCAGGAACCATAAAACTCTGACGCATGAAACTTGGGGGCTTGACGGGAAAGGAGATCATCCATCAAGGAAGGTCCCAAGAGGATCAACTACAGGCGATGTCGATACAGCAGATGCGGCTCGGAGAAGACGTGATGAAGCAGCTCGGTGAAGATAAAACTCTGAGCTTCTGAAGAAGCACCCATCTGTCTCATGTGAATGCAGATGAAGGAATACACCATCAACACCTGACGTACATAACGCGGTACGAACGCGGATACGGTGTCGACGCTGGATCTTCACTGCTGGCTGAAGTAGAGAACCGGTGTGCTGAACAATGTGAAGCTTCATGAAGATAGCCTGGAATATATAATCTGAATACATATATCATCATCTCATCTCATACTCTCTCTCTCATACATTCTCTCATATATTCTCATGCTCGCTCTCTCTTCTCATCTCTTTCTCTCCTCTCTATCCCCCCCCCGCACACCAAATACGACAAGAGTGAGTGTTTGGTGTGGAGAACTGGACATATGACCCCCCCCGCAATGTGAAAAAGGGATGCTCACAAAATATGGGTGGGTGGGAAAGAAAATGGTGGGAAAAGAGAGAAATATGTGAAATGGAGATGGGTAATATGTGGAGAATGAAACCGATAGCCAAAGAGAGTATACTAAATGGGTCAACATGAGATCCGGGTAGAAAAACAAATGGATCTAGTCCCGACCCGAAAAGGGGGTTTGTTGGCCCGTTAGGGTCAAAATAGGATCCGATTAGCAAAAAATAGAACCGATTAAGGATCCGAATAGAGATAGGGATAATGCATATGGGGGTAGTAAACATGGTTGTTTGGTAGCGGTGGAGAGTGAGGGGTGATCGCCTACTGTAGATGGCAGTAGTAGCATGATGACGCACAACGCAGCAGCAACTTGCGGATGAAGATTGTTGGGATGATGATGAAGTGGAGGAGCAGCAGCTTGCGGATGATGGCTGGATATGACGCTCGGCTGATGAAGCACTTTGTCGCAACATAGGAGATGACAAAGGGTCTCCTGCGTGACTCCGGAGATATTGCATGCCAAGAGGATGCATGCGGAGCCAAGGCGGAGCCTCTCCAAAGCGGCGATGAAGGCTGATCTGAAGACGTCATGAGATGGAGCGCCGGTTGAAAAAGTGGGATCAAGGCTGGTGATACGGTTGCTTGGATAAAGCAACACTGCAGCCTACGAGCACAGATACAATGGCGATGATGGAGGATGACGATGGTGCTGCTAATTGCTGGCTTGATGACGATGGTGGCGTGGCTGCTGTTCTTGGCTGCGGCTGCTGATGATAGCGAAGGCGATGGCTGCTGTCCACGGTGGATGCTTGTTGATAGGTGGCGGAAGATGGCCAGCAGGTGGCTGCTGTGCGGAGTGGCTGCTGTGCGGGCGACACCGGCTGGTGCGGCTGTTGGCGGCGGCGCCGGCTGCTGCTGATGGAGGCGGCGGCTGGTGCTGCTGCTGGCAGCGGTGGTTGTTGGCTGCCAGTTGCCAGCGGCGGCGGCTGGGTGATGGGGCAGCGAGACTGATGGCGCCGGGAAAGAGATAGGAGCAGTGATCGTTGAAAAAGAATGAATGAATATGAAAGGGGATAAGCCACGGAGGCGGGGATATGCCTAGCGGGCAGCCGGGCAAGCCATGGCGCCGGCGACGGCCGCCCGCAGGCGGGGGCTCGCCCTTGGCTGCTCTCTCGAAGAGGCGGCGGCCGACGGCTAGGGTAGTTGTGTGCGCCGAAGAGGAGAGAGGGAACCGGGCGGCGCTAGGGTTCTCTCAAGATCTAACCCGCTCTGATACCATATTAGAATGTGTGGTATTCAACCCAAAACCAATTGGCAATGGGTGAAGGGACCACACACCTTATAAGCCCAGGAACCTACCCAGAGCTCAGAGGTATGAGATTATTCTAACATCCCCCCTCAAGTGCAGCCACTTTTTTGTGCTTGCACTTGTTCTTTTTTTAGGTAGGGTGTGGTCCTCACACTTGTCTCATGGGGTCCGCTCTGATACCATGTTAAAATAAAAGATTGCTTGAATAGAATAGATTGTGATACAATGACTGACGACCTCTCCTTTATATAGGAGAGGAGAGACGCCCTATTACTTAGGACCCAAGTAATCTAAACTAGACGGGCCGGAATATAAAGGCCCACTAAACTAATTAGCCTATTTAACTAATAGACTAATATAGACACTTTAACAATTTGCATTACCAGAATTTGTCTGTCCTTGTTAAATACCCAGAAGTCTTCTTGTCTCTGAGAACCTATAGGCAATTACAATCATTAATAAAAACACTATAATGCAATCCACCCTATGAAACAATTCAATAATTTAGAATGGCTGCTATCATTGTAGATGCTTTTACTGCATTGATATCTCCAACAGTTGTTGACCTTTTGACAGTGACAGGAAGAACACGATTATGGCATTCTGACAGAAGTGTTCCCTTTGTTATTAGCTTTAACCAGAATCAAGATTTCTCGATAGCATATTGCATATAAGACGTTTCCCTTTTCCTTCTGAGAGAAGAAAACATATACAGTCACGTCTTGAATGTCCCTTGTAATCTTCAAAGATATAGGAAGTGTTAGTTTATTTGATGTTATATATTATCTCAGCTCTACTTAAGCCCATTAGCGCTGGTCTAGTTTATGTTATGTTGTGTCTCCTGTACACCGTACTCCGAGATGAGTCTATGTATACGACGTTTTGTACCTCTGTCAATATATAATAAGACTTTCTCTTTACATGGTATTAGAACACTTTTTTAACCCTAAGGGTTTAGGAGGAGTAGCAACACCCCCTCTCTCCCTGAGCCACCGACCCTCCTCTTCCTCTTCTTCTTCCTATCCCTCTTCACTCCTGCTCCTCCGCCCTCCTTTGGTCCACTGTCGGCGCGTGGTATGGCAGCAACGCCGTCTGGCACAGTCGGCTGCCGGTTGGGTGTTGCGGACATGCCACTATCCCTATGGTTCGGGCCGGAGAGTGACTGCCATGGTTCTTCTCCTATCTTGCCCTCTTAGGAGTTGTCTGCTCCAAACTCCCATCGGATTTTTAGGAAGGGGAGCCACAGGTCACTGACTCTTTTGGAGTCGCACCCATTGCCCTTTGAAAGGGTGCAGATTGGTGTAGCAACCCCCATAAGGATCTGATTGGTACTCCCCTTTTCTGTCACCTACCGAAAGCTCATGGTGGCTCGTTGATTGTGACACAATAGAGATCTATCTCTACAAGTTTGTATTTTGTAACTACCTCTAGGCTTCTCCTCCTTTTATTTTCCATGTATTATCCCTACGTACATGGATGGACGCTTTTAACAGTTAGAGAGATTTCATCTTTTCTTATCAAGTGCCTTCTTCTTGTGATAGTGCTACAAACATGCTATTTTCTGACTATCTCTCATATCACTGAGCATCGTACCAGTGATTGACTACCTCCACTGTTGTTCTAACGATGAAACATATTATCCAACATGTCTAAAGCCAAGGATTCACCTTAGACCATTGTCTATTATTACAACGCTCCTATCTCCATCATCAAATTAAATGGAGAGAACTACCTGTTCTGGATGAATTCTTTTCAATCTATTCTTGAACAGACAAGGTGAAGTTCATAGAGATGCTTGCTGAGAATACCCCTAAATGAAAACGAGGGAATATCCAAGTCAAAAGCTGGCTTTGGAATAATATGGAGCTGTCTATTGCCTCCAAATATATGTTCTGCAAGACTGCGTAACAGTTGTGGGACGTTGCTCTCTGTCACTATACACATGAAAATAATGTGTTGCGGCTCTACAAAATTTGGGATAAACTATTTGGTGAAAATCAGGGATACAAGACTCTTGATGAATATTATGATTTTATTGCCGATCTGTCCTAACATCTTAATTACTTTCAGTCTATCTCCTCCAAGGATCAAATCAAAGAGTGTGCCGGTCTCATCATCTCTGAATTTCCAAATGGCCTCAATCAGGCCTATGCTATAGTCCGCATCGTCATCCTGGCAGACGACAACTTTCCCTCTCTGGAAGACGTTTTCTCTCGTCTTTAGCAATCTGACGTTCATCTCCATTCAGCCACTTCAGCACTCTCAGCTAGCTATTGTAGCCATTACTCGTGGGCGTGGTCATGGACGTCCTCCGAGGCCCAAATGCACATTCCGCTATAAGTGGGGACACCTTAAGGAGAAGTGCTATTGAAAGCACGATCATCCCTACCGGCACAATCATGGAAGTGGTGTTGTCCATGTTGTCAAGGGACAAGCATCCCGTTTGATACTTTATCATTAGCTGAATATCAACAGCTTGTGTAAGCCTCTCAAGCTCCTCAACAACCCACGGGGTCTGGGAATTCCGTGACCATGTAACCTGCTGCAACATCTTCAACACATCTGATCTCCAATCAAGGTGATGTCAGGGCCTCCATTCTAGCATCTAGTTTTTCCTGGATTACACAATATATGACGGGTGTGAAGTATCTTCTTTCCTCTATAGAGTCCTATATTCCAACTTCATCTGTCACTTTGGCAGATGGATCCATTAAACCTGTCCAACAATGTGGGAATATTAACATCTCACCTAAACTTAAACTTAAATCTATCCATTTTATTCCCATTTTTCCATTTAATTCGATGACAGTTGCTGAATTAGTTGATGTCTTTACTTGTAGTGTGACCTTCGTAGACATGGTTTTGTGATGTAGGATTCTCAGACTTTGACAACAATTGGTTCCGGTTCTAAAGCTGGAGAATTATACTATTTCAGTGATGGGGCACTCAATCTGCCCTTCTTGTGTGCACACCTCCAACTCCATCAACAATATGGCCACCCCTACCTTGAAAAGTTCGAGCAACTGAAACCCTCTTTATCTAGTTTATAAAGTCTTTCCATGTGACTCTTGTCAATTTGGGAAGCATCATAGGAGTTCTTTTCCTTACAAAACTAGTTTATGTTCTAAAACTGTTTTTGATGTGATTCATAGTGACATTTGTGGTCCTTTCCAGCCACTACCTTTATTGAATTCTGGTATTTCATTACCTTAGCTGACGATCTCTCTCATAAGACTTGGTTATACTTATTGAAATCCCATGTGAGATGCTTGGTGTTTTTCAGTCCTTACATAAAATGATCTCAACATTCATTTAATAAATTTATTAAAATCTTTCCGACTAACAATGCTTTAGAATATGTTTTGTGTCAGCTTTCCAAGTTTTGCTCTAGCACTGGAACAATCCATTAACATTCTTGTGCTCATACTTCACAACAAAATGAGGTTGTTGAATGTGAGGATCGTCATTTACTTGAAATTTCTCGCACTCTTATCTTTCAAGCCAAATTCCCTAAGTCCTATTGGTCTGAAGCTGTCCTAACTGCCAGCTACCTTATCAATGACAACCGTAATTTGTTCTACGTAAACAAGACACCTTTTTTGCTTATTTTCCCACTGAGAAGGTTTTTTATCTTCCTCTTTGTATTTTGGGGTGCATTGTCTTTGTTCATGACTTTGATCCAAAGGTAGATAAACTTGATCCCCACTTCATCAGAACGGTTTTCCATGGCTATTCTACCTTTCATAAAGGTTACTACTGTTACATCCTAAGCAACTGCCGAATGTACGTCTTCGCCGACGTTGCTTTTCATGAATGTGATGTGTTCTTTGATTCTCCTTCATTATCCTCTCCACCTCAACATGAGTCTGTTGAGTTAACTCTTTCTAGCCTAGTGAATTATGTACCCATAGCCCATCCTCCTGCAAATCGTGTAATTCCTCTACCACATGCACATCCCACCGTGGTTGATTTTCCCAAAGTTTGTCAACGTTGTCCACCGAATCCTCAACTACATGACTTGACACAATTGTCCACTTTTGAGGATTCATCGTGCCCCGTGGCTCTTTGCAAAGGTATACGTTCTTGCACCTTTTCTTCATCCAATTTCTCATGCATGTTGCCTATCGAAACTTCCCTATACTACTAAAATCATTGTCCAACAACTTGGTTCCATCCAGATTCCAAAAAAAAAAATCGTGAGACCCTTCAATATCTTGGTTGGAAAGTTGCGATGCTCGAGGAAATGACAAAATTGGATTCACATGGGACCTGGGGTCTTGTTCCACGCCTACAGATAAGAATATTGTCGGCTCCGTTGGGTCTTCTTTGTCAAGCTCCGTTGGGTCTTCTCTGTCAAATTCAAATCCAATTGATCGGCGGAATAGCTCAAAGCCCGTTTTGTTCTCAAAGGTTCACTCAAACATATGGTGTGGATTTTTTTGAAACCTTCTCAGCGGTCACTCGAATTACTTTTCTCAAGATTGTGATCTCCCCCGCCACTCACATGGATTAACCCTTGTTTCAGCTTGATAAAAATGCCCTCCTCCATGGTGATTTTGAGGAATTCTCAATGAAGCGCCCCTTAAGATTTTGTGTTAAGGGGGGTATCTTCACACGTCTGCCATCTCAAATGCTCTTTGTATGGCCTTAAGCAATCACCGAGGACCTAGTTTACAAAACTCATTAGAGCTCTTACTAGCATGGGTTTTACCAAATCTTCCATTGATTAGAATCTCTTATTGTTTACATCACAAGCTGGAACCATTATCCTCGCCGTCTGTGTTGATGATATTGTTATTACTGGTAGTGATGCTCCTGGGGTTTCATCGTTGAAGCCAAGGAATTAAATGACCGATACCGACGTTGTTTCGACAGCTTGGGTATAGATATTTACAGGTATACCGACGGAAATATCGACAGATGCAATCCTGGCCATACCGACGCCAAAATGAACGAATTAAATCATGAAATTTTACAGGCATGGTCTCAACACCTAGATGCAACGTTTTATGCAATAAAATTCTATATTGGGTATGTGGGGGGGGGTCAATCATGTGTGAGTTAAGGAAGATGTCCTGTTTTTTGGAGATTTCGATGAAGGATATCGATGGCAAAATATTGGAATTAAGATTTGGAAATTTACTAGCACAATCCATAAACATAAACACACACACTTATACAATAATATCCAATTTACAACACATGAATAACATAGTAACTTACTAACTCATATCAGTTGTATGTCGAGTTACACACTGATTATCCATATAAGATTGAGTTGATATGGTTGACTTATTGCTCCCCTTGCATGTACATTATGTAAGGTTGGTGATATGAAGTTACATGTTGCTCAGACACATGTACAATTAAGATTTGGAATTTTACTAGCACAATCCATAAGCATAAACACACACACACTTATGCAATAATATCCAATTTACAACACATGAATAACATGGTAACTTACTAACTCATATCAATTGTATGTCGAGTTACACACTGATTATCCATACAAGATTGAGTTGATATGGTTGACATATTGCTCCCATGACATGTACAGTATGTAATTTTGTTGATATGAAGTTGCGTGTTTCTCAGACACCTCATGTACAATACTATATAAGTGTATAATACTCATTCGTATTATGTAATTAAACACGATATGCTTTAGAATTTTATAGTACTATGTCTCCATATGCATCATATTAGATTCTGAAAGAAAATATACACAAGGGCTTTCTATTGCTCTTCTTCAATGTGTGACTTTGACAATTAACTTCATGACCGTCAAGGAAGTTAAGCACCATCACTATTGTGACACCTTTTCTCCGCTGTTGTTTGTACCACATGATCTTGATATGCGGTAGTAAGATTCTCCATGGATTATGCACAATAGAGGGATAAGTATAAAAGCCATTATTACCATGCCCATTATATGCATATCGTAGGGATGCGATAATATAAAAGTGTAGTTAATATGTCAACCATGTCCATGTTGTGCGATATATGTAGCAAGTGTCATATATCAACAAATATAAGACTAGAAAATTACAAAATCTATATTCTTTTACAATATTTGTTTGTTGTGTTGCGAAGTAGTACATTTTCTTACTTTGTATGATAAAAATACTAGTAAGAAGAACATATGTATACAAATTAGCTTACTACTAAAAATGATAGCAAATTATACTTATATTTTGTGAATTATTTAGGTATATAACTATGATTATAATGTAGATTATGAGAAAGTGGTGTGGATCTAAGAACACATACAATCAGGAAGACATAAAAAAGCAGATGGTGAGATCTTTGCCAATTTAAGGCATTTTGGTATGAATTTACATTTTAATTGAGATAGATGGTGTAAATGAGAGAAATGGTAGAAAACATAAAGGCATACCTTAGATTAGATTTATCTGAGCCCTAGTTGTCGAGATCCCTTTGCTCTAACATTTCCTCCTCTCAAACAGCAGAAACTGACTCAAGCACACAAAAAATCGGTATTTCTGTCAGTATATCAGTACATTTCGTCGAAATTTGGCGGTATTTGGCGATATTTGTCGATATTTGGCGGTATACCGTCGGTATACCGATATTTGCAATCCCAGCGATACGTTTGTGTGAACCGATGACCGATGTCGTCGATATCGGTATATCGGTCGATATATCGACGATATCGTCGATATCTCTTTCATTGGTTGAAGCAAACACTTCAGCTAAACTTTTACAAGGACTTGGGAGTTAGGATAATTTCACTACTTAGGTATTGAAATTTTGTGCTATAGGTATGGCACTTATTTATCTCAGCCTAAGTATGTCCTCGGTCTCCTGAGAGATTCTGGTATGCTGAACTCTAAACCTGTTTCTTCTCCTATGGTATTACACCAAAGTTCTATCTGAGGGGAACCTTTTTCTATCCTGAGCAATATAGACACACAATTGGGAAACTCATTTATCTTACGATTATCCGATCAGATATGTCCTTCGCTGTTAATTTGGTCAGTCAATACATGGCCTCTCTTGTACCCCACTTGAGTCAAGGTACAACACATTCTACGATATCTGAAAAATGCACTGGCCGGAGTATTCTGTATAAAAACCACCTCTAGATATCTCTTTGACATGCTATGCTGCTGCCGAAGGGCCGCAGATGTGAATGATAGGAGATCCATAATTGGCTTTTTTGTGTTCTATTGGGAGGTCATCCCATCAGTTGGCGGAGTACGAAGCAGTCCGTTGTTCCTCGTTCCAACACTGAGGCTGAATATCGCGCCATGACATATGCATACTGTGAAATTCAATGGGTGACATCCATTTTCAAGAACTAGGTCATCCTCTCTCATTTCCAACAACTCTCAAATGTGATAATTAGACATTCATATAGATAATAATCCAATTATTCATGAACGTACCAATCACATTGAGGTTGATTGCCACTTCATGAGAGATCTAGTTCGTGCCAAAAAGATCATCACACCATATGTAAGACGGGAGAGTAGACTGATGTTATCTTCAGCAAGCCACTTCCACCTTCATCATTCTCCTATATGTGCGACAAGTTGGGAATGCATGATGTGTACTCTCCAGCTTGAAGGGGAGAGTTAGTGTTACTTTATGTTATTTACAATCTCTGTAATAGCTAAATGGGTTGGTTCTACTTGAGCCCTTTAGCATTGGTCTAGTTTATGTTATGTTGTGTCTATGATACACCATTGAGACGAGTCTATGTATATGACTCTTTGTTCATCTCTCAATATACAATAAGAATTTCTCTTCACAGGAAGATGTGAAGTCCTGTATTCGCATGGTGCCATCCCAATAAAAGTCAAAAGTGGCATTGAAGTTGTTGATCTTCATTAGCAGAATATGTCAATGCTTGCTAAGTACTATGAACACCTATTGTTTCTAAGAACCTATGTGCAATACAATCATGAATAGAAAGTAAAAGCACGACAACCAAATCCACCCAATGACATAGTTACCAGTTTAGAAGGGCTGCTTTTATTGTAGATGCTTCTATAACAATTGTTGACCTTTGGACACTGACAGAAAGGGCATTGTTATGGCATCCTAAAGGAAGTGTCCCTTTGTTATTAGCTTCTCATCCTGATGCAAATCACTTGTTAATATCTACACTTGCTAACAAGATGGGAGGATGCTCTCGTTGCAGCCTCAATCAGCTAGTCTGCAACTAAACGGGGAGGAGTAATGAACTAGGTTGGAAGGAGATAAAAAAGGATGATTACAAGAAGTGTCAAACAATACAAGAATAATGAAGGAAACAAGGGAAGGAAACTGGAATTCCGTGAGGAAGAACGAAGAATAGAGAAGCGCTTTGCTAGAAGTGCAGTTGATAGGTTGAATGACTATTAGTTACCTTATTGGTGGTGTCTGCTAGCACGTGTGCAACTGGATAGTCCACGTAATACATGGTCCATAATGAGTCATTTTCCTACATGTATGCACACACGTGTCCGCGCTCATGCTTGCACACACGTGTATGTCTATTTGTAGCTTATATACCCATCTTATATTTCACATGTTTCTCAATCATTCACAATATGACCCCCCCCCCCCCACACACACAAATATATATATATATATATATATATATATATATATATATATATATGCGTGTGTGTGTGTGTGTGTGTGTGAGGCATACCCCTTAGAATAGAAGAAAATATCTATTTTCGACGCTGTTTTGATGGGCGTATGTACAAAATTTGCAAAATTACCAATGTTCTAAAAAACGTTAAGCGGTAACCGTGCGGACAGCACCTTGTAACTGGTTAAGCGGTAAGCGGCCGATTTTTGAAAAAAACGGATTTTAATTTCCTATATAATTGTATACAAAATTACATATATATGTATATAAATACTAATACTCTTTGGAACTTTTATATATATCTAAAGATTCTAAACACTCTACCCAACAATACAAAACACCCAAATAGTTTATAAGATAGCTATAAGACAATAATTATAGCCATAATATAATAAACACTAGATTTGACATAGATAAAATACCTACATACATGATTCAGAAATATTTTTGTATCACGTGTTTACATAGTTAAGCAGTAAACAATAGACGAATTATTGGATACCTTTCTAACTTATTGTTATATGTGCTTATCATCAATTAGTCATACATTACAGCAGTACAATTAACTAAAGTATGCATTTTAAAATTAATTAATAGTTACATATATTTTACTTGTATAAATTACACTTTACCCTATTATCCCAACTTGCATACAAGTATGCATTCTATTAGAACTAGGCTTATCATACGATGTTTAATGTATATAAGTTTAATATATTAGTCAGTAATACTTGGGACCATATAGTTTATATAAAGTTACAGGTGTACAGAAAAATAAAAAAAAACGGACAAAAGGGTAAAAAGCGGGAAAAAACGGCCGATTCATTACAAAAAGGTTAACCGGCGATTTTGGTAAAAATCGAACGGCTTGGGTGTTGGGCCGATTAATCGGCCGCTCAGCCCGTTTTTCAATTCACCGAAAATTACATTAAGCTACATGTGTGTTTTTGGCGTTTCAACACCAGAATGAAGGAATTAATTCATGAAATCTTACCAGATCGATCTACTAGTGTAAACACAATTATTTATGCAATAGTCATATTGGGGTGAGGGTCTCCTGCATATGTGATTGAAGGATACTTAACTATTTAAATGGGGATTTCAATGTCAATTTCACTGTGGAAATTAATGAATTAAGTCATTATAGTTTGCAAGCACAATATATAGACTTTAAAATCAAAACACTATGTAAATAAATTCTTTTGTGGTCTAGTTAGTACTTAGTACACTAAGGAGTTAGTACTCACTAAGGAGTTAGTACTTAGTACACTAAGGACCAAGGAGTGACAATTTTTTTTTGATGCTTGGTGCATTTCATTATCAGGCGATCATGTGTACGTTTTTTTGTCACAATTATTGCATTTTTCGAAGAAATTTTGAACAATGCCCGTTAGATTATTTCTTTCACAAATCATCTCGATCTGGCATGTTTGGATCGTCCTATGAGAGAATATGTATATTTCTAATCAATGACAACTAGCCACTATTGATACATCGTTAATATCTCACTATATAATGTAATGTCTGTGATTTTTTAATCACATCTAATCTAGAGTATGTTATTTCAATCTATATGGTTGGGTTTGGTTAAGGAATTATACATGTGCCATTTCGATGGCGGTACATATAAGTTACATGAATTGGTGTTATATATATATACATACATATATATATATATATATATATATATATATATATATATATATAATGTTAAAGAGTATATATTAGCCTATTTAGTTAATATGTTAATTAGTTAGTGGGCTTTTCTATTATAGGCCATTTCGATTACTTGCGGCTTAAGTCTTAGGGCGTCTCCCTTCTCCTATATAAACGAGAGGGTGTCCAGTCTTGTACTCACCCCATTGCATTCAATATTATTATTCTTTAACATGGTATCAGAGCCGTGAACAATAACGACAACATGAACAGTAACTCCGGCGATGAACAGTAACTTCGACGCGAACAATACTCCGACGTGAACAATAATTCCTACGTCAACAGAGCACGTTCGCTCATGAGGGAAACCTAATCGTCGCCCCTCCTCCCTCTCCTTTCCGGCGCGAACACAACCCTAGTCGTCGTTGCTCGTCTTTTCCAGAGAGCAACCGAGGGTAAGAACCCCCGCTTGCGGGCAGCTGCCCGCTAGGCATCTCCCGACCTCCATGGCATATCTTTCTCTTTCTCAAACAATCTAGTTTTCTTTCCGTGCGTCGGCACCATCACCTTCCCGGTGCCATCATCATCCTTCTCGTGCAAATGTCGCCACTAGCAACAGACATAGCCGCCACCACGCCTCTATCCCGCGGAATCAGTGCCGCCGCCAGCAACAACAACAAAAGTGCTGCCATCCGCTAGCGACAACAACCGCCAAGCGCCATCTCCGTGAGCAGCACGCCGCCACCGGCGATCACCCAACCATTCCGAGCGGCCAGTATAAAGCAACCACCATCCGCATCCGTCGACGCCATCACACTCGCATTATTCAGCAACCATCTACCACTGCATCGCCCTGATGTCCTCAGCTCCAACCTTCGTCTTCTCATAAGGAGAAGCTCCACACTTGACTCTGCATGCAGCCTCATGGCATACAATATCTCCAGAGCCGTGTAGGAGACCAGTATCATCTCTTTCGTTGCGGTCAAGTGCTACATCAACCGAGCGACACAATCATCGTCATCTATCCTGCTGCTGTGTTGCTGCCATATCATCCAACAACCATGTCCCCAGCCGCCGATCACACCATTCAGCCGCCGCCGTCATCCATGCCCCTGATCGCTGCTCCACTGCTGCTCTCCGTCTCGTCGTTGTTGCCCCAACGTTTTTGCCTATCCTTTGCTGAAGCACGGTCACCCATCACTCTCCACCGCTACCAAGCATCCCTATTACTGCCCCCATATACCAGATGTCTGTTGATATTCAAAACCTTAATTGGATTTGCCCTTGGCTAATTGGATCCAGTTTTAAGCCTAATCGGATTTTTCGCGGGGTCTCAACCCCCGCAATCCCTTTTCGGGTCGGGACTAGATCCATTTAATTTTTCTATCCGGAACTTATTGACCTATTAGCATATTCTCTTCGATTATCGGTTTCATTCTCCACATATTACACATCTCCATATACATAATTTCTCTCAAATCCACCAATTCCTTTCCCACCCACCCATATCATGTGTGTATCCCTTTCCACAGTGCGGGGGGTCATATATCCATTTCTCCACACCAAACACTCACTCTTGTCGTATTTGGTGTGCGGGGGGGGGGATAGAGAGGAGAGGAAGAGATGAGAAGAGAGAGAGAGAATGTGAGAGAATATGTATAAGAGAGAGTATGAGAAGAAGATGATATATGTATTCAGTCTATATATGTTCCAGGCTATTATCTTCATGGAGCTTCGCATTGTTCAACACATCTGTTCTCTACTTCTAGACAACATTGACGGATCTTCATTCAACTTCAACACCGAGCTATCCACGTTCGTACCGCGTTATGTACGTCAGGTGTTGATGGTGTACTTCGGTTGCATTCACATGAGATAGAGGGTGCTTCTTCAGATTTTCCGAAGCTCAGCAAGCCTGCCAATCTACTTCTGCAAGGTTGATTCGTCCAGTTTATCTTCACCGAGCTGCTTCATCACGTCTTCTCCGAGCCGCATCTGCTATTTCGACGTCACCTGTTGCCGATCTACTTGGGACTTTCCTTGATGGATGATATCTCCTTTCTTGTCAAGCCCCCAAGGTTCATGCGACAAAGTTATGGTACCTGCATCGTATCACCAACATATTGTCTGTTCATGTTCGTGCCACGTTATGCACGTCTTCTCAGACGCTTTGAAAACTCCACTACCGCTACATCATCATTGGAGATCTGCGTTCGTGCCGCGTTAAGTACATATTCCATTGAAGATGGTATAGTCATGGTATTGAGGATCGTCTGCTCCAAGTGGCGAATTACTGCTGCAGTATTCATGTCCCATTTCAGATGTTCTTCATTCCAGATGCACTCCAAAAGACCTTCATCAAAGCTCGAGGATCTCCAACCTACAAAATACAATTTCAAAGAAGAGAGGCATCATCGTCATATGATTCAGGGGGAGTGTTTATTTTGTATGGGGAGTGATATTTATCTTTTATCTTTCATTTATTGTTTTATCGAGTCTTGTAACCTCCAAGCTTTGGACATGTGTTTCACCCATGCTCCAGCTTGAGGGGGAGTGTTAAAGATATATATTAGCCTATTTAGTTAATAGGTTAATTAGTTAGTAGGCTTTTCTATTATAGCTCGTTTAGATTACTTGCGTCTTAAGTTTTAGAGCGTCTCCCCTCTCCTATATAAAGGAGAGGGCGTCCAGTCTTGTATTCACCCCATTGCATTCAATATTATTATTCTTTAACATAGAATAATAAGTAGAATTGTATTGAGTAAATGTGTTTACAATACATTCTCTATTATAGGACAAGAGAATAAAGCAATAAGCAAAGCTAAGCAAAATGGGATAAAATCATGGAACAAAATTTCGATCGAAATTGCAAAATTTTGTTTGAAATTTCATTTTTTTGCAATCAAACATCGAAACGTCAGTATGTAGGAATTGGTCTGCAGTTTTGCGAAAATTTTGCAGCTACAGTCGAATTTTCGCAAAACAGGGGGTATTTTAGTGCAAAAAAAGTCCAGTTTAGGCCTTGATATTGCGAAATCAGTGTGAAATGCAGCACCTATTTTGTGAAACAATGTTCCATTGACTGGATTTGTTGGGATTTTGATCTTTTAGTGATTTTTTTGTGATATCTTGTTCTCTAAGGGTGCTCTACTTGATTCTAAGGTATGTAACCCCTATCCCTAGCCCATTTACTCCTATTTCTACTCCCGTTTAGACATATCTTAATAAACTCCTAAAATCCTAAATTTCTATGTGACATTTCTCTTAAAATTCTCAAGATCTTGAAGTAAACTTGTAAATCTAAGAAACAATAGTGTGAAATACGTGTATCTATACTTATTTTGAAAATCGAATCAATATATTTCATATTTATACACTGAATGGCTACAATAGCTTTTTAATGGAAGTTCTTATATTTTTGTATTTTTCACTTATGTAACCCTAAATATATCATAATAGTAGCCTTATACAAAATGTTAAGTGTAAGTTGTAACTTGTAACCCTAAATATATTTTTAATTTATTCACTTATGTAACCCTATATATGTTATAATAGTAGACTTATACAATAAATATATTAGCCTACAATATTGTAACTTGTAAGTTGTAACTCTAAATATATTATAATAGTACTCTAGTTGTTATAATCTGTAGTTTGCAAGTTCGTAACAGTCTAACTATCTAACAGACTTGACATTTCTGTTCATTTGTACACTCACTCATCAAGACATGGATCCCGACCTAAACTCTCTAAACATATAAATTTATTATAAAATCTAATGTGTCTATGTTTAAACATTGTGTTTGCAAAATTTCATAACTTAATTCCTTCATTTTTTTATTGAAATTGCCATCAAAATTTTGTCGAAATTGTTTAGCTTAACATTGTGTTTGCAAAATTTCATAACTTAATTCCTTCATTTTTTCATTGAAATTCTGTTGAAATTGTTCAGCTTCCTTCACTTACAGATGTGGGAGACCCCCCACATATCCAATATGAAATATTATTGCATATTTGAGTAGATCTTGGAGTTTAGATCGTCGTGGTAAATTTTCATGATTTAATTCACTTATTTGGTCATCGAAATCTTAGGGGTGTAAATATCGAAATCTCGGCCGAAATTTTGAAAAATTTCTGTTTCTGGGCCATCGGACACGACATCGAAATCAGACATTTAATTCTATGGATAAAACACAAGTAGAGTAGAGTACAAAAATAACATATCTCTTTAGTCCCCCTCAATCTGGAGCATAGATGTCGAACATGCCCAACTTGTCCACTAAAGTCTTGAAACGAGCTTTAGGTAGAAGCTTGGTGAAGGTCTGCCACTTGGTTATCAGTACTGAGATGTGGGGTACAGATGCGACCAGAAAGAACAGGCTCTCGAACAATGTGGCAATCAACTTCTAGATGCTTTGTTCGCTCATGAAAGGTAGGGTTGCTCGCAATAAAAATAGACGCCTTGTTGTCACAGAACATCGAAATAGGACTAGAATAAGTTATATCAAATTCCTTAAGAAGACTTTGCACCTACAAAAGTTCACATGCAGTGTGAGTCATGGCACAATATTCTGCCTCTGCACTTGACCTAGCTACCACAGTTTGCTTTTTGCTACATCAAGTAACTAGATTGCCACCAACGAATGTGCAATATCCAGATGTAGATTTCCGATCACATCTACTTCCCGCGTAATTAGAATCAAAGAAACCAGAAAGATTGCATTGACCATGTTTCTTGTATAATAGACCTTTTCCTGGAGAGCTTTTGAGATATCTCAGAATGTGACAAACATCCCAGTGACACTGTCTAGGTTTATCTAGGTATCTGCTTACAAATCCTACAACAACAGTTAGATCATCTCTCGTGACAGTTTAGTATATGAGCTTACCAACCAAACGTCTGAATTGGTGGTTGTCAACATACGGTGGGGAAGTTTCATCATCCCATTCAGTATTTGGGTCTAGAGGCGTGCTGGCTGGTTCACAGCCAAGCATACCTGTTTCCTGCAAGAGATCCAGAACATATTTTTATTGAGAGAGACATAATCTTGCAGATGATTTGGATACTTCGATACCCAAAAAATATCCCCATTTGCCGAGATCCTTGGTGACAAAGTGCCGTTCTAGATATATTTTAGTATCTTGAATGCCCAAGGTTTCGCTGCCAGATAGTATAATGTCGTCGACATAGACAATGAGAATAACTAAGCCAACTGCAATTAACTTGATAAATACAGAGTGATCTGAATGAGAATGACGAAAGCCAAATTTTATGAGAATCTGACTCAGCTTGTCAAACCAGGCACGAGGACTTTGTTTGAGGCCATAGATTGCTTTCCTCAACTTGCACACTTGCTAGGAATTCTCCCCCTGAGCAACAAAGCCAGGTGGTTGTTCCATGTACACTTCTTCCTGCAAGTCTCCATAGAGAAAGGCTTTCTTGTCATCCATATGAAATAGAGGCCAATCTTTGTTTACAACAACATAAATGAGAACACTGACAAAGTTGAGCCTTGCGACCAGAGAGAAGGTCTCAAAGTAATCCATGCTGTAAGTTTGTGTGTATCCTTTTGCAACCAAGTGTGCTTTCAATTGTTCAATAGTGCCATAAGGTTGATATTTAATAGTAAAGATCCAATGGCAACCGATTGTAGGACTGGTCGAAGGCAAGGAATTTAATGACCGATACCGATGCCGTTTCGACAGCTTGGATATAGATATTTACCGGTATACCGACAGAAATATCGACAGATGCAATCCTGGCCATACCGACGCCAAAACGAACGAATTAAATCATGAAATTTTACAAGCGTGGTCTCAACACCTAGATGCAACGTTTTATGCAATAAAATTCTATATTGGGTATGTTGGGGGGTCAATCATGTGGGAGGTAAGGAATCTGTCCTTTTTTTGGAGATTTCGATGAAGGATTTCGATGACAAAATGCAAGAATTAAGATCTGAAATTTTACTAGCACAATCCATAAACTCATGTTTAGACACTTATGCAATAATATTCAATTTACAGCAAACATATAACAACATAGTAAATTACTAACTCACATCAGTTGTATTTTGAATGGCGCGCTGGTTCTCTATACATTATGTTGTTCATATGGGCCACATATTGCTCCCATGTCATGTAATTTCTGTAAGACTTGTTGTAGGAAACAACATGCTCCTCATACACTTCAGGATTGGCAAAATGTATCATCCCAAACTTTGGAAAATGTTCTTCCAAATCTTTGAGATATTTTTCCTTGGTTGCTGATATCAATGGAGGTTGAGTAGAAGCACGAGGAGGTGCCCATGCTCGAGGAGCTTGATGTTGAGGAGCTTGAGGTTGAGTAGAAGCAGGAGGAGGTGCCCATGTTCGAGGAGCTTGAGGTTGAAGTAAAGGAGGTTGTAATGGTACACCGGGAATAGGATAAACTGTAGTATGCTCACCACTCCATGTTTGACCTCCATCACCAGAGTATGCTTTGGTGTTCACCCGAAAGCATCCATAAGGGCTACGGACAGAGTATGCTTCGTGATATCCCAAGCCTAATTCTAATCTTGGTGGTGGTTCAACTTGATATCCAGAATACCCATGTTGGGACTGAGATGGGTATAAGTGTCTGCCCAAATAACATATCTCCAAATGAATGCTGAGATTGAGAGTCAGATATGCTCATAGTATCCAATGAATCAGCAAGATCAGAATAATAATCACTTTGGCTCTGGTATTGTGGTTGTGGTGGAGGTGCACTGCTGTAATTTTTCCCAGTTCGAGTTTTTCTCCTTTGAAATGCCTTTATCAGCCATGGGATATTTCTATTCTGGTGGAGGTGCAACCCTAGTAACATGACTAACATAAGGCCAGTCATCATTTTGAGGATCAACAACTGGAGGATATTTTGGAGTGCGTTGGCTGCGATTGTCACCATCATTGCCACCACCATCAGACTTAGATTTGGAACCAGATGTAGAAGAAGAAGAATCTGAGCTACCTAATTGTTCTTCCACTTCTCTATTAATTTCCATATCAGTATTAACATGTGCAGCTTCAAGATCAAGTCTTTTTGGCGGGGTATCAATAATTATATCATCACTAGTATTTGCATCAAATTGCTCTTCTATATATGGATCTGGACGTCCATCTAAATTATCAAGAACATGACGACCTATCTCATGCATCCATTCCTCTAAAGGATTTTCTGAATCATCCTCCGGTCCTCTACGTCTTTCTGTGTTAAAAGTATATGCAGTGTCAATGGGATCATGGACAACATCAAAATCCACTTCCTTGTAGTTGGCATCTCATATTGCTCTAACCCTCAACCGCATGTTGTAGTGAATGTAGACAAGATCCCTCAACCTGTTTGCACCAAGCTTGTTCCTTCTCTTTGAGTGTATCAAATTGAAAGTGCTCTAATTTCTTTCACAACCCCCTGCAGAAGTTGTTTGAGCTAGGATGCGAATAGCTACTTTTCTTAAATGGGGGGCACCTGTTCCATTCCAAACCCACCACTCAGAAGGATCACCTGCCTCGCGGTCAGCAACCGCATTTGGATGGCCAAAGCATCCAGTTCTTTCACGAAACTGGCGCAACTGCAAAAATAATATATACGATTTTGAGATGATGAAATCAAAGGAAAGACTAATGAGAAATTAAGAATGTAAGTTATATAGTTATATACCTCTTCCAGTACTAGCAATCGCTCTTCTGGAGAGGTAATGAACCTGTTAGTGACATCTCTCACTGCATTCATTAGAGTCGCATTCAAGCCCAACGTTCGTGAGTATTGGAACCTCAGATTCAAATAGTAAGCTGTCACAAATTCAAATAAGGAAATAAGAATGACATTTTATTTGTTGACTATGTGTTAGACCAATAACTTAGAAGTTAGAATATAATTGAGATATATACTTGCTTTATGCAATGGATGCAAAAGCATATTTGTCCAACGGTTCTCATAAATTGTTATGTATTGCTCATTGGACCTAGGAGCTGCTTCTTTGATATTGTCCACCATTGAGGTAATCGCATCATATAGGATATACATTGTTGCAGTTTTGTCACCATCTACCAACCTCAATACTTTGACAATGGGTTCCATTATTCGCAGCACTCTAGTAACCTTATCCCAAAAAGGTCGGCTGGCAATCAACTCCTCAATTCTTCTGCCAACCGGGGTGTTGTGCTCCTTCATGGAGGTCCACTCCACTCCATTGAATAGCCTCTTAAGTCCATCCTTTTTGGACTTTAACGATTGTAAGGCAAGAAAATTTGTTGCAAATCTAGTTACCCCTGTTCTAATTAGATCACCACCACAATACTCAGGTCGCCTCATTGCATTTAACAGAAAAAAATGGTTGTAGATGAATCCCGTGATCAACCTACCATCAATGACAACATATTTGATGAAATCAATTGAGCCCATGTCCTTAAGAATGAGATCTATGCAGTGGGCAACACATGGTGTCCAATAGACCGAATATTTCTTCATTAAACTCTCACCGGCCTTCTTGAAGGCAGAAGCATTATCAATAACTATCTGCACCACATTTTCGACACCAACCTGCTTCATGTATGTCTTCATTAGTCTCTTTATGTATCTGTGGAACCTGACCTCACCTGAAGCATCAACAAAGTCTAGAAAAACTGTGGATCCACGACAATATACAAGAAAGTTGATAATTTGTCTTCTATTTCCACTAGTCCACCCATCACACATAAGTGTGACGTCATATTCAGACCAAGGAATAAGGTATCCGATTTCGATACCGTTTCGACAGCATGGAAACTGAAATTTATGGAAATTTCGACAAAAATTTCGATAAATGCAACAATGCCCGTTTCGACGCCAAAATGAACGAATTAATTTATGAAATTTTACAGGCGTGATCTCTACACCTAAATGCATCGTTTTATGCAATAAATTTTTATGTGGGGGTAGGTTGGGGGGGGGCTTCATGTGGGATGTAAGGGAACTGTCCTATTTATTGAGGATTTCGATGACAAAATATAGGAATTAAGTTATGCAATTTTACTAG
This sequence comes from Alisma plantago-aquatica, assembly GCA_963693085.1. Classification (NCBI taxonomy): domain Eukaryota; kingdom Viridiplantae; phylum Streptophyta; class Magnoliopsida; order Alismatales; family Alismataceae; genus Alisma; species Alisma plantago-aquatica. The sequence continues at coordinate 1,111,366,373 of OY856410.1, forward strand.
CACAATCCATAAACATAAGTACGGACACTTCTCCAATAATATCAAACTTACAACATATGAATAATATAGTAACTTACCAACTCAAATCAATTGTATGTTGAGTGTCGTGCTGATTGAGATGGTTGTTCACCATACTGTATAGTGTTGATATGGTCGACATATTGCTCCCAGGTCATGTACATTCTGTAAAGTTTGTTGTATGAAATCACATGTTCCTCGTGCACATCACCAGAAATGAACATCATCATCCCAAACCTTGGAAAGTGATCTTCCAGATCTCTAAGATATCGACTCCTGCTTTCAGAATCAGATGGAGGTTGACGAGCTTGAGGAAAAGTAGCATGCATTGGGACTTGAGCAACAGGAATAACTGAGCTACCACCGCTCCATGATTGCCCCCCATCATCAGAAAATACACTACTGTTGTACTGATATGTTCCTTGCGGGCCCGAGACATTTGCACTATATGTATATCCAATATGATGCTCTAATTCTGCTTCTGGTTGTGGTGGTGGCTGAGTTTGATATCCAGAATACCCATAGTACGCTTGTGGGTGCCCAAACAACGTATCACCAAATGATTGTTGAGGATATAGAGAATCAGAAAGCCTCATGTTTCCCATGGATTCAGCAATATCAGAAGTGGAATCAGTATAGTATTGTGAAGTAGGATAGGATTGGAATCCTATAGGTGTAGCTGTAGCTGTAGGAGGCCTATAGCATGTATCCTCATGTGGCCGTGGTGGTGCACCACTGTAGTCTTTTCCACCTCGAGTTTTCTTCCTCATAAAGGTTTTTTCAGCCATTGTGACATTTCTTTCCTGTGGATATATAGGAATATCCCTAGTGATATATGGACGATCATCATTCTGAGGATCAACTGCTGGAGGATACTCTGGAGAACGTTGACCACCACTTGCATTACCACCATCATCATCGTCGTCATCACTCTTAGACTTGGACCCAGATGATGTAGTAGTTATAGATTTTGAAGCACTAGATGCTCCACCCAATTCATCTTGCACTGCTCTATCAATTTCCATATCAAGATCTACATGCTCAGGCTCTGGCTCAAGTCTTTCAGGTGGGCTTCTGTTTCTTCGTTCTTCCTCAAGTACAACACCCGAAGCATCTTCAAATTGCTCCTCCACATATGGATCTGGACGGCCAGAAGAAATATTGTCTAGAACTGGACGACCTATTTCATTCATCCATTCTTCCAAGGGATCTTCTATTGTACCGGTACCCTCGGCCTCATCATCACTATCATAAAGGCCCCAAAATCTATCTTCATGGAACGTGTATGCTGTGTCAATGGTATCATGCATTTCAGCAAATTGGACTTCTTTGTAGTTGGCCTCTCTTATGGCTCTAGCTCTCAAACGCATGTTGTAGTGGACATACACGAGATCCCTTAACCTGAGAGCCCCCAATCTGTTCCTTCTTTTTGAATGAATCAAATTAAAAGTGCTCCAATTCCTTTCACACCCCCCTGCAGAAGTTGTCTGTGAAAGAATGCGTATGGCTATTTTTCTAAGTTGAGGGGCACCGTTCCCATTCCACACCCGCCATTCACAAGGATCACCCTCTGCACGGTCGGCTACTGCATTGGGGTGGCCAAAGATCCAAGGCCTTCACGGAATTGTCGTAGCTACAAAAAAGCCAACAAACATGAAAGACCACATCAATAGTTGTTAGGTTATAGATATTAGATAAACATGAAATACAATTATACAACTATTTGTATACCTGATCCAAAACCTGCATCCGTTCTTCTGTGGATGTAAGCAACTTATTGAGCACATCCCTAACCGCATTCATCAAGTCTGGTTTCATACCCAATTGCCGCGAGTAATGGTATCTTGGGTTCAAATAGTATGCTGTAAATAAATAATACAAAACCTGTTAATTTCTTAACATAGACCAGTTAAATAATTATATACATGATACAATTACAATGATTATGATGCTCACCGACTTTGTGTAGTGGATGCAAAAGCATATCATTCCATCTCTTTTTTATGATGCTCGTGTATTGTGCATTGGATGTTGGAGCGGCTTTTTTCACATTCTCCACCATTGTTTCCATTGCGTCATATAACCAAGGCATGGTTGCAGCCTTGTCACCATCTACTAACCTCAACACTTTTACTATAGGAGTCATTACCTTAAGTACCTTGGTAACTTTGTCCCAGAAAGCCCTATTAGCAATTAGTTCTTCAATTCGTCGACCAAGTGGGGTATTGTGCTCCTTCATGGAGGTCCACTCTACTCCATTAAATAACCTCCTCAGTTCATCTCTTTTGTTCTTCAGTGAATCTAGAGCCAAGTAGTTGGTAGCAAATCTTGTTACCCCCACTCTAACTAGATCGCCTCCACAATATTCTGGGCGTCTCATTGCATTCAACAGAAAAGAATGATTATATATGAAACCTGTAATCAATTTTGCATCAATGGTCACAGATTTGATGTACTCAAGTTTTCCCATATCTTTTAATATGAGATCTATACAATGGGCAGCACACGGCGTCCAGTACACGGGAGAATTCTTCATTATCTTTCCCCCCGCCTTCTTAAAATTTGATCCATTATCAGTAACAATTTGCAGAATATTCTCAGGCCCAACAACTTTCATGTATTTCTTCATCAGCATGTATAAATATGAGTACTCTTTAACCTCACCAGAAGCATCAACAGAATCAAGGAAGATAGTAGATCCACGACAATGAGCAAAGAAGTTTATAATTTGTTTCCTGTGGCCACTGGTCCACCCATCACACATGAGTGTGACCCCATACTCAGCCCACAATATCTTTTGCTCCTTAACCCACTGTTCTAGCTCTTTTTTCTGCTCGGGAAGATATTTATGCATAAGTTTATAAGCTGTGGGGGCCTTAGTTCCCCTACCAGACTCCCCTATCACATCAACCATATGTTGTAGATAGGGTTCAGTTGCAACATGTGCCGGGATTCCGTGAGCAAAAAAGAATTTACCTACAACCTTTCCCACTTTCTCCTTTGCCCCACTGAACATGCCTTTAAGGGTTTTTTGCCTAGGTTCAGCCTTCCTAACCCCTGGTTCATCAATATTTTTCAATCTAGCACTAGCAGAACGTAACAGAACATCAATTGTGCCTTTCTTCCTTTTTGTTTGAGCAAACACATCATCTTCATCATCCAAATCAACAACAGGAGGAACATGTTGACTGCGACCTAGTCCTAGTCCAGTCCCACTCCCACTCCCACTCCCACTGCCTCCTCCGGTTCCTGATGGCCCATACCTCCGTAGTATTCTTGCAGCTTCCTCCCTTTCCCACTCACTTCTTCTTGATTCTCTATATGCCCGCCTATACATATGCCGACCGTAAGCAGTATCACCACAACCTGGAGGATACACCATGTCATCATCAGACTCGGCAGATGAACATGTGGCTTGTACATTGAAGAGAGTATCAGTGTAAGATTTGTTGGCCTCAATACATTTGTCTTTCTTCTCTTTTTTGGATGCTATGATCTTTCTGAAATCATCCCTAACAGATTGCAGACACTTCTGGCATAAGGCAACATTCTTGTCTCCCCCAGTAATATGGCGCTTAAACCTGGGGATGCCCCCTCCACCAATTGTCTTTTTGCAGAAGTTACAAACCACCTTTCCCTTGACCCCGGGAACAGGAGCACAATAATTCCAAGCAAAATCTACTTCCTTGGGTTTGGGTGCATTCTGCCTAGCACCCTCATTCCCAGACGAATTTCCATCAGAAGACATTGTCAACACTGAAATAAATGAAAAACAACATAGAATATGCAATGCATTAGGCCATTAGCAATCAAAACAATAAACGACATAAGCAAAAATTCATACAGATATGTAACTGATTAGGTACACTACTGAAATAGGAAATTAACAAGGAAGAAAAAGGGTTTAGAATTATTTTTTTTGTATTTTTAGGTCTGAATTATTTTTTATTTGTATTTTTAGGTCTGAAAATATTTTTTTAATTGATAAATGCACATACTTATCAATAATTTGTACATATATGTAATGGATTAGGTACACTACTGTAATAGGATATTAATCAATACGAAAAAAGGTTTAGAATTATTTTTTATTTGTATTTTTAGGTCTGAAAATATATTTTTAAATTAATAAATGCATATTTAACAAATAATTTATATGTATATGTAAGTGATTAGGAGTACTACTGTAATAGGATATTTAAAACAATACAAAAATATCTTATTTCTAAAAAAAAGAATATTTTATGATTTTTTTTTAATTTTCGGATTTTAAATAGTGTATATATAAAAAATATCTTATTTTTTACAAAAAATATTTTCCTTGTGTTCATATTAGTGTTTGTAACAACTTCTTCTACTAAACCTAAGTGAAATAACTAGTTATGATGAATATATATTATATATACTATTATTAGTATTTATAATCTAAAAAAGATATAAAAATTAGTTATTTGTGTAAATTTATTGAAGATATATATAGATCCATGGCTTAGATGTGTGGATCTATGTTTAGAACACACAAATTTGATGAATAGTGGAGTAGATCTAAGATTTTAGTGTAAATTACGAAATTATGTGAAATGGAGAAATAGGTGTTCAAAATAGATGATAATAGGAGAAATAGAGGTTGGAAATGAATGAAAATTCAGCAGCAGCAAGTAAAAGAGCAGCAACAACTGAGCTCGGTACCGCCGGTTTCGCCCGGGTACCACCACTTAAGATGGCAAAATAGCACAGACCCCCCTCAAATTCTGACGATTTCGGAGAAACCGCCGAAACTTGGCGAAATTTTGTTTTTTTTTTCGCGAAATGCGACCGTCTCAACACAGCCGCAGGGTTTCGTATCAGGTCCCAACGAAATCGGTATTTTGGACCGAAATTTCGCCAATTTCGGCGAAACCTTATTCCTTGATTCAGACCACATATGTTTTTGGTCTGAAATCCATGCTTGTAGATCCTTCTTCTCTAGTGGAAGATACTTGTTCATTAATTCATATGAACTGGGGGCCTTGATGCCCCTACCAGACTCCCCTATCACATCTACCATATGTTGCAGATAGGGTTCAGTTGCAACATGTGCAAGTATACCATGAGCAAAGAAGAACTTGCCCACTGCCTTGCCCACCTTATCTTTTGCACCAATGAACATTGCTTTGAGGCTTTTTTGCCTAGCCTCTGGCTTCCTAACCCCTGGCTCATCAACATTCCTCAATCTCACACTAGCAGAACGGAAAAGTGTATCAATGCCTCCTTTCTTCCTTGTACCATGACCAACTCGGTCTTCATCGTCATCTATGTCAACAACATGAATGCGTGCAGTCCCACTGCCTCCACCTACACCAGATGGCCCATACCTCCTTGTAATCCGAGCTGCCTCCTCCCTTTCCCACTCACTTCTGCGAGATTCTCTGATAGCACGTCTATACATACGACGTGAATAGGCTGTATCACATTTAGGAGGATATCCAATATCATCAATAGATTCAGCAGAAGAACCTGTAGGCCTAACATCAAACAATGTATCTAAGTCTTGTCAGCCTCCTTCATCTTTTGTTGTTTTTGTTTCTTTGCACCTGTAAGTTTCTTGAAATCATCCCTAACACTTTGGGGACACCTTTGGCACATTGCCACATTTTTGTCACCACCAATAATGTGATGTTTAAATCTAGTAATCCCCCCTCCACCAATTGTCTTCTTACAGTAATTGCAAATTATCTTTCCCTTGTTCCCATCAACAGGCATGCAGTGATTCCATGCAAAATCCACATCCTTAGCTCCAACATTATCGGCCCCAACACCCTCACTATTGCTTGAAGACATCTTCTCAAAAGTCAAAAGTCAACACTGCAAAAAGACAGACAAAAAAAATTAGGTGTATGAAATCAAAACCATTAAGTTGCAAGAAATTAATCTATTTGATGTATTATAGAATCAAACACAATACTTTAAGTGTATAAATGTTAAATGTATTTATAGAATCAAACACAATTTTTAAGATTTTTATTACCAAGAAAAAAGGGTTAAAATAAAAAATAAAAGTCTGAAATTATTTTAAAAAATATAAAATTTGATATTTATCTAGTGTTAAGGCAAGTGATGGGTTACAAATTACTCATTCCATCTTGTATAACACTAACACACATATTTCTATAAAAAATGTAATTTTTTTATTTTCAGCATTTTTAATAAATGAAAATTTGAAATATATATATATTTTAACTATATTTTTGTTTGTATTTGTTCATATTGGTATTTGGTACAACTTCTTCTACTAAACCTAAGTTAGATACCTATTATTAATAGTACTTATTGTATTATTACGAATTTAATATTAATTAGTGAAATTATATGATAATATTAATTAATAGTAGTAAATCTAATGATACATTAGTAGATCTACATAGTATAATCATAGATCTATTGTTAAATAGCATTAATCCTAAATTTTTTGGAGTAGATCTAGGATTTGGGTGTATTTAGAGAATTTTGGAGAACTTCTATGGTGAAAATAGAAGGAAATAGAGAGGGGAGGGGTTGGAAATGATGAGAAATGAAAGAAATTAAGAAAACATACCTTGATTAGGGCTGATTTGAGCTCCAAGAAAAGAAATCACCCAAAATATCCAAGTTTCTCCACTCAAACAGCAGCAACAACAACAAGTTTGCAAAAAACGATAAGTCGGGGCCGCATTCCGTCGGTATCGCCCTTAAGTGGGCCTTTTTGCACTCGACACCCTCGATATTTGCCGATATCGGGCGGTTTTACCGTTAAGTCCACCGGTTTATCGATATTTGCAATCCCAACGACAGACTTGTTCAAATCGATGACCGATGGCGTCGATATCGGTATACCGGTCGGTATATCGACGACATCGTACAAAATTTCGATCGAAATTTCCGATTTTTTTCCAATCGGACATCGAAACGCATGTACGCAGAGAATGGGACGTCATTTCGCAGAAATTTCGCTAAAATTTCGCACTTAGGTGCGAAATTTCGCAAAACAGTGCAAATTTCGCCCAGTTTGGGCCATAATTTCTCAAAATGGCACAAAATTTCGATAGAAATTTCGAGATATTTGTTCCTAAGACTGCTGCCACTACATGTTAGGTATTTTGGCGATTCTCTTTGTATCTTTTGCTTATAGAGGCTATTTTCTTTGATTCTAAGGTACGTTTCCCCTATCCCTAGCCCATGTATACCTCTTTCTATGTTTACACTCTTCTAAAAGATGTGAAGAGATACTATGAAAAATAACAAAGTTCTAAGTGCTGTTACTACCTACTACATGTTAGATATTTTGGCTATTCTCTTTCGAAAATCACATGAACTACAAACAAACTTGTGGATCTATGAAATAATAGTATTAAGTCTGCAATTCTACAATAAATTTATTATTATTACACATATGTATACATAAAATGACTTAAAAATAATGCATTTTCTTTGATCTATGTATACATGACCCATGTAACCTAACTAAATTTGAACACTAGACTTATATAAGTTGTAACATGTAAGTTTGTAACTTGCAACTGTAAGTTTTAAGGTCTAAGTGATAAATTGTGGGTTTATAAGCTGTTTACAGTCTAACAGACTTGACAATTCTGTTCATTTGTGCACTCACTCATTAAGACATGGATCCCACCCTAACCTCTAAACATATAACTTTAATATATAATCTAGTGTATCTTTGTCTAAACATTGTGTATGCAAAATTTCATAATCTAATTCCTTCATTTTGTCATCGAAATTGCCATCGAAATTCTGTCAAAATTGTTCAGCTTCCTTCACTTACAAATGTGGGAGACCCCCCACCCCACATATCCAATATGAAATATTATTGCATATTTGAGTAGATCTTGGTGTTTAGATCGTCCTGGTAAATTTTCATAATTTAATTCGCTTATTTGGTCGTCGAAATCGTTAGGGCCGTAAATATCGAAATTTCGTGCGAAATTTCGAAAAATTTCTGTTTCTGGGCCATCGGACACGGCATCGAAATCGGACATTTAATTCTATGATCGACGGTACCGTCGATATCTCATCAAATGGTAGAAGGGCGATCAACAAGATTCCAAGTCTTGTGATCACAGAGTGCCTGCATTTGAGCTTCCATTGCTTGTCGCCACGTAGGAATCAGAAGAGCTTCTTTAGTAGTTTTCAGAATAGTCACAACAGAGATAGCAACAGTAAAGCACGCAAAACTGGCACCCAGATTAGAGGATGAACATAAATGACTAATCAGATGTTTAGTACAGGAGCGGACACCTTTCCGAAGACTAATAGGCAGGTGTAAGTCAGAATTTACCTGAGTTGTGTTGTGATCATCCGCTGAAGGGGGAATTGGTTGTGGCGGGGCCAAGGAGGGATTAGTTGTCTTGGTTCTTCTTTTGTACACTTGCAGTGGTCGTTCTTCTGGTGTCATTTCCGAAGGAGGATCAATATCCACAATGTCAGGTAACGGAGTGGGTGCCAGAATGTCACTAGATAAGGAAGCCCCTTTATCAGAGTAGAAGGGCAGATGTTCAAAGAATACTACATCTGCACTCACGAACCATTGTCGCATAATGGGATCATAACACCGATACCCTTTTTGGGTTCTGGAATACCCAAAAAAAAAATACATTTGGTGGAGCGAGGGTCAAGTTTTGTTCTCCCTGGGCGAAGGTTTTTGACAAAGCACGTGCACCCAAAGATGCGCGGCGGGACAAAAAAGAACTGCACATCAGGAAAGAGGATGTTATATGGAATCTTATTTTCTAAAACAGAGGACGAGATGCGATTGATAAGACAACAAGCCGTAGAAACTGCCTCAGGCCAGAAACATTGAGGAAGATGATAATGGAGTAGAATAGTGCGAGCAACCTCTAAAAGATGACGATTTTTACGTTCTGCAACGCCATTTTGTTGAGGGGTATAAGGGCAGGATGTTTGATGGATCGTCCCACGGGATGAGCAAAAATAGGTGACCGATTTTTTGCATGAACTCGAGCATCATTGGTATGAAATTTTTTAATCCGTTTGCAGAATTGAGTTTGAATTAAAAAAATGTGGTGATGGTTTCTAGAATAGTGTTGCGAGCTTTCAATAAAAATAACTAAGTAGCGCGAGAATAGTCGTCAATAAAAGTCATAAAATATTTAACTCCAAAATGACTAGTAACCGAACACGGGGCCCCATATATCTGCATGAACAATATAAAAAATGCATTTAGAGCCAATATCTTTCTTAGCAGGAAAAATTGATCGGGTTTGTTTGCCCAATTGGCAAGATTCACAAGAAAAAGTCTTATAAGCTAAAGCAGGTAATAAATGTTTCAACTTTGAAGCAGATGGGTGGCCTAGTCGGTAGTGCCACTGAATCCCAATCATGGATATCGAAAGCATAGCAGTCAATGATGTTGGTCCATCCAAGTAGTAGAGCCCATCTGGTCCCTCGTGGCCTGAACCAATCCTCGTCTTCGTGCGAAGATCCTTCAAAACACAACTAGAAGGATCAAACTTAATTGAGCACTAAAGGCTCTTCATAGTTTTACTAACAGAAAGTAGATTAACAGGAAATCTCGGAATATATAAGACAAATTTCAGGTGCATTTTGCAAGATAAAGGAACTGTCCCAATGCCATGAACAAGAATCTGAGAGCCATCATCTACCGTAACTGGAGGAAGTTGAGTGGACTTAGTAAGAGTAGAAAATAAATTAATGTTACCGACCATATGGACGAAATGTAATAGAGGATGAAGAGTAGAGGGAAGAGAAGAGATGACGGAAGAAGAAGAAAAATTCAGTTATGCTGCTACATAAAGATCCATGTAGCAGCATAACTGAATTTTTCTTCTTCTCCATGTAGCAGCATAATTGAATTGTTCTTCTTCTTCCTTCATCTCTCCTCTCATCTTTTCTCTTTCCTCTACTCTTCATCCTCTATTGAAGTCAATACACCATTTATTTTTACCGGCAGATGGAGCATCGGGCAGGGTAGATGAGCCGGTCTCTGATGTAAACGGGAGTTGAGACATGCATTCTTGGAAGAGTTTCTCGAACTTGAAGCAGAGCCAAGCAGGCGAGGGTGTAGCTGGAGGTTGATCAGAAGCAGAAAAATCAACGGGAGTGTCTGCAATGACTTGGTTAGCCCAGGCGGGCTTGCCGTGTTTAATCTAGCATCAGTCTTCATTATGATTGTTTCATTCAAAGAAATTGCGGAAATGGGGGGGGGCAACAGGTTGGCCTCGACTTGGCGCAGTAGAAGATGTGCGACTTGCTGTAGTAGGAGGGCGACCACCACGTCCACGACCACAGCCAGAGTTATAATCAATAATGCGTACAGTGAGAGTAAGATGCTCAATAGTAGGGGTAGAAGTTACAGATAGTAAACGTTGAACACGTTTAAGTACACCCCGAAGAGTAGGCAGGGGATCATTGGACAGAATCTGGTCGACGACTCCAGAAAACGAGGATGGGAGACCAGTAAGAGACTGGACAAGTTGCAGTTCATTGCGCTGTCTCTGGGCTTCCTTGATGTCAGTTGATAATGGGTGATAAGACTTCGTATTCGTTCCAGAGAGCAGAGCACTGGTTATGGTAATCTTCAATAGATGTGTCAGAGGAAAATTCCTTCTTGGCTAGGTTTTTGAAAATCTCGAAGACTTTCTTGGGATTTTGCTAATAGGAGTTGACATGAAAAAGTTTTTTTTTATTATTAAATTGGCGATTCATTCATCTCGTCGCCTGGGTTCGAACTCACGACCTCTTTGTCTTACATCATCACTTCTACCACTGGGGTGCCACTTCATTGGCGTTGACATGAAAAAGTTGATCCCACATAGCCTTAGCATTATGAAGGCAGAGTAGTGACTCGCTGATCTGTGGCTCGGTGCTATTAACTATCCAAGACATAACACCCGAGTCATCTTTACTCCACTGTGCATAAGCTTGCTTAGATTTTTCATCCACCGAGGCATCAGGAGCAGGTAGAGGGTCGGTTGTGATATGGGAGTAGCGACCTTGTGCTTTCACATACATGATGAAGGATGCCGACCAATGGTGGTAGTTGGAGTCATCAAGTTTCACTGTGGTGACACACAGAGAATGTGGAGGCTCAGTAGATGCCATGGCACACATATCTGGGGCAGAGGCAGAGCAAAACGCAGAAGTAGAAGCAACACTCATAATAGGCCGGGATCAACAGATCCGAAGAAACCCACTATGAGGCAGTAGTGGATCTAACACATTAGATCCTAGAAAACCTGTTACGGGGCAGAGAAGTTGGTAGTAGAACCTACGCTGTCATGGAGAGACTCAGTATTCTACCATGAGGCGCATGCAGTTAGTAGCTGAAGATCCTTTTAGAGACTCAACGTGTTGTATTGAAGAACTGCTCGAAGACGGGAATAAGTTCGTAAGAGGAGATCGGGCAAGGAAGGCGACTGGATGTTAGGGATGATGGTGGGGTGTGGGTGGAAGGGCTATTAGTGGTGGTGGATGGGTGGAAGAGGAGGTGAGGTGTGGTGGATGACAGGCGGTGGGTAGCAGATTGGGCGTTGCAGTGCCGACGGGCGAGCGCGCACGCGGGGGGGGGGGTGGGTGGGGGTCGAAGGGAAAGGGAGAGGAGAAGAGGGTAGGGCAGCTGGGTGGAGGGGGGGCGGCGAGGGGCAAGGCAGTGGCGGTGTGGGGGTGGGGGGCGGCGGCGAGGGGGGGACTAGAAAGGAGAAGAGGTGGGGGGGCTAGGGCATGGGTGCACCTAGGGTGGTAAGGGCAGGGGAATTGAACTACTCTTGATACCATATAGAATAATGAGTGAAATTGTATTAAGTGAGTAAAAGTGTTTAGAATACATTCTCTCTTATGGGAAAAAAGAATAAAGCAATAAGCAAAGCTAAGCAATATGTGATAAAACACAAGTATAGTAAAGTACAGAAAAATAACATATCTCTTTAATATATATATATATATATATACGTATATATATATATATATATATATATATATATATAGAGAGAGAGAGAGAGAGAGAGAGAGACCCCTGGCTGCTCCAAATAGCCTTTGGGCGGCAGTTAGGCGACTCTGCATTAAGCGGCCGCTTCATGCCCGCTCAAGTGCCCACCTGAGCACTGATTTCGAGCGCCCGCCTGAGGCCGCTTAGGTGAAAAATAGGATCTGGGCCCACTTTCTAGGCCCAAAAGTGAAATGTAATGCTATTTTTAGTATGTAATATTAGGCTATTGATATTTTATAACATTTTCTAACATATTAATATGATACTATTGTATTAAACAACTATGTAACTAAATATTGTACACTAGCTAACTAGTGTGTAAATCTACACTGATTCTGCTGCTACGATACAATAGCAATGACGATGTACCATTATGTCTATTATAGCAAGTAATACTATGAAATCAGTACACATTCTGCTGCTACTATACAATAGTAACAACTATGTACCATTAAATCTATTATAGCTAGTAATACTATGTACATGTAACGTAAAACTATGAAATCAGTACACTGATTCTGCTGCTACTATACAATAGTAACAACTATGTACCATTAAGTCTATTATAGCAAGTAATACCATGTATAATATAATGTAAAACTATGAAATCAGTAATATTGTGCTGCTGTATAGTACTGATTACAAAGTATAGAACATTGTGAAGTATTGTAATACAACTCATTATAAATTACTGTGAAGTATTGTATTACTATATAATACTCATGGTTGTCAAGGCGGCTAGGCGGTCAGCATTTCCCAAGGGGCGCCTAGCCCGCCTAGGCGCCTAGGCAGGCGCCTAGGTTGTTCTGGGCGTTTTTTATATTTTGTATCTTTTTCAGTATGTTAATTTGATTCTTATTATACATATATACTACATATAATATCATATAGGAAACATAAAAAGAGGGCAGAATGAGGTTATGACAACAGTAGTAGGAGATGGGAATAGGAAGAAAAAGGGGAAGTAATATCAACAAGCCTGCAACAACAATTGGAGCAGGAGACTTAGAAAAGAAAGCAGGGAAAAAGGGTGATGTAAAAGAGGAAAGTAGAAAGTACAACATCATCAACATTACGAAGCATAGGTGATGTAAAAGAGGATTTGAAGAAAACAGAATAAAAAAAAAACACAGAAGTAGTAGGATTTCGGAGTAGGAGGGGATATAGGAGGAATAACTAAAAAAAAACGCAGTAGCAGTAGGATTAAGGACTAAAATGCAGGAGAAAGGATAAAAAAAGAAAAGAAAAAGAAGCAAGAACAACAAACATATGAGGAAGTGATTTTATGACTTACCAATTTGGCCCAAATCAAACATGTTTTTCCTAATTTTCCAAAATTTGGCCTGATTTTGCCTAAATCAGACCTATTTCAGCCATAAATTGACTCAAGCTAATCTAATTCGACCAAATCCAGACTTGATTCATGCTAGTTTATCCTTTAAATGACTTAATTTAGGCTTAAAAGGCCTTAGACACCCATATAATGCACATATTGGGCTGGGCGCCTAGTTTGGGCAGCCTTGCCTAGCGCCTAGGACGCCTAGGCGCCGCCTAGGCGGGCGCCTTGACAACACTGATAATACTAACTACTAAGTGCATTATATCATGGCTTGATACTAGTATACGACTATATGTGATAAATTCATCTATATAGGGTACTAACAACTAAGTAGATTACATGATAGTATGATACTATTATACTATTGTATTTAATAAATGTGTCTTAATGCTTCATCTATAGGTAAGCAACTATTAAGTAGCAATATCGTTGTATAGGGTGAATTTTACACTGCCACATGGGTTTAATTAAGTATACAAGTTTCTAAAAATGATATTATATATATACAAATGTGTGTATTTTTGTATAAAATCATGCAGAAAATTAAGCATCCGCTTTTTCAAAAAGCGGCCGCTCCTGGCGCTCAAGCGGCCACAAGGTGTTGTCCGCATGCCTCCCGCTTCCTTCTTTTTAAAACATTATATATATATATATATATATATATATATATATATATATAGAGAGAGAGAGAGAGAGAGAGAGAGAGAGAGAGAGAGAGAGAGAGTCAGACTAGAATACACTCGAGTGTATAGATTACACCGTACACCTCAATGATGTTTTCCTATCTAGACCATATCTTTGCAAAATCTAAACCATTGATCTTCATTATTACAATAGTAATAAGCCCCATACGAAATTTAGCCCATTTGGGTGAGTGTAAGTCACTCATCCAAGGACAACAAAATTGCTGCACATAACTAATTTGAAATGTATGATTTTTGACCTTTTTAGATACATGACCTATAAGTGTCCAAATGAGCTCAAATTTATTATGTAGTACGTCCTTAAGATATTTAAGATCATCAATGGTTTAGATTTTCAAAATAATTGCTTCATGATGGAAAATAACTGAGGTTATAGCGTCTCCGGTACACTCGAGTGTATTCCAATTTCTCTCTCTCCCTCTCTCTCTCTCTCTCTCTATATATATATATATATATATATATATATATATATATATAGAGTCAGGCTAGAATACACTCGAGTGTACGGATCGCACGAATACACTCAAGTGTGTTTACATATCATGACTGTTTTTTGCAAAATGTAACCCGTTGATCTTCACCTTCATACTATAACTAGGCTACATACAAATTTTGAGCCCATTTGGATGAGTGTAAGTCACTCATCTAAGGGCAACAAAATCGACGCGCGAAACTAATTTGAAATGCATAATTTTTGCGGTCTTCATAACATGAGCTATACATATCCAAATGTGTTCAAATTTTGCGTATGAGTTGTTCACGAGATGTTTAAGAAGATTAACGGATTAGATTTTCAAAAAAAATATTGCATCATGAAAAACTACTTGAGTGTATTCCGCTCCGGATACACTCGAGTGTATTCTAGCCTGACTCTCTCTCTCTCTCTCTCTCTATATATATATATATATATATATATATATATATATATATACGCACACATATTCTCCCAAGTTCCAATGAGTATATATATGTATACCCTCTGATTGTTTTCCTGGACCATTGACTATACACCTACCTTTTTGATACCAAGTTTTCATATAATTACAAATTTTATTCCTGCATATCGAATTTGTGACTACGACAATAACCGGTGAGAGTGTAGAATGTGTTGATGTTTCCTTGAGAATCTTCGTTACTGTTTTTTTGGGCAACTGGAGGTGCACTCCGTCATGCTTATGCTAGACCTTAATTTGCGTAGTAGTTTAGCAACCACTTTTTCTCTAGCTCATATACATACAACCCTCAATGGCTTTTGTACTGATTATTTTGTGGTCCGATATAGAGGAAAGTTAGAGGTTTAGGGTTATGATATGGACGTTAGTCTTGGTGCCTTGTGGGGTTGGATCTCATAGCTAGAGTCTAGAAGTGGTTTTGTATTTAGTTTCATAATGAATATTTCCAGTTTTTGGTTTGGTTGGGGTTCTAGGTCGTACCCCTATTGGCACTCTTCCATAGTTTAAAATGTTGATTTCGATGCCGTTTCTGATGGTCTATAAATAAAAATTTGCTGAAATTTTGATATTTCCTCCGCTCCTATCAAAACAAGACTTCGATGCAAATTTCGACGATCAAAAAAAGGAATAAGCTATGAAATTTTGCCAGATGATCTACATACATAAATACACCTAATTATGCAATAATATCATATGTTGGTATTGGGTGGGGGGCTACTAAATGTGTGAGTGAAAAATTAACAAAACTGTTTCGATCATGCAATGTACAAATGCCTATATTCTTATGCAGTAACATGTTATATCTAATATTTAGGACTCAATTAACTGAGGGCCCCCACATTTTTAAATTTTTTTTGATTTTTTTTCCATTTTTTTGATGAAATTGCATATCAGTAATTTCAGCAATTTGGTATTGTAGATTTCATGTCTGGTAGTGGTTGAAACCGAATCTCGATCGAAATTTCACAATTTTGACTGAAAATTTAATCCACACTCTTCATCGAAATGTTTATGTTTATTGTAATTATCTTTGAAGTGGAATGATGAGTGCTTAAGAGAAAATATGGTAATGTGGTGGCTGAAGTGGAAGGTCGTGATTGAAGTAGGGTCGATGCATGAATTCAGAAAAGTGAGTTTTTGGACCCACACCATATTTCAGTCATCACAAGAGTCACCCCTCTCATCCCAAAAATACTTTGGATTAGCCTGGTTTGAGAAAGTTATATTTTTGCATTCCAAGATAAAAAGGTGTCTATGGGGGGCATGGTTAGCAGATTAGTCAAGCGATCTTGATTGATTTTCCCTCTATAATTCTTGTGTATTATGAGTTTTAACACTGTATCACTCTGGGTATTTTATGGAAACTGCTATGCCGGGTATGCAAGGGTACCTAATGTCATTCATAGCTGTACAAGGATTTGTGGGAATGACATTATAACATCATGAATGGTTTTTTGTCCATACCAGAGACTGCAAACATTATCAACGTCATGAATGTTTGCTTCCATTTCAAACCTCATGCAAAGCAAGTTGCAAACAAAATCTATTCATATCATTCTACTCTGCCGAACAATTCCCCCGGTCATAAGTGTATATATATATATATATATATATATATATAAACAATTCCCCCGGTCATAAGTGTATATATATATATATATATATATATATATATATAATTTATGGGAAGTCGTAATAGGTTTATTTCTGCTTCAGACCCGATTAAAACAAGAATTTAAAACAAATTAAGAACTCAAGTAAGTCCCTAATGTTATACTTTGGTCCTAAACTTAAACAATTGCACAATCAAATCTAAACGAAAACAAAGACACAACAACTAATTAAAAGACAAACATAAATAAAGATAACTAATGACACACACTAATGAAGAGGGACCAAACCCTAGCCAAGCTCTGGATGAGCAGGTTGTCCTACATAACACATAGTTTGGCGTTCTGATTAGTTTGATTGATTGAATTTGTGACTCTCCGAATTTTTAGAATTGTCTTCTGTTGGGAATATCTAAACTCTGGCTTCGTAAGGATTCATGTGCTTACCCGATTCTATAGGATTGTCATATACTGGATATAACTAGGAGAGTCTCCTGCCCAAGGGAGAGGTCCCGCCCAACCTTGTCAGTCACGCACCTAAGTGGGTGCATGAGGGCGAAATGAGCCTGGAAATGGAGGGCCAAGTGATCTAGACATGGATGTATTCACTCCCAGCCCAACCTAAGAGCAACACTCACAATTATACTGAGCCATTAATGATGTGTTGAGTTGTGCAATTCAAGAATTTAACTGATATCGCAGCCATATAATTATTGGAACGATTGACTGAAGTTGATGTAACAGGAATCATGAAAATGTGACCACCTTTAGATTGAAAATAGACTAAAGTGCTGGTGGCACACCTGGTAGCATAGCTAGACTAGTCAAAGTACACCTTTTATAGTATATTTGGTAAGTTGTGGCCTGTGGATTGTTGGAAATAAAGATGCAGCCTACTGTGACCGGAAAATTGCTGTTGCTCTGCAAGTCACTGAGAGTGTGAGACCTGGTTGATGGTACAAATTCTTAATTAGCACATGTTTTGACTGACTGCCTCATGAAAGGTCATTAATTCTCACAACTCTATGATAGGCAGGAGACATGGTGTTGAACAAATCTAAAGTGAACATGTAAACATAGACCTGACGGCACGAACCACTGGCAAGGCTGGTATCCAATGAGGATGTTGCACAGAGGCCAATGATGGCAATATAACATGCACACAACACCACAAAGCAATTAGAAGATATGCATGTTACAATAAAAATTTAATGGTTCTCCATATGGCCATTAGACCATGTACTGCAAAATATTTATCAAGATCATTTAGATGATAAAGACGGGCTCCGTCTTCAACTCAAATATGTTTTTATGAATAATTACCTCAATATCCAAGTGGGCTTACAAATTTGATCAACTTTTCCACTATCAACCCCAAAAATGAAGTATGTGTTCGTACTATGAATTTGTGCAGGAATCAATGCCTAGGGCTCCTGATGTAAGGACAAGCTGCATATTTAGCTCATGTTCAAGCCCATACCCCCAGAGCGCCTCATTAGTCTTGAATAGATAATTAAGTACTTTAATTGCTTATTGGGATTTCATTTCCAAGTTTTCCAGTTTTAAGACTACTGCAAAATTTCAAGTTTTAAGAGTTTTTTTAGGACAATTTATGAGTTTCATAATTCATCACAATAGGGTTAATCTTTAGTTATAAATACCAATCCTTGGTGATTTGTCCAGGTAGAGTTGAATATTAATTTGGTTAATAATCAAATTTGCAGTTCCCTAGGAACTTGGTTCCCCATCAGCTATTGTTGGGTGTTCATGATGGAGGTGCGACACTGATTTGCTGGGTAATATGACTTGGACGTGCTCATACAATTCTTAAGAACTCCATAATTATCAATAACATGACAAGGTTAGATCATGGATTGCTCTTTATTTGGCTTGCAAGTGGCCCCCGCATAGTTTTTACTAGGGGATTCTGTTGTCCAGGTTGGATAACATCACTAAGTACTAATGACTGACCTTGAGTCATTGTATGAAGTGGATAAACCTGTTAAATTGGGTCAAAATCTGCGAGCACCCATAGGTTGACACATTTAAGTTCGGTTTGGGTGATTAAATTGCCCACTTTAAGTTCCCCCAGATATATATCCACGTGTTTAGTTAGCGGGTTTTGTCAGTGACCTATGGGTACCTACAAGTGACCCGTTTAACTGAAGTTAATATATTAATATACATATAATACATATATACCTATTGAAAAATGTTGCCAATTTAGCACAAACAATCTCTATATCGAAATGCAGCATTTCTATTGTCTTTATTTTGTATTGTGCGGTAGACAGCCACAAGTACTTATAATACTAGGAATGTCTAATGTTCAATGACAAAATAAAGTTATTTTTTGTTATTGTAATTATAGCAGCTATATTGCCCCCACCTCTAGATTACATCAAAACACAACTACTGGTGTCTGTTTTCAATTTCATGTAACAACTAATCCATTGTGTTTGACGTCGAACACAATAGTTAGCCATTTTCTTTGTATTCTATCCAACATCAAAAAGTAGTACTGAACTATTTGCATTTGTATTATTTAAGAGTAAGAGAAGCAAGCAACAACTTGCTTTGTATTGGACACATGTTATATGGACACGTGCGGGTCCACCCGCAGCCCACAAGGCCGGGTTTAGGTGTTTTTTTCCCACCTATTAAACACTGATTCTTTTTTACTAGCACCCGTTAAACCCACACTCACAATGACCTAACTCACCCACCCGTTTGACAAGTCTAGATGTGTAATTTGATGTCTACCTCTGTGGGAGTGGGGAGAGAGCTAGCCCACCCCTTGTATGTTTGCTTTCAGGTGAAACATCATATATTACAGATATAAAATTCGCTTTGTACTTACTATATATATAGAAAACTCAAATCAATCACAGAATTCATTACAGGCTTACTATGTTAGCTAGGGAGTAAAG
This sequence comes from Alisma plantago-aquatica, assembly GCA_963693085.1. Taxonomy (NCBI): domain Eukaryota; kingdom Viridiplantae; phylum Streptophyta; class Magnoliopsida; order Alismatales; family Alismataceae; genus Alisma; species Alisma plantago-aquatica. The sequence goes on from OY856410.1 coordinate 1,111,385,925, forward strand.
ATCGCCAACCCAGAGTTGCTGTGATTCTGCATGCAATACCTTTCTTGTACTTATACTAGAACCGAGCATCACACACATTTTCTTTCAATTACTGGTATACTTGTTCTACCTGTTAATTAGATACTTTAATTCCTTTTTTCTCTCTGGTGTGCCAACACTAAATTGCCGTGAAGTCTTGTTCTGATTTGGGCGATAGTTCTCTACTTGTGCCATTTTCTGACTGCTTCCTGTCTGAGTTTGCTACAGTTAAATGATGGGTTTATATCCCATGTGATCATAGGAGAGCTAAAGGAAGATGACATACATGGTATAGAGGAAAGCCAAAGTGATTCTTGTGGAAATTCTCAACAAAGCTCCACAAGCCGTACACCTCCAGCAAATTATTCAGTCTCTCCAAAAGAATTATCTTTACGTTTATATGAGCTAAATCAGTGTCGCCTAGAAGAGCGTATCAAGGAACTTGAAGATGCTCTTTATCATAGGCAGAATTATCCGTATGCTGACGAGGTCAAAAGGGAAGTCTGCTATTCAGGCAGTGATGTTTCCTCATCTGCCAACCAAGACAGCCCTGTTGTAAGGGAAATCACTGAGTCTTTCACCAGTCAACCTCTGTGCATCAACCTTTCTGGTGACGCATTGGACGCATACAATGAAGCGTATGATGAATTCGTCAGGATAACTCACACAGAAGAAAACTCAACTTCTTTTACCAACACAGGTGAACAGATTCTTGGTTACGAATTTTGTGATCCCGATGGGAGCATCTCTTTGGTTATGGGAAATGGAAATCACGCTGGATCTTTACTAGAATACGAGTTGTGCATTACCGATGACCCTTACAAAGCAACGTCAGCACAGGGGTCACACAAAGTCAGCAAAGCAAATTATGAGAATAGTAATGTTGATGACAGTGATGACGAGGAAGGGAGGATATTGATCCAACAAATTGTTGAAAGGACAAAAAAAGGATCTCCAGTTGTATTCGATGTTCAAAAATTGTTACTTTCTATGGATAAATAATATATATGTGGCATTGCTAAATAAGGCGTCAATTTTGCATAGTAACCGCTTCTTTTTCTTCTTTTAAGAGAGATCTGCTCCCATATTATATTTGGGTTTCTATGTGCATATCCTCCTTACAAGAGGCAATAAAATTATTTTTGTGCCTCCCATCAACACCCAATTGTACATATACAAAGTAACCTAAGTGAAAGAATTCCAACTACGAAACTTTGTCTGAATCTGGTGGTGTGAATTTCAGTCATTTTTTCATTTTAGCCGGTAGTGATGCTGGTTATCTTTATTAGCTAACCTCTGATCCATGGCAGCCCAATTGGATCAACCATCTGTATAGAGGTTGCCAGACAATGTGCTGGTATGGCCCGACCAGAAGGGTAATAATATGTCTCGCTCCAAGTGGGATGCGATGCCTCTTGAGGCCGATAAAAGAATTCTACAATCTTTCAGGAATCCTTTTTAAAACATCCTGTTCCTTCTCCCCTGTGCACTTCAATTATGACGGCATAGTGTCTGAAATGCAAATATAAAGGTGGTTCAATAAGTTCCGACAAAGTTGATTGTCTAAGGGGTTAATCTTGTAGGTTTCTCTTACGCTGTGTTTGGTACTGGTACGTGGTGGTAAAATTGATGGTGATAGTGATGGTAACGATGATGGTGATAGGGAAATTATTAAAATGTGTTGTTTGGTAACATGTGCATAGTGATAGGGATAATGATGGTAAAAAATTAAAAAAATATTGTTTGTTACATAGTTATAGTGATGGGGAGGGAATTTTTTTTAATAAAAAACACCCTATACAAATAAGAAACATATTTATTAGAACTGTTTTTTTACACATTTGTTTAAATAAGTAGTGGAGTCTTGAAGGAAACTTCTTTCACTATGATTCATTACGATTCACCATGCTTTTTCATGGAGACAAAAATGGATCAAAATTCACCGTGGATTTACCATGATTCCCTATCACTATGGCAAACAAACAATATTTTTTTTCACCATCATTTTCTATCACCATGATTCACCACGTAACAAATGCAGCGTTAGGGTATTCTTGATTAGCAGAATCTAGCTGGATTACGACAGATCCCGGATATGGCTAATTCATGTTTTAGTAACTTACAATTTTCATAGTTTATAAAACACTAGTTGTGTTTGGTTTCATGGATTTACGTGAGGAAGAGATTCTTCCACGCAGAAGCAGCTCTTCCTTCTGATCAGCTCCGCAGGGATGTTGGGTCATGTCAGCAGCTGGACAATATGGTGGCGGCTGTTGGCAGGGCATTTGAGAGGAGCTGCGAACAGCGAGGCGTACACCATCTGTAGGCATGCCAATTTAAGAAGAGCTGCGAACCTGAACCTGACCTGAGCTCAGACATTTAGAAAAAAAGCCCAGATTCACCCTACTCGGACAATCCGAACCCAACGGATAAAATCAACTTGACTGAGGGCTTGTTTGGTTATTCGTGGTTGCAAGACAGTAGATGAATTTCAAAATATATGTTTTGAAACTAAATACCAACCGTTTGGTTGGATGATGTTGCAACCAAATTCATTTATTTGTTTAGCGTTTGGTAGAACATACTTGAAGGCTGTAATTATTTGTAGACAAAGCATTACCTAAAAAGTCCATTCCTAGCAGACGATATTACAACTGGTACCCAGCAGTCACAAGGAAAACGGTGGGGTTATTAGTGAGATGAGGATAATTACGGAAATGGCGGAATGAGCGCAGCTAAGGGATTGAACCGCGCCCGAAAAGGGCATAGTTCATTTCCTAGACTTTTCTGTATAATCAACAATTGACAGATAGTTCATTTCCACAGTATGAGTTGGACTTCCATCCAACCAAACACATGAAGTTGGAACTCACCATGAGTTGGAACAACATACGTTCATTTTCCATCCAACCAGACGTTCCCTGAGCCAACTTGAATTTTGCAAGACATTTTTAGGGCAAAAATTGCCCCGACACTTAAGTCCTAATCATTGTCAACTTGAGTTGTTCCCAAGTAGTATTTGAAGTAGATATTTTGGGCTAAATATGCCATGATCGTGTTCAACCCGAATTTGAACATGAATAACATTTGAAGCAATAGTCAACATAACACCATTCCGATTCAAAGTATCTTGTTCAGATTCAAAATATCATGTTCAAGCATTTTATTCCCAACACCTTGATTCAAAACGTCAAACTTAATCATCTTAATTTCATCCTGTCTTAATCTTATGTGGACACAATCAAACATTGCCTGCAATCAGATCGTATGGCTACGCTTCTACGACCCCATCAATCCACTCTTAATGTCACATCAAAACTCACAATGGGAAGGACATTCGAACATCAATTTCACTATACTCTTAATTCAAGAACTAAGGGCTCGTTTGGTTGTAAGGGGTTGCAACACACTAGTTAATTTCTGGAACAGGAAAAACAAAACATGATTTTGAACTAATTGCTCAATCATTTCGTTGGATGTAACTTCAAGTCAGTTTCTTTGATTGCTCGCGTTTGGTTATAAGTAATTTAGAGTTTTGGTTACAAATGGTGAACATACCACCTAAGAACCTGTTCTCGATTGCCTGCTAATGATCACAACTTCAGCTGCTGTATATATGTCCTATGAACTCACAGTAGGTGATGACACCTCCTGCTGCTGCGGCAAAGGAGGGAAGGCAGCTGAAAAAATCAACCGCGCCCCATATGAGGGTGGTCCATTTTCCAGCTTTTACCGTATAGTCGGACATGCTCGTGTAGTTGCTTTACACACTGTGCGTTGGAACCGCTTAAAACCAAACGCATGAAGATAGAATTCACGGTGAGTTGGAGCTGCGCGGGTTCATGTGCAGCCCAACCAAACAGGGCCTATGTCAATTCAAACTATTCAGATCGTATGAATTCGAAACTAAGTCAATTCAGTCCATTCATACATCATATTTGAATCATATTAATTCAAAAATAAGTCGAGATGGGATTCTACTGTGTCATATCATATATAACATCAAATTCAGTCCACTCTTAGATCTGAAAAGCACATGCCTCCACTCCATTCTCCAGTTAGATGATCTACAGGGAGGAGAGAGAGAGTTATATATTATAAGTTCAAGAAAAGGAATAACAGCTACCAGTAACAGGGAAAACGCAAAAACGATACTGATGCTTCTGTATAGAACTTCAAACTGTTCTTGCATATGCTTTTTGATAGCACAAATTGCACAATCACATAAAATCCAATTGATAGCACGACAATAGGGTAATTTTTTATGAGAAAATCAGAACAACACACTAATTTTTCAGTACTAAAACTCCGACTTATTCAACTATCTATTTGATTGATCACCAGAACCCTGTGAGCTTCAAATTCTCCACGAGAGTGTTAGGCTCAAAATATAAAACTTGGCTAAGCATGCACTAAGTGCGCCAATTAGGGTATCTAGATAGTTCCGTTAGGGCTGGCACTAAAATTTTACTTAATATCCATATCTCTTATTGAAGTGTTGTTCTTATTTTGGTATATTTCGTATCTTATATTATTTAGAGGCAATATACTAAAATAAGAACGAAACTTTAATAATAAATATGGATTTAAAACAGGATTTTAAGATCCATATTTGATGGTTAGGAGTTTATATACAGATGGGATGATAAAAAATATAATGAAAGGTAATTAACATCAAACTAATCATCTAGTTAAATAAGATACCATCTTGAGGGGGGGGTCAGAAATACTTGATTAAATAAGATATAATTGGATAAAATTAAATTAGAACAATATTAAAAAGTAGATCTTGAGGTCCTATGGCCCTCCTCACCCATCTTCCTATAACTCAATATCTTAGGGTAATGTTCTTGTGCTCTAAAAATTGGAGGCGTGGGAGAAATAAATTGGAGATAGCCAGTCCTTGTCTTTAGAAGGAGATAATGGGGTATGGAACATGGTGGAAAATGGGTGTATTTCTAGAATACTTTTACATCATTGGGGCTAGGAAATGATGCTATTATAGTTTAGCTTTGGGAGTATTTGCAGGGAAAGAAATCTATCAATAGGGCCTTCACAAAAAATGTATTTATCTATACTAGAGTTTCTCTCATGAATAAATACTATATGCACATGATATCCTTCTTGATCAATGATGTTTCTCTTTGATTAGGCATGTTCCCTCATAATTAGCCTTTTTGAGGGAATTCCTACTTGTACCTCTGTAAATTTTAAAATTGCACTTTTATTTCTAAGAGGAACACAATTTAAAGGATAAGGAAATTACTTCCCAAATACAACTTTGATTTAGATTTATTAAGAACCATAATTTGTCATTTTACTCCTAATTCTCTTCCTATTGGTTGGTGAATATGGTAAGTATTTTTAAATTGCATTTGAATAGATGATACTTGGAGAATAATAATTAATTGAAAGCCTAATTCAAATTTGGTTTGGACAAAAGTAAGAGTGGATAAAAATAGAATTTTTATTTGCCTTATTACCCGAATGAGGACAATGAATAAATATAGGTTGGATATTTAGGCAAATGAATAGATAAAATGAGTGAAAATAGACATAATATGAAGAAGAAGTAATCAAAGACACATTCTTGTAAATTTTGATCATTGGTGAGGCACCAAATACAAGATGTCCAAATTTTTACCCTTTCAAAATAAGGTTTAAGGCATGGCACAAATGGTAGGCTTGAGCCTATACTAACCACATTTATAGTCTTGACAAACTCCATGAGAATCACTGTAGGATAGAAATATTATGTAAGTTCATGGGGGAAGAATTTAGTGACTCTTAAGCCTTAGTAAAATCAAATGTCATGAACCTACATAGGTACCACAATCATGTGAGGGATAATGAAATATGGGTGGTGATGATAGCTCTATGAAGTTGACATTGTATGTTTGTTAAACTTATGAGATTGATTGAAGATTGCAATGATTTTAATTTAACAAAATTTGCAAGTAATGACATGGTTCAATTTGTATTGATCACCAAGATCATATGTTGGATTTATAATGATCGAAAACAAGGATTTGGTTCTTTGTATTGTCATGAGCCTAGACTGAATGTGGAAATTATCAACATAAGTAATAAGATAATTGAATTTATTGACAATCACGTGTTTTGGAACACGATTCGATATTTCAATCAAGTTGAAGGGGTCAATCTTAAGATCCAACAGATTTCTAGTTCCATTTAAGGGTCATGGTCTTGGATTCAAATGTTTAAGTAAAATTTAAAGGGTCGTGCTTTTAGACAAAAATGATGAAAACCTATTTTAAAGGGTCATTGTCTTGGACATAAGGGATTACAAGTATACTGTAGGAGTCATGCTCTTTGACCTAATGATTGCATGCCCAGTATAAGGGCCACACTATTGGCCCAAAAGTGTTGTTTCATTGAATGTCATATGGTCAAGTTTAAGATCACATGCCACAATCCAAAAAAGATAGTATATTTTTAAATATCACAATGTTCTAGTTTGAGGTCAAAGCTCTAGACCCAAAAAAGATATGTGACACTGAGTAGAAGATTTCCCATTATAAGGTCATAGTCAAATATCAAGGCATGTTGAGCTTGATTGTCTTTATGGGTTCAACTATGCCCATAACTTGACGTGAAGGTAAATTTTTAATTTTAGTGTTGAGTTGAAATTAATAAGTTCCTTGCATTTAGAATCAAGCACATATTAGTTAATTGAATTCAATATTCGTAATTCAGATTTAACAAGAAATTGGAAAATGATATTAATGTTGAATGGATGCTCTTAATGGATTCTTGTGTTTCTTGTTTGTTGAATATGATTTAAGAAAATAGGAGTATGCAATGGCAAAAATATCTCCCGGCAATGGCTATGGGATATTTCTCATGTTTTACAAATTCACTAAAATTTCATATTTTTATTATATCAAACATCATAGCACTCATTCTATAGGATAAACTTGTTCATATTTGAAATCAACTGCAATAAGAGACAAAATGACTTTAGATTGATATAATTCACATTATACAAGTTTATCTAAATTTTGATATTATGTATACAATTTTGTATGATTTATGGTAGATCTTATAAATTCCAACAAGACCTTAAAGTTTTGGAAATAAGAAATGATTTTTTTACTTAAGTAAAATTAGTTAAATGAAAGGGAATGAACAAGTGGCCATGCAATCCCCTTCCACATAGAAATAACATAGCTTCACTTCTCTCCTTGGGTTAGAGACCAAGGGAAAAACACTTTCAGGTAAATACTTGTATATTAATGAAACAAGTGGAGGAAATCATTCTAAAATAAATATTATACATCATACGAGCCACATAAGGTAGGTATTGATCCATATTTCTTCTTAATTAGCATAGAAGTTGGGACGCACTTTCAACCGTCCACATAATTTTGTGGGCCCAAATTCGAACTCCACAGAGGTATATGCTCCATGCCTTATGCTTAAAGCATAGAGTTTGGCTTTCAATCATAGTTTGGGATATAGGATAACCGACCTTCTTTAAATTCTCCTAGAAGAAAATCACCAATTTCTTTTCCTTCAAGCTATTCAAAATTTGTAATTTTTATTTTTTAGTGAATTTAACATCACCCCCTAAGAATATGTTTTATTAAAGATTTTTTAACACAAATATATTCTTATGTTTATCGACATCATTCAAGGTCTTAGTGGATGGAAAAGTAATAGAATAGGGATCAAAGTTGGCTCCAATATAATTGATATGAGGAAACCCCTCTTCTAGGAAATGATTGTACTCAAAGATATCAGTCCCGATATTAGTTTTCAAACCCGACACATTTGAATATAATCTAATTTCTTCTCACTTTGTGACATTTTATTTCATCTTTTCATGCTCACACATTATTGTGGTGCTTAATAAGTTCAAAGGGATTTGTTTCATGTTGAACTAGTACATAGGACACATCACCTTTAATGGATAAAAACCCATCATCATGGTTTACAAGTAGGAGTGTGAGTAAGGATTTAAGCTTTATTCTTCTTGTATTCATGAATGTAAGAAAAATTATAATTGAATATTTAATGTGTAATTTTATTATATTGCAAGTACACAAACTAATCTTGTGGTATTTGCAACTACTTTGTTACAATGATCAATTATTTCCCATGTATTCATGCTTCTACAAACATTTACCAGATCGATAATTCATACCATCCTCACTTCATACACCATTTTCATATATTCATAAATTATTCAAAGTCTATCTGTAAGGTGCATATCCTAATAATCAACCTAAACATAATTATTAGAGTTAGCCCCAAGGTTGGTGAATATCTAACGTCAAACCTTTACAAGAACAATAAAAAAAATAGGTGAGTTACATAACACTAACATTCAAAAGTGATTTCAAAGTAACATTCATTCACATTTCAAATTCTCGAAGATATAAGATAGTTATTTACAACCTTACATAAAAAAGAATGATAAAAAAGCCTTACATAAAAAGACAGTTAACAAGTTTTTCAAAAATACACAAGTGAACATTTAATTATCTACTCATTCTTTCATAAAAATACATCCATAGGTCCCAAAACCCCCTATATAGGAAAACTATACAAGAGTAGAATGTCTGGGCTTCATCTAGATATCAAATCTCTCTACTCTATATTCTAGATGAGGAGAAGATGATTCAACTTCATGACCTTAAATTTATCAATTGATTGATTAATCAATGTCTTAGTTACTAGATAAAACATTTGAACAAATTTGTACAATTTCATCTTGTTTATCTTTAATTAGGTAAGACACAATTCAGTATAGGTTTTAGGCATGCCAAAGATATAATTTTAACATTGTATGTTGCAGTAAAGGAAACATGTCATATGAGAGAAATTCTAAAATTAGTAGGCAACGGTTGTGGTATTGAGAAATAGATCTCTCTCTCTCTCTTCTTAGAACTGTATCATGTCTGTGTACTTCCTTTTTCACCGACTAGACTTCTCCTACAATACACAAAAGATTTTTGAACATGAGTTCTCCCTCAATGATAGTCCTCCAACATTGAATATATTTTCTAGGTAAAAAAATCAGCCTCAATCTGATCTTGATCTCAGGGTATGTTCTCTTCTTTCATTGATCTTTACCTCCCACAAATTTCCTCTCCTTTCTTGAATTGAATGTAAACATCATGGTTTCTTCTCTTGTGTAGTCTCATACATTTAAGATGCATATGAGAATATATTTTGTCTTTAGTCATGAAGGACACTCATACTGATTTCATTTTTGGTCTATTGTATGCCTCATTTCTTATTAGGGACAATGCTTGCCATGCTTTCTCACCTCAATTATTTTCCCAACTTCCAAAGTAAATCACAACAAAGATGTCATTGAATATCCTTTACTAAATAAGAATTTAATGTAGACTTTATTTCTTAAATAATCTATTATCTCTTTACATATCCATCCAGATGAACCATGCAATGTTTATAGGATGTCTTCGAGTGACTTACACCATCAAACACTCACACTGTACGAAAATCTCCTTTCCTTTTCTTTGAAGGCACCATAATCCAGATGTTTGACATGGTTAGGTCAACACTCAAATGGACAATTTGTATCTTATCCATTTGGGACTCAAATGAGAACTTGGTCTTGGTCTAGGGATGACGATGATTGATTAGAGTGCTCAACGCAGAAGTTGGTTGGGCCTTATTATTAACCCTCGACATGTGAAACCAAACTACACATGGTCATGTTCAATTAATAGGATTACTATCAAACACAAATCCCATCTATTAAGTGAAAATATTTATGTTGTTACAACACTAGAATTTGGGGAATAAGATTGAAATGATTTCAGTAAAGATAAACCTTTTCATATATTTATCTAACGAAACAACAAATATAGCTCAAAAAAATAGTCATTGCTTTCCATTATCATATAAAAACTCATTTTATTACTCTATTATTGAGAACTTAAGCAAACAACACTCATAACCATGAGAATAAATACATTGACCATGACCAAGTCTTACTAGGATATTGCTCATCAACACTAGAGAAAATAGAGGCATATATTTGGATGATCAAGACTTGGTTAATACTAACAAGATCAATACAGATCTACTTACAACTTGGAGGCCAAAGTCAAGTAGACCGTGATGGATATACCTAGCACCTTGACTGCTTAGGTTTTTCTAGAACACAAAACACTTATGATATTACTATTTCTTTTGATATCAATTATGTTCAGTCAACTCTATATGACACTAAACCTAGGTGTGGTACACAATTAGCATATAGTTAAGATAATGACATGGGAAAAACATGTTTTTTTATTAAAGGTGTACAAAAATAGACATAGACATTCTGACTGCAAAATATCCAAGTGCCTAAAGAGTTAGGTTAGGATTATTTTTCTAATATTTGTTTTCTTTAACAAGAAGGACACTGAAATACTTATATGTAATGACCATGTACATAGAAAAGCTTCAAATATAGAAAAAAATTACTTTTAGGGTATCATGGATTCTTAAAAACTAAAACCTAAACATAATATTGCAAAACACTTTTTAGTGGCAAAGAATTTTCAAAATTCTAGGGAAAACCATTTATCACCCCTTACTGGGCTTCAAGACACTGATATTGATAATGCCTTTAGACTTTATGGGGGTGGGGTTTTACATGATGTACGCAAAAAACACCATCACTACCGCTCATTACACATAAATAAGTATGACAGGCTTAATACCACATCATCCACCCATATGTCCTTTGAGAGGGCCATGCAAGGTTACTACACATTGGCTAATAACATGACATATAACACCTCACCCCTACACCACACTAAAGATAAAAAATAGTTTGATATAACTTCATGCTCAAGCTACCAGACCATTTTCAGGTAGACAAAGGTGTTCCTCACCTCAACATGCAAGGTATTCATCTTCTTGCAACACAACCAAACCTACAACAGAACCTAAACATCATTTGTTTATTTTGAATTCTCACAAATATATGACATTCTCAAAAAATATTTTTCCATAGAATGTTGATGATGAAATCGATATTAACACTCTTATGTCATATGTGTTTCTCTCTAAGGCCCTCTCTCAAACAACATCCTTATCACTTTTTGAAGGTGTCAAATGACATGATTATCAAAACTTTTACAGTAGTAAAGAGCTTGGGTGATATGCTACCAAGTATTTCCTTGATCAAACATAACATATTCTCTATCTAAGACCCCTAACATGATGCCCCGATGCGCCAAAAATGAGATTACTCAAAACCAAACGTAGAATAATAACTAAGCAAGTGGATTACCAGAAACATAGTAAATTAAAACCAATTTAGCAATAACACCATAAGAAAAAACTTATCACATACAAGTACACAAGCCTATCACATGCATTACATATCATATTACAAGGTGCTTACATCATCATACACTATCATTCCCATGGTTCACCTGTTACATGAGGTACCTGTTCCACATATATACATATACACATGCCATATCTTACATACATGGGTCACAAGTACAAAACCTTGTATCGATAACATATCTACAAAGCACATCACGAACACCTCCAAAGACCTGAGTGTACAAGGATAACATCTAGGACTCTATCACTAGAAGACTAGCTGTTGGGTTTTACATGGTCAGAGTAGGCAGTGGAAACAAAAATTTTACTTGACCATAAACCCATAACCAGCAGATCACATCAATATCTATGTAATGGGAAGGATGGTTATACCTGGTCCTGGTGCTTACTCAACGACTATACCTCATAGTTGGTAGGCCTTCAACCACCTATCTTTGACGACATCTGTACAGCTCCTGGTCTTAACCCATACTACGGTTGACTGTCGTCCTCCTGAGAGGCAGAAGTCTCCCACCTCTATAGATAGTCCACACAGACTACCAGGAACTCTAGTCATCCTGAAGGATGAACTAGAAGGAGTTGTCCCCTTTTGTTGACATACAAGTCATCGGCACACTCTCCCACCAGCAATTGCCTTTCTACAATTGTCTTTCCCTCATTGTTCCTCCCTGGACGGGTAGAACTTTCTTGGTCTCTCTCAGTTATCACAACCCGAGAGGACAACAACTTTGCAGAGCAACTAATATTCTGAGTTGTGTATCTGGAGAAGTCCCTTGTACCCCTCTATTTATAATAGAGGATAGGGTCAAGGTTCCCAGTCTGTGCGGGAGTAGAAGGGTCCAGAATTTCCATGAAAAATTTGCACTGCGGTAGGTGAACCGATCGTTTCATAACTGAAATGGTCATTTGGCAAGGTGAGCCGATCGGTTACCAGTCAGTTGGGAGTGTGAGCGGATCGGTTCACCCAGTGAATCAGTTGTTTCACTTCCCAGACCTGCATACAATTGACTTTCCTTATTCATTTCTAATTAACACAAATATTAATTCTTGTCCCAATCGAATTGAACAAGTGAAAAAAAACTTTTCTCACAAATCAGGACAACTGAACACTGCTCGTTTGGACTAGTTGAACCGATCGGTTCACCAGAGTGAACCGATGACCATGAGCCGATCGATTCACCCAGTGAAGCGGTCGGTTGGTGGTCCAGATTGTGCAGAACATAGTCAATTCAGTTCTCAATCAATCTGACACTCTAATTAGTTGGTTCAACACTTGAACTTAATGATTTTAAGTCAAGTCTATTGATTGAATGTTTGATTGAGTACCTAAATACTTTAGTAATCAATCCAAATATCATTCATGAATAAACTCCTCTTTAATGTTAATCCTTTGTGTGTGACCCTATAGGTCCCATTTCCCGTTGGCATTGAATGCCCATAACTAGCTTATGACATCACAAGAAAAGAGCGGTACCTAGTTGCACATCAGTGCTACCCAAGCGAAAAGGAAAGTTGGAGAACAACTTTCAATCCTACAGTCTATGATTGGTGTTCCACTGAATGTATAATTCCTTTGTCTCTAATATCTTTAATGAACTCAAGGCATTGAATCATCATCCATTCAACATTCATTCATGTTTCTTGAACTAGAACAGACTGTATGAGATATGTGTGACATCAATATCATATATTGATTCACATGTGCATGAACATGCCTTTCTCAGTCTCACTTATCAAGTGGCCTCGACATCATACTCCCTTAGGAGGGAAAAATCCCATATTTATCACTCACAATCTATCACATGCGTCAAAGCCACCCAATCATCACCGTTATAACAACCCATGTTTCATGATTGCGTTTGATGATGTCAAAGTGTATCCAATCACATTTGATGAGTGCAGTGATTTTAGGTCTAAGAATCAAAATCACCACCATCACTATGAGAGATGAATCTGACTATGTTATCATGGTTCCATGTGTCACTCTCATGGTGGGCCTGTACGATACACTATTCTCCAACATGTATCTGTGTGCTTGGTTTGATATCATATATCATGACTAATGAGACACCGTCGTCAATCAACACACACTCTAGTCTTGATGTGTCATTGTTGTCTATCAACCTTCCACAATGACACCTGACTAGGGACATAACAAGAATGTACATACTCTTAGCATCCATATGATCTCATTATTCAGGTCCTTAAAATGAAGACAAACATCATTGAGTATTGTCATTCTTTAGACATTCATTCTGCTCCATCATTTATCTCATAATCGATTGAGCTAGAATAAATTAGAAGCTTGCCTTTGATATTTATTAAATCAATAAGAACATATGCCAATCCAATCATCATATGATTGGCTCTCAGGGCATACATACCAACATACTCCCACTTGCACTTAGAGACAATCACCTTCGAATCATATTCTTAGTGATCTATAAACATGTCCCACATATTTCTATTGCACCAGTGCTAATCCAGTGAGTTAGCATCATTTTTCATTAGTCGGTATATTGCATTTTTCACATCTCCTCACTGTATGACATTTCATATGACATGGAGTTGCCATAATATGCTATCTGATATTCCTTGCCTAACAATTAGCTCTATAGTTTGACTTAGTATTTTTCCTTTTTCATCAATGGTTGGAATATCTATAAGTTCATCTGTATGAACTTCTAGATCCATATAGTATCCTCTGGTGTTCATAACACAAGGATAATCGACATTCCTTTTTGAATTAAATAGTCTTTTAATTTTACTCAGAACATTTCCATTTAAAAACTCTTGTTCACTTTACAATTGAATATAACTTTTATATTTTGCATTTTGCGATCATTATTTTTTCATTTTGGAAGCTTGCATTAGTGTAACTCATTTACACTCAATTCTTCCTTTTATTACCATAGAAATAATCCTTTAATACTTCATAAGTACTTAAATAAGTTCTTTATGGTATTCCATTGACTCTCACTGGAAGTAGACAGACATCCACTCATCATGCCCAAAACATACGAGATAACTGGATGAGTATATCATATTGTCATGTCTAATACATACAAGATGATGAATGCATATATATATATATTTTCTTATCATGTCTGATACATACAAGATAATGGGATGATTACACACATGATAGATCCAATTGTTAATGCACAAGGCATCTATCTATGTGTTCCTATTTTCTCAAGAATTTGGGACACTAGGCATCTGAGAGACTAACTGCATGTAATATGGGCAAGTTTTCTCCCACTGAATCTCTGCATATTGAACCCTTCAGTATAGACTACCAATGTATGATCTCTCTTTATCAGGTCAAGAGACTTTTGAGAACTATCTCTATAGGTCTCTATTCCTATCACATAGGACATTTCTCTTTATTCCCTTTAAGAAGGTATTTCCACACCAATTTCGTTTTATTCCTCATCATCATGTGGAATATGAATACACTCCCACTAGATCTTTGTAATCTCAGATCCCTTCTTTATTTCGATATATCAATCAAACCTTTTGACTATATAATCAAAGTAAAGACTCCAGTTCTGAGGTGCTTGTATTTAATCAATCATATTGATTAATCTCTTGTAACTTATAGACTGCATTTGCATTAAAAAAATTATAAAACCCTTTAGGTTTTATCACATACACAGGCTCATGTTATTCCTACTAGGAATGTAGTTTTAATATCCATATGCCAAATTTCATAGTCTTTAATTTCCAATATCAAGCATGATCCTTTATGGCCTATAGACACTGCAATTGGTTAAATAAAATCACTAGGTTCAACACCTTGAACTCACTTGAATTTATCTCAACCAATCAGCTCTTCAAATTCCATCCATGTCAGTCTTAACCCTTAAGACCCAATTGCACTTATGGGTTTTATCCCTATAGGTGCTACCATTAAGATCATACCTTATTTGGTTCACATGGAAGTCATTTTGGATCTTATGGCTTCAAGCCATAACTCAAAATTTGGTTTCTCAATATCGTCTAGATAGATTATTGGCTCATAATCATATGACCAATTAATCACCTTTGAGTTTGTAGGACATCATTATCCATCAAGCTCAAGGTGTTTTTCTACTAGATATATGAGGTGTATCTGTTACATAAGGAATTTGAGATTCCACAACATTTGTGATTCTTAATCTCCTTTTGTATGTTTATTTAGTGTAAAGCATGTTCTTTAGAAGAATTCTATAAGACTAGTTATTTGTTTGATGATCACACTCTTTCCATTTAGAGTATGATTCCTTCTTTGATTTAGACATCATTATGCCTTAATCATGAGTTCTTTATAATACACTATCATAGTTACTCACAAGGTCCTCAAACATTTGGTTTAAGTATCTCATTCATTGATCATATCAAAGAGTTAATACTTTTACCAAGTTTGTTCTTCATTTATGATATTCTCGAACATTTCAAGATATTCATATTGGCATTTCATTAAATACCATATCTGAAGTATGAACATTTATTCCAATAGGTTTGTATATACATCAATATGTATTATACCTAATACAATAATCATTCTCCCACTACATCTAGTAAAGATTGACTTGTTATCATGCCCAATAAACAAGACATTCATATCTCTTAATGGTTCATTAACCAAGAGAGTCTAGTTTATCCATCAACATGGAACCTAAAGATGAATTTCTCATTTGTTTAGGTGATAATGCTAATTTATTGTATGAGTCCTCAACAACTTTTAGGTATTATTATTTTATCTTAGGCATACCAAGTACCATAAGATAAATAAGGCATTTCCATAAAAGATCATATATTTGAAATTGAAACATGAATTTTATTGATAGACATCCTTGTCATTATAAGATGCATAAATAAAAAAGGTTTCTATTTATTGGCAAAATGAAATAGCAGTTCATAACTCTATTACATGCCTTTTTGGGCTGAAATAAACTAAAGGTACTACTATCAATGGTCACAACACTTTCTCCATTCTTGATGAGTGGTCCTTCTTGGTCCTTTCATAAAGGCCATCACTTCTTTTCATATCCTACACATCATATATGTCATATCTATATCTTGGTATCATATACCTAAGATAAAGAAGAATTTAAAGTTTATTTCATAATATCTAAGGTGGAGACTTCCATCCCCTCCTCCTTCTTCTTTAGTTCATATATGTAGAGAGGAAAATTTCTCTTCTAATGTCCTGGCTCATGACAATGGTGACATTTTCCTCCCTTGTTCACCCCTCCCTTGGCTTTTAGAGTTGAAGATGTTTTGGGATGCTAGCTAGCATCAGAACCTTTCTTTGCTTTTCCCTTGCCCTTGCCTTTAGACTTTCCCTTCTTTCTACTGATCATCATCAAATATTTGGGTTTGTCTTTCTTCATCTGTGCCTCAGATGTCCTCAACATGCCCAACAACTCTGTTTGTGGCCTGTCAAAGTTGTTCATGTTGTAGTTCATCACAAACTGACTGTAGGATTCTAGCAACGATTGCGATATCACATCAGTAGACAACTCTTGGCTCAGAGGGAATCCCAGTCGAGTTAGGTTCTCCACATACCCAATCATCTTGAGTATGTGAGGGCCTATTGGATCTCCTTCCGTCATGATGCACTTGAACAGTGCCTTGGAGACATCATATCTCTCTTGTCATGCTTGGCCTTGATACATGTTATTGAGATGTTGAACCATCTCAATGATGTCTATGTTCTCATGTTGTCTCTGCAACTCATAGTTCATTGAGCACAACATCAAGCACTTCACATCAATGGCATCCTCAGTATGCTTCTTGTAAGCATCCCTTTCAGCCTTTGGCGTGTTGGGAGCGAGTTCTTTTGGCTCTGATGTATCTAGGATATAGAGCTTTAACTCTTGAGTAAGAACAATTCTCAACGTCCTAAACCAGTCGTGAAAATTATTCATTTAACTTGTCCTTCTCAAGGACCGATCACAATGAAAAGTGATTATTGTTGATGGCCATTTGTTCTACAAAAGGAAATTTGCAATTTTAGTCCAAAACTCTTTTGATTTGATTTGATTTGATTTGAAAATTGACGATATTAATTAGGTTTTTAATTAATTATCGCTCCCACTATTTTGATCAAATTGATAACCGTAATATATCAATTTGGAAGATTGTAGTGTACAACCTTCTAGTGAGTCAAGATCCAAAATAATTGAGTTATTACCTGGCCAACGCCATCATCCACAATCAATTATTAAGGTAGGTAACATTTACCAATTGCATCATATGTAATTCTTGGATAGATGATATACACAACTCTTTTCCATAGTCATCTGCATGCCTCTAAGTGCTTAATTTCATTAAGACCACTTAGTTAAGACTAACCCAAAAGCCAACACGATAGGAGTGCACCCCGCTTGGCGGGACTCCACAACTACCATCACACTTCCACGAGATAGTAAGCACACCACCTTTGGGATGCCCATACTTTTAGATCAAGCTTTTCATGTGTGCTGCTTATGGAAAGCATCTAAGATTTAATATTAATATTTGAGGGGTTTGAAATATTCTTATACATGCATATATGTATCCAATCACCACATATATAGTACGTATCATATACATGCTATATCCTATAAACAAAAACATGCAATAACAATAAATCGATGATTATGGCCATCCTATTGTAGTTCCTTAGAGCCACAAGGAACTACGATCATCTAAGGTCTACATCACATGCAACCTTTTATTGATGAAGATCTGTGCTTGCCAATCTGGGTTGACTAGTTTAACCTTTGAACTGGTCGACTCGCCTCTTTATCAGTCGGTTGGTCTCCTCTAGCCGGTCGTCTGGGTCCTCCAAATGGTCAGCTCGTCTGGTCGTCTAGGCTTCTCGTCGGTCCACCAACTTCTCCTCAGTCGATCATCTCAGTCCATCAAGTGGTCATCTTTAGTCTTCGTCATAATAAGAAATAAAGCTAATCCTATTTTACATAATCTTTGTGAAACCTCGAGTTACATTCGAGGGGAGCAAAGGTAGAAGAGAATCTCAAGTTACATTCAGAATAGAAGAAGAGGGCTTAGTATGCAGA